>CM056055.1:199222192-199792192 GCA_029574335.1 Rana kukunoris | reverse complement strand
CCCAGTGGAGCTTGAGAACCAAAAAAAAAAGAAAAATTACAAATTCACTGGTCCAGGTGCCCCTACAGGGTGCAATCATTTTCTGGGAACCGGTCAATCTGCTCCTCATATAAAAAAACTCCACTCTTAGGGGAGTTGCTTCCTTGGCCCAGGAATAACAGAAATGTCCCGAGACCAGCGAGCAACCCAGAAACACCACTAACAAAAAGAAAAATCTTCAGCGTTATAAAGAGATAGATCAAAAATATATCCCTTGTGAGCAGTAAAGATATCATTCTACAATTAGTAAGGTACAAACAAAAAAGAATGTGCATACTCCCGGGCCGAAAGAACCGCCCTTCTAAATTCTATCCATCTATGGTCATCTTTCCTACCAATTTTCCTTCTAAATGATATCCATCTATGGCCATCTTTCACTGGGGCCTTGCAGATGGCTCTGCCAAGTGATGTTGGTCCTGAAATTATGCATTTTCCATCAGAAGGGAGGTCAATCAGCCACAGCTCAATGAACCCCTAGCAACCTCTGAAGAAATCCTAGGGTTCCACAGAATCCTGTTTGAGAAAAGTCTGCCTTAGATGGTCCCATTTCTGACAATAAAGCTGTGGAAACATATGCTCATCTTCTCAACTGACAGGACCCACAGCAATTCAGCTAGTGATTCAATTAAGGCATAGCACTGTCTAAAGCCATGTCACACTAGTGATTTTGGAATCGGCAAGACTCGTGGGAGAATCGCCAAACCACAATTGACACTTTTGTCTAAGAACATTTATTTTCTAGCCGAAGTGCTGCAGATTCTTGAGTACTAACAAGGGAATAGCAATAGTTGCTCATTCAGGACTTGGAGGAACATTACCATAGAATGAGATGAGGTGAACCCATTCCAGCGATAGAATCGCTGTTGTGACTTAGACCTTTGGGGAATATTTTGCTGTTGATTTGAATAAGTTCTCACCTCCTCTGAGTTGTACTCCGAAAGAAGCTGAGAAACCATCTCAGTGTTGGAAGGAGCTTTTAACAGTCTCTTTTCTGGGCTTACCAAGTACAGTGAGTCATCCAGCCACATAAATCATAATAAATAAATAATAACAAAAAAATCAGAATTTGTTTTTCTAAGGAAACACATTTTTTAAAGACTTTAACATATCTAAAGCTAAATCATCTTGGAATGATTTAAATCACTGTCATGTTTTTTTTTATTTTTGTCACCTGTTTCCTATTGGGGAGACATCCCTTAACTTCCTGTCCTGTAAACAAAACAGGAAGTGGGAGTTCTATCCAACTTGAGAAAATCCTAACTTTTGGGTTGACATCAGAACAGTTAATAGAGCACCAATACTAGGATTCCCTTACTATGAAGGGATTTCCTATCACTTAATGTTTTTGCTATGCGACAGAAAGTAAAAAAAGTCTCCCCAATGGGACACTAATAACAAAAAAAAAATGCACAGGGTTTACAACGCTCCCTAAAGCCTCATTCACACAATCAGTCCATCCTTCGGACCGATCTCATCGGTTAAACGATGAAG
The DNA here is from genome assembly GCA_029574335.1 of Rana kukunoris. NCBI lineage: Eukaryota > Metazoa > Chordata > Amphibia > Anura > Ranidae > Rana > Rana kukunoris. The sequence continues at coordinate 199,790,662 of CM056055.1, read as the reverse complement.
CTGACTGATGGTCAGATGTGCCTACACACCATCGGTTAAAAAAACAATCGTGTTAGAACGCGGTGACGTAAAACACAACGACTAAAAAAATGCTGAAAAAAATGAAGTTCAATGCTTCCAAACATGCATCGATTTTGACCTATCGTTGGGTATCCATCTGTTAAATTTTAAAGCAAGTTGGCTTTTTTTTAACGGAAGGTTCAATAACCTACGGGGCCCACACACGATCGGTTTTGAGCGATGAAAACGGTCCATCAGACCGCTGTCCTCTGGCTATCCTATCGTGTGTACGAGGCCTTACTCTATCCAAAATGGGGGAAAAAAAAGTTTTGCATATAGTGACACTTTTTCATCTCTTCAAAAGCAGTCACCAGTACAAAGAATGAGCATTTGTCCCCATCATAGAGACAGATACAGCAATTAAAGCCTGACAGAAGTTCCTACCTCTTTACCTACCTGATCTATAAATTACAAAGAAAAGTTCTGTCTTTTTATGCAATGTAGCTTAGATAAGATAATTTGCAATGTACTGATCTCCTTTACATGTATATAAAAAACCTTGTATAATTCTGTGTCCTTTGTTTGCCAGGAACGGCTTCATACCTCTGTCAGATTGCCACCGGCACCTGGAACATCAAGGGCCCAGACCTTAGCAACTGTACCTCACACTGGGTCAACCAACTGGCCCAAAAGGTTTGTCACTGTCTTTTTCAGCTGAGTCTGCTATTCGCTTTCTAGAAGCCATTACTCATGTGCAGTGTATTGACAAGCCTGACTGATTCGCATTACAGATTAGAAGTGGAGAGAACGCTGCTAGCCTCGCCAATGAGCTGGCGAAACATACCAAAGGTCCCATATTTGCCGGTGATGTCAGCTCCTCGGTAAGACTCATGGAGCAGCTGGTGGACATCCTGGATGCTCAGTTACAAGAGCTGAAGCCCAGTGAAAAGGACTCGGTTGGGCGCAGTTATAACAAGGTAATCTTCACGTCTGCTTTTGAACTATTGGAACCTGCTGTGGCATAATCTGAAATCTGCTGCAGTGCTTTGCTTTCTGTTATATGGCCATTGAAAAGTTTATAATGTCAAACGTGTCATTCTGTTTATCATGAAGTAAAAGCATGATGAGAGCTCCTAGCGTACTTTAAAGAGGCTGTGTAAGCAAAGCATAAAATCACTCTCACAGTTTACACAACTGTCAATCAATTGGCTCATTTCCTTTTAGCCTTGCTGCAGGCTAAGATATATTGTATTACTGTCAAGAAGAGATAAGAGGTGGGATGCAGTAAAGCATTGTAGTCCATAGAGGGAAAGGTAGTCGGGTAAAGGGCAGCAGATGTGTTATACACACTGTTCATTCTGTGTTTGTCTCAGTCAGAACTATTTATTATTTTTCAGGGCAGATTAACTTTGAAAACCAACCAAAGAAACAAATTACAATTACTTTTCATTTTCCGGGTCTTCTGTACACTACTTGTTCACTCCACTCACTATGTTGACACTTACAGGTTTATTTAGCAAAAGAGTGCAAGAAAAAAAGTGCAAACCTGCCATTAGTAAATTGGTCACATCTGGTAATTCCATGTTTTTTTATATATATATATATATATATATATATATATATATATATATATATATATATATATAAAGGAGAGAAAGGTGTTGTACGCACTCACAAGGCTTCCTTCCACAGATAAACAAGGATGACAATATAGTAACTTTATTGCAAGAGTGAAAGTTAGGCTGTTACTTGCCAAAGTTTGAAATCTCTGTGCAATTAACTTGTTGTTCTTTCTGGTTCATCTGTGGAAGCCCTTTAAGTGCGTACAATACCTTTCTCTCCTTCCCTTTCTTTATATTGTTAAATATATCAAAAGATTCAGACAGCCATCACAAAAAATTCCTGTATAATGTTTATATCCTATGATTGTATGCTCCCTGTAGTGGCCATAATGCGCTATTTTCCTGAAAAATAATTACATTTGAGAAAAATACTACATTATAACCACTAGATATAGCTGACAATCAAAATAAATAAACATATATAAGACACAATACAGGAACGTTTCGTGATGGCTGTGTGAATGCTGAGACATTCACACAGCAAATTATTTTATGAATACACTCTTAAAGAGGAAGTAAACCCACCCATTTACCAGTTTCAAAAAAGTTTCATTTCCGGCACATGCCGGAAATGTAACACTCCCATTTGTTGTGCTCTCAACCAAACTGTCAAACCATCCAATGGCTAGTGTCATAACTGATCACATGTGCACCATCATGGTAGCTGTAGATCAAACCGAAGCAAATATGGCAGCTTCCTTGGCTGAAAACGATAGGGGGGTTTACTTACACTTTAAGGCCCCTTTCTCCACAAGGGCATCTGTTTGTTGATCCCCTGCTGAGCTAAGGGGAGTGTCCGGATTATAGGTCCATATCCGCTCTCTTTATGCAGAGCGGACACAGACACTGGTCAGCTCTATGGGTAGTCGGATGTAAACGGACCGGATGTTCGTTTATATCTGACTGCCATCACATCTGGCCAGCCCGAGGAGACCAGATATCTTTCCGTCTGTTTTTGATGGATTGTTTACGCCCATAGAGGAGAATGAGGATAGAGAATAGAGGTCCAATTGGGTCCGTCTGAAAAACAGACAGGTGGACCCTATCAGACCACTTGTGTAAAAAGGGGCCTAAGTGTCAATGTGACATTTTCTTGGACCCCTGTCCTGTCCATTGTTTTGAGCCCCCAGAAATTGTAGATTATAACCAAGCAGATCATCCATGAAAGTTGTGATCATCTAGGGAAAAACAAACTTCCTTTCCATTTCTGTTTTCGAACCAGAGGTTGCACATCTGTTTTGGGTAACTGGCTCTGGTTGGCAACGTGCAGTCCAATAAAGGTACATAATAGGATAGGCATGATCTGGTATTGGGCAGTGCACACCATGAATATGCACAGGTTGGCAGTAGTCTCAGAAAATATCATGGCAATGTTGAATCTGAGGTCTTCCCAGCTACAGTCGCCCCCAAGCTTTATTGATTCTTGTACTTGTACTTGCTTTTACTTATCACAGTTTTTACTCATATCAGATTAAGGTCTCCAAAGAATGATGGGTTCTTTGAAATCTTTCCCTCATTAGGTTATTTCATACATCAAAACCTGATCTCCTTTTGCAGAATAATCTCCCTTTTTAATGTAATATTCTGGTTTTCTTTCTACAAAGCTCCAAAAACGAGAGAAGACTTGCAGAGCTTACTTAAAGGTATTATTTCCTATTACCTCCTAACGTCTTGTGGTTCCCTTCCTCCTCCGTGTCACACTGAGCGTCTATCCGTCTTGGATACCGGGAATCTGGCCAGAATATAGCTGTGAGCTGGCGGATGAATTCATCCTCATTAAAGGGGGTTTCTACTTTGCCTTTTTAAAATGTATTCAAATCTTCAGCTCAGTAATGCAAAGATAGAAGGATTAAGGTCTTCATTCTGTTATTGCTCACCCACTAGTAATAATTTGTGATTACTGACTAGTTATCGCTTTATGGCTTTTTAGCTAGTTATAGCTTTTAAATATTTCATGTATAATCCATTAATAGAGCGTTCTTCACTTTACAGAATACATACTACAAAGTAGTAGTTTTTCCAGTTGTTTAATATACATGGTACAAGCTGAAATCCCCTTTTAATCTTAAAAAAAAAAGCTTGACTGGCCAAGTTCTCGCTATCGGACGGCTGAGCGCGCAGTCCGTGTGCATGTTAAGAGTCGCCGTGAGGAACCATTTGGTAATGAGATCACAGGACATCTGCAAAAAGGACACTTATTGTCCCCTAATGGGTGCAACCTCCCCCCGTTTCACTCTCACTCCCACTAATATGCTATGATTAGCAATTTTATTTGTAGTATGAAAAAAAAATCTGTTTTTACCGCACTGCTGTCTGTCATTTCCCTCATTATGCGTCACCTTTTGTCACAAGCCGCTGCTTATTACACTGCATTCTGACCTTAATTTCTAACCGGTGTCACTGGCTCTGCTCTGAAATTAGTTCTTCTGGCCAGCTAAGAAAAATGAACCTCTTTATTGCTAAATCAAAGGCCAATTTTCACTATGCAAATGTAATAGTTTTTTTTTTTTCCCTGGTGGCAGAGGAATAATTTAAAATTGTAAGATATGAAGCCTTGGTCCATAGTACTTTGATATTAATGCAACAGACCAGTTGGATTAAGTGCTATCAACAGGAGCACTAAACTATCCTAAATAAGCCTTTGACATCACTAGTCTTTTGAGGATTTTGAGATGAATTATTTGTATAACAAAGGTGGTCAGAATGTAAAAAAAAAAAACATTCCGAGACCTAGGTCACATTGGTTATTTTGTATTGCCCACAGAATCACCTGCCTTATCACTTCTAGCTCTAGGAGAGACATTTTGTAAATCCAATTTTATCAAATTTCAAAGGTTTATAGGTTGGTCTTAATAACGTTTGCACCATTTTCAACCAGCTATAGAATCGCTAGCTTTTAGTAATACTCATGTTGACAAATTATACTGTTGACGTCCTTTGCACACCAATGGGGTTTGTAGCTGCTTAGACAAGCATTGTCATCCACTACAGCAGAAAATTGGTGACGCCTACACAACAGATAACAAGTAGAGCGAATGTTAGCTGCTATAAATTTCCACTACAGTGTGGCTTGTGTGACATAGTCCTTAGGATAGTGGATCCTAGACGGTAATTTTAAGCTTGACATTGGCCCCTTCCTTGCATTAGGTAAGTGGTTAGTAAATGGCTAGAGCATTGCTGGCATCCTAAATGATGCCAAAATGCTCAGAAGATAAGGGAGTAAATATTGAAATTGTGAACCGCTGTCTAAATATTTGAAAACTGTCAATGCTTGCCAAGTCTTACCTTAATTTTTAATGGAGTCAGTTGAAGTGGGCACAGTAGCACTTTATATTTGAACAGAGATGGCATTTCCCTGTATAGGCATTGCTAGCTATTTATACTTTAACATAATCTAGGCTTGGTCAAGACTAAAACCCCCAAAAAATTCTGTAAAAAAAAAAATGGGCATCCAAACAATGTAAGAAAATCACAAGGGCAAGCAGGGTCAGGTTACAGGCAGGGAAGCTGTTGAGATGGGAGAAGTTGTATAGAAGACAGCCAATGGTATGAATGGATATGGTCAATGGACCAACCAGCCTGCCCATAGATGGATCGAATCTCGCCGATTCCTTCCATGTATAGCCAGTTTTAGGAAAAAAAAATACCTTTTATTTTTTATTGGTATTTATTTTTGATTTATTATTTGTTTGTCACATCACCTGCATTTTCTGCAGATCATATTCTGGCATTTATCCAACCAGACTCAATATCTAGTTAAATAGAGTATTCAGAAAGGTGTTTTTTTTTTGAGCAAAAAAGTAAACCTACATCTATTATTACATACATAATTTAAAATCGTTCCGCTGACACTATGGAAAAATACCAAGAAGTATTTTTCAGATACTTGAAAAAAAAATTCTTTCAATAAAATACTGCTTTCTTTATACACATAGCTCAAGCCACAAAATGTCTCTCTCTATATATATATATATATATATATATATATATATATATATATATATATATAATCTTTAATCTTTGCAATTCTAGTGGCTAATTGATGGTCATTCTTTCTCCTATGCTTGAATGCGAGTTATATTACTGCTTATTACTCCCCCATGTTGCATCTGTCATCTATGGTAGGGTTGTGTAATTCATGCATAGAGAGAAACAGATCTACAGATGGTTTGGCCTTTAGCTTAATTGATTACGGTACTTTGGAGTTCATATCGGTTGTGTACCTTTTTAAAATCTTATTTTGCGTGTCTGATTTTCAGGGACTGAGCTCCAAGTTGCACATGTTCAGTCTTCACAATCTGGAATTGACAGTAAACCTGTCGGCTGCAATCGTTATCTTTACACCCAGTTACGGGGCTATTAGTGGACAGATGAAGGAGGCCAAAACGGGGCAAGCTGGGTTTGCTCTCTATACAGTTTCCTCAACATTGAAACACAAACAGTTGTAAATAGTTTAACATCCCTCAGTGGGTCACTAAGCCACATTTGCACGTAAAATTAAATGACTCAGACGCAGAATTGTATCCTCAACGTTGTTTAATTTGGGACTGTTTTGTTCCTGTCAACCAATTTAAAATAGTCTTGACCAGCTTCTTTTTTTTTTTTTGGGGGGGGGGGGGGGTTGGTGGGGGTTACTGTGCAGATGTGACTAAACACATCACTGAACAAATGTATCCACAGTTTTGATGGTTTACTATTTATTTATTTTTCTGTCCGAAGCAGGCAGAACTTTTTACCATTTCTACCTTGAAAATATTGCTGTTTTTTCTCTGGCTTAAATTTCTTGACACAATTTATTATTCACAACCAAAGCAAGCCATAGAGGGTTTGAATCAGCGAGAACTGGCCAAGATTCTAACCATGTATGGGCAGGCTGTTTGTACCCAAGCCGATTGATTGATCCACTTGGGTACAACCAGCATGTTGGATTTGGATGTTGGCTATAGTCGTGAGCAATAATCACTGCGTGTTCTCTTGGTCAGGATGGCTCCCCCAGCCCCCTCACCAGGAGAACACAATAGCTCCACGGGTGGGATTTCCCCATAACTATTGATTTGTTTATAAGAAAATTGAGGTTGGCTGCAGGAAAGAAAAAATGCTCCGTCTATGGCTGGTGTTGGTGGTGCCCTTCTGCCTTAGCAAAGTTGCTGATTTCATCACGCAAAAGAACCCTTGGATTAAGCACTTATGGTGGAACTTTTATAATGATGACTTGCATAATTGTATCACGTTCAAGCAGCATCTAAGTTCATGAAGTAGATTCTAAGCATAGATCATACCTAAACAAAGATGGTTCTTTTCCTCTAAACAAAAAAGTAGTGAAGTACTGTGATCTCTGGGAGAGGTAATAAATACCTGTGTTGCACTTGCACATTACATAGCTGCATGCATAACTTGCACTTGACATGAACAGACATATTCTTGTGCTAGGTTCTCTTTAACGTGGATGAATTACTTTGATTATGGCCTTGTCCTGTTGACCTGTCTCAACCAGGATGAGTTTAACTTGACTAGAAATTAGTCATGGCAGAGATTCCTTGCCTACAATCCCCTCATTACTCAAATTCTTTAAGTATCTCAATAAAACAGAGTGTGCAGTCTTTAATCTAGGATCCAACCCATGTGCTTAATATCTTGGTATGGTGCCTGGTCTAAGTGCACTTCAAATATACATCACATTTCTGGTTTAGACTTTCCTTGGCAGCTACTTAATGCCATAAATGCAGCATGACCAATAATTATAGAGGTATTTTTCTTTTGGCTATGTTATGCATATTTTTTTTTCTCCTCTTTATAGTTTACTGGCAAGCTCTCTATGTATTTATTTTAGCTGTGGTTGCGCTGTACGGCTTCATTTTATGCATGTTCTTCCTTCCAGGTGTACGTATATTTTTTTGCGATTTTCAGTCCAGATAGATTATCGTTTGCCTACATTATCATGACCTTCCATATTGTTTATCGGATGCCACTAAATGGCTCCTGGTGGGTATAGAGGGACCTAACGTTGACTTGTTTTTTTCGATTAGGCAATTGTTGACACTGTGGACAATCTGCTAAGGCCAGATGCTCTTCAGTCTTGGAGAGATATGAATTCTTCTGAGCAAACCCATGCTGCCACCATGTTGCTGGATACTCTTGAGGAAGGAGCTTTTGTACTGGCGGACAACCTTGCAGACCCAACGAGGGTCACCATGCCCACAGAAAATATAGGTGAGTGACTAAAATACACCTTCATCTGTAGAATCTGTGTGTACAAATATATACATCTATAGATGGATATCTATCTATCTCTCTATTATATATATTTTCTATTTTATATAAAAAATAAAAAAAATCACTTAAAGTATATCTAAAGGCACATTTTTTCAAAGTTTTGGATAGAATGATAAGGGACTAAACCTCCTGTCTGTTTTTATTGCTGTCTGTACCCCCATTAAAAAAGATTCACTCTATTTGTGGGTTGTCCCCAGAAAGTAGTAGAGTGGAAATCTTCAAGTGAGGATACTAGTTCTGGGGACCTGGGGGGTCACCAAGGGATCCCTTTAATTTACAGTGATTTCCTCTTACTTCTTGCAACAGAAAGTGAAGGTATATTTCCCCAATGGGACAAAGATGGCAAAATATTAACCCTCCCTTTTACTCTATCCAAAATGAAAAAAACAAGTTTTCCCTTTAGTTCTACTTTAACACACTGCTTTATCGTACATTTGTCTTGGAAACAACACTGCAGCAGCCTCTCAAACCTTCCAATTCCAGCCAATCCCAGACTTTGACCCTTATTGGCACTACTAGTGTTTAACCAACTCGCATTGCTGCTTATACATACCTATTGGTCAGTAAGGCTGCCCTTCATAGTAATTGACATATAGAACTGTGTTGGGGTGAGGCTTGGCTTTAGGTTCCGCCTCGGTCTGGAAGCATTAGAGCTTTGCCTGTATGAACTGGACAGATTTTGGCCATGATGGGAAGTTTAAAAAGGCTGCTGTAACTGCTTGCACTTTAAAACTAAAGTTTAGGTATGATTTTTCCTGCATAGTTACATTGGTCCAGTTTGGCCAAATGTAAGTATGCATATGTGATACCTGTAGAACAGCTGTGGAAGCGAAAGAATTGCTGTAGTGGTCGCCACTACTATAGTGATTGCCACTGTCTTCCAGGTTCCGATCTCATGATGTCACCGTTATTTGTGCACCAAAATGAAAATGGTGATGCTGAAATAAAAAAAGAAAATTCAGGATGCACTTTGCTGAAACCAAAATTGATGTTAAAAAAATGTGTGTATGTGTGAGTGTGTGTATATATATATATATATATATATATATATATATATATATATATATATATATATATATATATATATATATATATATATATATATATATATATTCAACTTTTTATTTAATATCCTGAATTTAAATGAATGTGAATTTATCAGGCACCTTTTTCAAGTGGTGTTAAAAATCCTGCTTGCTACATTTTTGGTGGCAAACCGCACCAAGAACACTCATCCCCATTGTAATTAAAAAAGCAACAAGAACATTTAAAAAATGCACCCATGTTGCATTTTTGATACATTTTGTGAGTCACATGACTTATGCATAACACACAATAAGCAAGGTAAAAATCATGGGCGTTTTCAGGAGCCATTATCGGCAAACTGCTGAAAACCCAATTTTGATGCATCACTAGTCACTGCCCCATTTCTCCACTGTCCAGAGAATGCCTTTCATCCATTGGGAAAATTGCAAGGCATTCTGTAAATGGCACCCATGCCGAGCGAGCAACCTCCTGTGGTTCCTATACAGCAGGGCATCTGGAAGACTGTGGCGACTGCTACATTGACACAATAAAATCCATACCTCGATTTCAACTCCAAACCTTTAATCCTCTTCAAAAGAATTTTTTTTACTAACAGGTTCTCTTTTTAAAGGAGGGCAAGGTTTAGATCTGCACGTCAGTCGTGCAGAAAGAGCAGCATGTTGTCTTCCATTTTCATGTAATTATTAAACTTCATTAATTGTTAATTAACGAGGGAGGATTACTGTGATGATTCTTCTATTAATTGAATTTTTGTTTGAAAAAGATGACTGTGCAGGGAAGGCATCCTGCGTAAATATTTTCCCCCCGGCACAGCAAAGTTTAGCTTTGGGAGCGTGAAGTGGAAGGTTTGAAAATTCCCAGGTTTGGAGATATATTGAGTTGTTCTAAGCCTACCAAATGCCAAAGGAGCAAAAAAAAAAAAAAACGAATATCTTATAATGTAACATTATAAGACTATTAAGAGGAATTCTGCAGAGTTCAGTTTCAATGTGCCTTTCATAGACTCTGAGCATGGTTTTTCCTTTAACAAGGGGCTTTAACAGAACGGTTTCAGTGTTTTGCGCACATGTTGAGTTGTGTTCATAATAGCTGCATTGTAACCATCGTTGTGTGTCTGTCCTCTCTCCTTCACCACAACTAGTCCTGGAGGTGGCTGTGCTCAGTACAGAGGGCCAGGTGCAAGAGTTGAAGTTTCCTCAGGGCAATAAAGGAGGTAATCTGATCCAGCTCTCGGCCAACACCGTCAAACAGAACAGCAGAAATGGTAAGTCGCCGGTCACGTGGTTTTCTCGCCATTGTTCCACCGCTTAGATCTGTAACCTTAGGATCCCAATTGTTTATTAGTAAATGCCAACTTTTCTTCCTTTTAAGAGCTGTGGAAACATCTGTATGGCAGCTCTAGTTTCTGCCGTGCTTTGCAACCTTCTGCAAAACAGACTTTGTTTTGTTGGCTGTGGCTAAAGAGGACCTGTCTTCTTTACGGGGGAGACTGCCCAATGGACTTGCAATTTTCTGGGTGGTGTTGCTTTTTTCTTTCTACTGTGGAAAAGTTATAGTACATCCAACAGATTTTAAAATATTTTTTTGTAGTTTAGGTGCTTTTTATAGTTAATTATTTTAGGTTTCAATAAACAAACATTTTTTGGTGATAGGTGGTGTCTTTTTAGGTTCATTCTACTGTGGTATGCCCAACGCATTGAAACAATCTGTTTATAGTGTACATGTTTTTTTTTTTTTAGGTTTTAATGAGCAAAACTTTTTTTGGGTGATGAACAATGTCTATAGAGACCATGGAGGCATTATAATATATCCAACACCTTTTTAAAATATTTATATGTTGATATTTTCAATAACATTTTTGGAAAGAAAAAAGAAAAATCTATATGCATTTTCATTTAATTTTTTTTAGCTTTCAATAAGCAAAGCTTTTTTGGGTGTTATATTGTGTCTTGTAAGATCCTTTTGTATTCTTTTATTTATACTATGGAGACATTATATGCTAAGTATTCATATTTAAAATATATATATATATATATATATATATATATATATATATATATATATATATATATATATATATATATATATATATATTCAATAAAAAGATTGTAAAAAAATAAAACTGTGTATATATCAAAACAATTGACGATAGGTGATGTCTTGTAAGATCCTCTTTCTTTTTACCGTGGAGACGTTGTAGTATTCAACTTTAAAGCATGTCGAATACCATTTTTTTAATAGAGTGGAATGGTTAAAACCCTTGAGTTTTTTTTTTTTTTTTTTTTTTTCTGGCAATTTTTCCATTGGGAAGATTTTCTTTCACTGTCTGGAAAGAAAAGTGGGAGGTAATGTTTCTAAAGTAAAGGAAATCCTTAACTAAGCAGTTGTCACTTCTGAATGGAACATATCCACACTGTGCCAGTTACCACCTTAACATTTTTAAATCGTCCTTCAATTTCTATGACCTTGGACAAATGGAGGGTGAATCTGAGGACACATAAAGCAACAGAAACAGGGAGACTCTAACCCTTCTCCACTATATCCAGAATGGAAAAAAAGATACGCTTTATTCTTCTTAATTTTTGGCATAAACCATATCTATAGGTTAATGAGAATTGTATTCTCTCCCCAACCATAGGTCTTGCCAAGCTGGTGTTCATCCTGTACAAGAGCCTGGGTCAATTCCTCAGCACCGAGAACGCCACCATAAAACTGGGTGCAGAATTCGCCAACAGCAACCACACCATCGCCGTCAACTCCCATGTCATCGCTGCCACCATCAACAAGGAGTCCAGCCGTGTCACTTTATCGGATCCCGTGCAGTTCACACTGGAACACATTGACGTGAGTGATCCTCTTTTATTCTCTGTATGCAGGAAGAGCAGAGGAGCTTTGTCAAAGGGAGGTTTTCTTGAGGGCAAAAGAAAAGAAGGAAGAGGGGGGGGGGGGGATAAAACAAAGTTTCCATTAGGATCTGAAGTGCGCCTCTAGGTCACAGAATTTCTTTGAGTCACCGAACATAAAATTAAATGAAAGCTGGATCAGTGATTATTAGAACTTAAGTGTATTCTTAATGAAAGCTAATTCGCTGGCAACATGAAAATGTAAATGAGCCGAGTTCATTTGTGAGCGAAAATTAACTCTTACCTTAGCAGCAGGGCAGCTGCATCTAAACTCTGATTACACTGTATAAATTAGCAGATTTAGATGCCTCCGAGTGTAAAATCAGCTTTGGATGCCAACCTCGGGGAGGAAAGCCGTGTAAATAATGACACTTGCTATAATTCTTTTAAATACTTTTTTTTTGATTCTGTGTACAAATCTTCATTACCTTGCTGAGTAATTACAGCGGAATTAGCCTTTGCCTCTGTAAAACAAGTTGGATTTGTGAACTTTGTTTCTTCCAAAGGGAAATGCCATGTGTCTTAGGATGACACAATCTTAAAATGAAGTGTAAACCGCTTATACTTTGCCTTTTATGGTCCTTCCTTTCTTCTTCATCAAAATGCTAATGTTTTTAAATAAACTTTCAATTTTTATAGCATACCTGGTTTTAGAGCCAGTGACTACATCACTGGGTCACAGTGGTTCCCTGTGTATTGTAGGCAGATCATGGCTGGTGGGGAGGGGTCGGCAGGGTGCAGTATATAGCCCCCTGTAAGCATCACAGAACTCTGCCTCAGTACTCCTCTCAAGAGTAGATTCGACTTGAAAGTTGGGTGTTCATTCGTCGAAGAACCGAACATATGGGGCAAAATAGAGCGCCCCATGATGCACTGCCAGATCGCAATCCATTGACTGCTGCTGACCTGCATGCTTTGGCCAATCACAGTGCGAGCTGCTGTGAGAGCCATGATTTTGCCTGTTTACATGTTTGGTGCAAACTAAACCATGGGGAGTTCAGTCTATCCCTACTCAAGAGCCCTCAGACATGATATATGCAGATGACTGTCTATTGAAAGGAGTTATGCAAAAGAAAAATGCCTTGATGGGTGGATGTCAGTCTGGGGCAGTGGGCCATGAGACTGTGGTCATGGTAGAGGAGGTGGACAGAGACTGTGGTCATGGTAGAGGAGGTGGGCGGAGACTGTGGTCATGGTAGAGGAGGTGGGCGGAGACTGTGGTCATGGTAGAGGAGGTGGGCCGGAGACTGTGGTCATGGTAGAGGAGGTGGGCCGGAGACTGTGGACATGGTAGAGGAGGTGGGCAAAGACACTGGACATGGTAGAGGAGGTGGGCAAAGACACTGGACATGGTAGAGGAGGTGGGCAAAGACACTGGACATGGTAGAGGAGGTGGGCAAAGACACTGGACATGGTAGAGGAGGTGGGCGAAGACACTGGACATGGTAGAGGAGGTGGGCGAAGACACTGGACATGGTAGAGGAGGTGGGCGAAGACACTGGACATGGTAGAGGAGGTGGGCGAAGACTGCGGATATAGTAAAAGAGATGGGCAGCGACTGCAGACATGGTGCAAGAGATGGGCAGCGACTGCAGACATGGTGCAAGAGATGGGCAGCGACTGCAGACATGGTGCAAGAGATGGGCAGCGACTGCAGACATGGTGCAGTAGACTGTCAGACACTGGGTGTATATATAACATGAGACTGCTAAACATTGCTGCTATAACAGGGCCATAAGGCAACACAAATTGGCCTCTGCAGAGCAAAATAAGTGACAATGGGTTGCATGTGGTCCCTAGGTCTTTAATTTCAAGTGAACGTGTCCTTTGATTTCTGTGATTGCTGAGTGAAGTTGCTGTCGTAGATGGCTGTTCATTAAGGCACCCAGTGGCCATGTCACCCCAGGACACTTATCAGAGAAGGGCTTAGACCTTGCACAGTCCTCTTCACCTCTATATATAAAGTCTGACTTCTAGAGAAGTTTTATCCACATAGACTTCTACAGAGAATATTCCATCATTCAGGGAAACAGCAGCCACATGAGCAGCGAGAGTAGGAGTTGTCAGATGAACGTCACCACTGGATTTGTCAAGGGGGTCACCGAGGCAAATTGCTGAGGTTGAACCACCAAAAAAAGATGGGTGTCAGATAATGCATAGCTCAGAATATCACTCAGTCAATGAAACACATGTAAAGAATTACTTATTAGCTTGATTCTCCCATTTTGCTCGCCACGGGTGAGGCAGCAGAATTTTTTTTTTTCCTGAGGTTAAAGCAGATATTGCAGAATATTGCGGAGTTTGTTTGCTCCCTCTTGTCAACTCCCTTTCTCTGTAACACCGAGCATATTTCTATAGTGCTTTATCTCATTCAGCTCTAAATAATGGATTATCTGTCCTTGAGCGAGAAGAGCTGCAGCTAAGAGTTGTGGAAAAAAGAGCCTTGGAGACGAGGAATGATCCTGATAACAGGGTATAAGATCTAAAACATGCTCACTTAAAAAGTTCAGGCGTTCTGCGCTCGTTACATCCACTTGCCAATGAATGGAATGGCTTTGTGACAGTGGCAATTCTGGCACAAAACTGTGGCTGTATTGTGCGGCTCGTGTAGTCACTAGGATGTTTTTCTTGACTTGATTGGGTAGCAAGGAAACTGAAATCATTGTAGAGTGGAGGATTATGATGACAAAAGCTAAAATGTTTTAGGGGTTCCGGTATGTGGGGCTCGTCTAATGACCACTGTGTATCGTCCCCAGAGCCGAATACATGCAGGATGCAAATTGTTAATGCTTAGGGCGCATGGCGTTACTGCATCATGCATTGAGGAAATCCATTAATTGGGCCCTCCAATGTTTTTTGAGCCTTTTCCCGTTGTCATCAAAAAAACATGCACCGCTTAAATATTTATTCCACCAAAATTTTGGGAGACTTCAGAGAGGTAAATCACTTGACTAAAATCTCAGGGCTTTAGAGGTGAGCTCTGAGTTCCTGGCTCTGCATGCTTGCCGTGCTCATTTTGGGGTGTTCCCACCATGCCTGCTGGTTGTGTATTTCTTTTTATATTAGGGATAGTTTAACATCAGGAGCAGGAACACACAGGTGAGCAGAAGCAATAAAAAACTGGTGGACTGGAGAAGTGAGACTTGTCACGGCGGGGATATTGCAGGTGGAGTGGATGTGTAAAGCAGGTCTTAGATGATACAATTTTCTTTTCTTCTACCACGGATGGAAGGAAAGAAAATAGCTAGATTCCCCCATTAGCACAGTCAGCGGTGATGGAGGTGGGGAATGTGTCCCGCTACGCTATTGTAATCTGCCATTGTGGGGACGCAGGGAACATTCCCAGCCAGCAGAATACAAGGGTTACTGCTAGCGGCTGTAGCCGATGATGGCAGTAACTGTATGTAGAAAAGTCCAACAGGCTGTTTGTACACAAGTCGTTAGATAAAATTACTTGGGTACAAGGAGTCTGCCCATAGATGGACCAAAATGTGTCCGGTCCTTGCTAAACTGGCTGAATTCTGATCCATGTATGGCATGCTTAAGAAAGCAGGGGCTGACTTAGTCCACCATGCTCCATCTACGATTAGGGAAATCTTATAGAATGGCTCCTAGAGAAGAGAATTTGTACTATTTGTCCACCTTTCACCGTATAGTCATGGATTGGTTGGTATGAGCAGCATTTTGGTCAAGGTTTTGAAATTGATTTGATTCTGGTAGATCATGATGTCTTTAGCAGTTTTAATTTTATTATTGAAGATAACATGCATCCATACTGAATTATTTGTTCTCTTGCAGCCCAACAATTATTTCAATGCCAACTGCTCTTTCTGGAACTACTCGGAGAGAACCATGATGGGCTATTGGTCCACTCAAGGTTGCCGTCTCGTAGAAACAAATAAAACCCACACAACTTGCGCTTGTACCCATTTGACGAACTTTGCGATCCTGATGGCGCATCGAGAAATTGTTGTAAGTACTATGACAGTAAAGTATTTTTATATCCTAAGAATCTATACGGTTTAATAACATTTAAGGGGGGGTGCTAACACTGGAGCACACAGAATCTGGTGCTTAGTAAGCAATCAGCTTCTAGGTTTTATTGTCAAAGCTTAGCAGAACAAGCTAAAGTTAAAAGCTGATTGGTTATTATGCAGAACTGCACCAGATTTTGTGTGCGCCAATTATAGTAAATCCCTTGAAAAAGTAAGCTTTGACAATTCGGATATAAGCTGAGGAATTCAATATGAAACTAATGCTGCCATTAAAGAAATCTAGATCTGCCAGTGCCAAAGGCACTCATAGATATGATTCAGCAGGCAGTTGTTCATCATAATGGGTGGTGATGTCTCATTTATGGACCAAAATAAGTAAATATGAGAGGTTGGAGTTGGATCTTCTCATCCATCAGAACAGAAGATGTTAGTTGTGCTTGATGACTAGTCATTGGCAGCTCTACAACAATGTGGAGACCCTTCCAAATAGCGATGACCACCCAAATTGAACAATCCAAATGAAATCATCAGAGTGCTACTTGGTTATTTAGAAGATTCTACAATTAAGAGTAAGAGTAGCCAACATTTTTTCGGGGACTAACAGTCAGCTTTCATTAGAGCTCAAATGTAAATGACAGTGTTCCCTATAGGACTCTTTGTCAGTCATTGGAGACGTGTGCTGAAAATGTTTGCCCAATCCATAAATGCACAGACATTTCCTAGTCAAACATTTGTCAGCCAGCCTCTCCTCGGGAGAGGAGCCATTGCTTGGACAGTTTCTGAAGCCTATTCCGATCATAACTATTCAGCCATCTGAGTCTGGCAGTCAATAGAAAGGTCTGCCTTCTCTTCTGACTGATCATTTTTCGAGCTGGGTTGACAATTGTGTGATGGAGATGATTTATAGGTTAAGATACAAAGCTTGTGTAGGTGTTGGGCAGTGTAACACTGCAGAAATGTTTTACTTGTTTTTGTATGTGTGCCTGTTAATATTACTTTATTGCAAATGTAATGGCCCACTCTGATCTCTTGCAGTACAAAAACCAGATGCATGAACTGCTCCTTACTGTCATCACATGGGTGGGCATTGTCATCTCCCTGGTCTGCCTCGCCATTTGTATCTTCACTTTCTGCTTCTTCCGCGGCCTCCAAGGGGATCGGAACACCATACACAAGAATCTTTGCATCAACCTGTTTATCGCAGAGTTCATCTTTTTGGTGGGCATTGATAAAACCAACCACGAGGTAAGGATCCCAGCTGACAGAAAGCTTGATTCTAATTTTCTGCTCTGTTCATGTCCATCTCTATGATTTTTTTTCATTTACTTTAATTATCTTAAGGAGATTCATTGCCATTTAGGGCTTTATGGAAGAAACAGCACTTCCATGCATGAGGAATCATCTAAACCTCCTCCTATAGTGCAATGCTTAGGCTTGCTGGGCAATTGCAGGGCCCAAACACTTGTTTCAGGTGAAGGGCAGTGCCTTCAGCCTTAGAAGAGATTATGTACTCTGGAGACTGATAAGTACTTGGGTAAGCTTATAGAAAGCCCAAAGTGGTAGTCACAGGTGTGATATTGCTCACTAGTACCCCAAAGTGTCAGCAAGAGGCAGAGCAGTTACACAAAATGTAAGGAGCTGGTGGCACTGAATAGTGATGCCACCCTCCTTGTTATATCGAACTTTTGCAGCACAATAGGTTGTCTGGATAAAAGGGTGCAGACATTTCTATTGGTGGATAGAACCGTTATTTTACATGTGTTAACATCTGTTATTTTCTTCCCTTTGGTCTGTAAATATGCCAACGAAAGCATTTTGTTATATTGGTATTATTAGTTTAGAAAAATTCTACCAGAAACCCACTAATCTCCTATCTTCCTGTTTGTTTCTGCTGCACTGAATTCCAAAGCAGAGTCATCACCCCCTTCTGTAAACTACAGACTTCCCTCGTCAAAAACATTTAAAAAGGGACAGTATACGCAGAACAAGCCGGCTAGTTTGACAATGCTGCTCCTCCATAGATACAGTGCAGTGAGTGAGCGTTGCCACTCTAGACACCTTAGATGTGTATTAATGGTAGGATCACCAGAGAAATATAAAGGTAATAAGCCTGAAAAAAATTTAATCAATGCAGCCCAGCCAACTCATTAAATGACAGGTTAGCTGCAAGATATATTTTTTGTTTTAAAGTTCAGATATACTATTAACTATGTATTTAGCCGTTTAATGAAACTGCCAATTCATTCTTCAGTTACAGATATTTCTTGTTTTGCCCAGGAGAAGAGAACAGATGTTGTAATGCTGCATGCGTATTATGAAAAATTACATGAATTTGAAAGACTTGATCTTTTATACTATGAATATGTGTATTTTAATCTATTTATCTCTCATTGAAGGTTATATATGTTTGTTTTTTCTGGATCCCATAGCGCAGGGGTGTCAAAAAGGCGGCCCTCCAGCTGTTGCAAAACTACAAGTCCCATGAGGCATTGCAAGGCTAACAGTTACAAGCATGACTCCCACAGGCAGAGGCATGATGGGACTTGTAGTTTCGGAACAGCTGGAGGGCCGCCAGTTTGACACCCCTGCTAGCGGCTTCAGCAGATAGCGGTTTCCAAAATTGTAGCTGTTGTGCGAAAACTATTTTGGTTTTGTGACATTCTTATTTGGCCAAATCCTTTAAAGATTTTGTTGGAGTTTGCCATTAAGGAGACGCTGGGTTTGATTTACTAAAACTAAAGAGTTCAAAATCTGGTGCAGTTCTGCAGGAAAACCAATTTCCAGGTATTTTTGTCAAAGCTCGATTAAACAAGCTGATGTTAGAAACTGACTAGCTATCATGCACAGTTGCACCAGATTTTGTGCAGCTGTAGAGGTAGCGGTCTCTCTGCAAAGTTGATCCTCAACAGTTGTCAAAAATACCCATCACTCCTCGATATAAGGGTGCATGTCACCTGCATGTCACCTGCTCGATGGTGGCGGTGCCTGGGCCCAGCATCCAATCATGAGGCCAATGCACTGTCACATGACTTCTTTGGGTCGCAGACACAGCTGATTTCCATGGAGGCTGCTGAGGAGCAAGAAGCTTTTGAAGGAGCACAGATAAAGTGAATCTGAGGGGGCCAGGGAATGCCTTTTGCAAAGTCCATTGTCTTTTTATCCTGCATCAGCAAACCTACAGTGTCTCTTTAACTGTATACTCTTTATCGTAAAATCCAGCTAACGTTTTTTCTTTTATAAAATAGAAAATGTTAGAAAGCAGATTGACTATAATGTAATAATAGCCTTTAATATTGTCTCTACTTTTCCACAAATTTTCTTAAATGTCCCTATACTAGTAATATATCATTATAATCTTCCTTCAATACAACGTGAAATTACCCGGCCCAGAAACACTTTGCTCCGAGCACCGAAGTCTTGCTATCAACGGCTCTCTGCGGGAGTCATATTGTTTGGAAAGGTTATAAACGAGTAAGATATTTCACCGCACTAAGCAATATTTTCCATTTAACAAACCGGCTTTTTTAATACCAGGTGTCTGTTTGAGAAGTTCAGTCTTAGAAGGGCGAAATATATATTTTTTTTAATGGTGGGGATGTGATTTATTGCAGCCCAGTACACCCTCAAATGAAATCTTAATGGCATTTATAAATAGAGCTCATGGAGGGAATCCCTAGCGCGTCGTTATCAGGTGCTTTACGATGACACATTGACTCTGATCACAAAGTAGACTGTTACATCATTTCTTTTATTCCATCTCTTCAGATTGCCTGTCCCATATTTGCTGGCCTCCTCCATTTTTTCTTCTTGGCTGCTTTTGCCTGGATGTGCCTGGAAGGTGTCCAACTTTACCTCATGCTTGTGGAAGTATTCGAGAGTGAATATTCGAGGAAAAAGTATTACTACGTTGCCGGATACCTCTTCCCCGCAACCGTTGTTGGCGTCTCTGCCGCTATAGACTACAAGAGCTATGGAACAGAGAAGGCGTAAGTATTCTGCCAGTGGGTGGTTATTATGCTATTATTATGCTAACTGTTCCTCTACATCTTTGCAAGAAGAGACTACATTTGGGGTTTTGGGAAAAGAAAATATAATTTCGTACAACCATGAAAATGTGGAACTTGTATACTCAATGCTACTAGACCTTATTGCTAACTGACCAAACTTCACATCCCAAACTACGAAATAATACAAAATTGATTTCTGAGAGATGGTGTTATTGTCTTGAAAATATTAAGACTGTTAAGTCCTGTTAATTACCATGAAAATATATACATTTAATATGACCTACACTGAACAATTGAACCTTGCCACTAAATGGCTACGTATAGCCAAAACGTTTTCTCCTTGGTCTTGGATAGAGCAGAAATAGGTTAAAACCAGTTTACTTTTTGCAGTCTGTATCCCATTGCTCTGATTTTCCTTTACTCCCTGTCCTTGATATGCAACAGGAAGTGAGAGGTAATCTCTTTAAAGTAATTTTCCTATGGATTTTCCATGAGTGCCTCTGACTGGAAGAGATGGCCACCATGACACAGAGTATCTGCAGTGATGCAGACAGGTTTTTATCTCCTTCCTAACAAAGCCAGCGCTAATGGGGAAAAAAAGTGTTTGCCTACACAGTTCACACACTTTAAATGTTTTTATGGTCAGACACAGTTCTCCTTGCAGACTCTTGGCATTTCCATAATCGGTGATATCACCAAGGGTTGTAAACTGTTAAAAAGCCAATTGACTATAACGTAATGGCAGCCTTTAACTTTGTGTCTCTACTTTTCCGCAAATTTTCTTCAAATTTTTCAATGCTAGTAGCATATTATAATCTTCTTTAAATACAGCATGAAATTACACGGCCCAGAAAGTACTTTGGGCACCAAAGTCTAGTTATCAATGACTATGCGGTACATACTTTAAATGCTTTGGCCAGTAAATGTAAAGTGCTCCTCCCAGACTTTTGGCAACGCATTTATGGGTGATGTCTCTAAGGGTTGTAAATCTTGAGAACCAAGCTTTGCTTGGATGTTTCCATTCAAAAGTAAATACGACATTGTCAACTTAGATAGTCAATAAGAAAACAGGACCATGGAAATGGTTGGGCAACTCGCACCTTTATGCAATAATTTATATTGCTCTGTCAAACTTCATCAAGAAACCTGTAGATAAGAAGGCCTAATCTCTGAATGATGCTACCGAAAGTTAATAAATTATCTCAAAAAAGTTGCACATGTGCTTTTTGTTTGGGGTGACCAGCTAAACCGGCCACAGATGGCGTAAACTTCTTTCCTGCAACTACGGGCAATTGTATTTTCCTAGCAGAGGAAGCCGTTTCCGCAAGGAGAACTCGGTGCTTATTGCTAGAAGCTATACCAACGATCAACTTGGGTACATTCAGCTTTACCCATACATGGTTCAAATCTTGGTTCCTGCTGAACCCGCTGAGATTTGAACCATCTATGGCTGGCCTTAGACTTTGGTGCTGTATTGATGGCAGTGCAATTGGGTACAGGCACAGTTTGCCGCTAGGAGTTTTTCTTCCTCCTGGGGTATTATTTATGGGGCCGACCTTTATCACGGGCAGGTCAACAAGACGGAATCATGCTTGATATTTAGCCTGGTCTCCTAAATGCCACAATGAGGTTAAGAGACCCTCCCTTGCGGGCATTACAGTTGCCTATTCAAAGTCCTTTCAGTACCTTATACCAGGACTAAATTAAACATGCAAGTGGACAACCGTTCATGTAAGCAAGGGTAAAAAAAATTGAAGATAACAAAAGAAAATCTTTTATTGTGATTACTAAAAAAGTCATGAAACCAGAAAAGTAAAGAATGTGACATTTTAGTTTTTTGACTTCACAACGGAGTCCCTGTGAACACCTTTGTATTGCAAGAAGAAAAAATGTGACAGCATGAGATTGTTTATCGGATCCCGTTGTGACAGCAGAAATGTACTTACATTAACAGCAAATGTATTCAGCCCATAACTTCAGAGCATGGAAATCGAGAAACCACTGCGTGAAGCCTAGACTGATAACTTTATGCATCATTTAGCCTAATATAGTGCATTTCATTTATTTCTTTATTTTTTTTTTCTCCTCCTTAAGTCTCACTTGGGTTATTTTTTAATGTCCTACTGGTTTGCAGCTGAACATGACAGCTGAACATTTTATGTGTCTTGTGTTCCGCTGAGACACCTACTTTGCATATGCCATAAAGATGAAAGGCCAAACTTGAAGATTACAAAGAATAGCCCGGGCAAAAAAAATATTTAAATAAAGTCGTATTTTTATGGCAATTGCATGGATCAGAGATCTCCTGCTGCAAAAAATCCAACTTTATAAATCAAATCATTTGTAAGGTAAATAAATTCTACTCCCATAAAGCAGTCAGATGGCTGCGCCGTGCTTGGTTGCAGGTCCCTCTGTCTGCCTCGGAGAAAGAT
Source organism: Rana kukunoris (assembly GCA_029574335.1). Taxonomy (NCBI): domain Eukaryota; kingdom Metazoa; phylum Chordata; class Amphibia; order Anura; family Ranidae; genus Rana; species Rana kukunoris. Next base: position 199,768,383 of record CM056055.1, on the reverse strand, counting down.
TCCCCAATAACCACATCCGTATTGGCATCGCGCTGCAAGGGGGCGGGAGGGTTGGGGCCTCCTCTATGAACTATGATTTCCAATCTCATTTGTATTAATTTTCTGCTTTCTCTTGAAAGGTGCTGGCTGAAGATAGACAACAATTTCATCTGGAGTTTTATTGGTCCAGTGGCTTTCATTATTTTGGTAAGGAGCTTCTCTTCCTTTTCATTTCATGAATCGTTCTGGTGATTTAATTTGCCATTTCCGCATATGGATCACATTAATAGGCAGAACAAAGCACTGGGCTACACTGTTTGTCTTTCCTAATGCAATGTTTGAAGGTTTGGCTGTCAAGGTGGAATTGTTTTTATGAAGTTTTCATTCCTTTGTCAGTTGTTGGTACAGCGGAGACAATGAAATAATAGACACTGTAGAGGGAAGACAATTACATGTGTGCAGACACAACTTTGATATTTTTATCTGTTTCACGTTAAAAGGATCTATCAGGATAGATGTACAGTATAGGAGATGCATGAGTTTATGAAGATGTGGGCTACTTGGTGACACGTTGGCCTAGACTCTGACCTTGCTGGCTACATACCTGTTGTTGTTGATCAGTTATTCTCTGTTTCAGGGGTTCTTAGCCTTTTTTTTTTTTTTAACATCTTTTATATTCGTCCTGGTACCTAATATGCCTGGTGATAATAATTTCAACTACCTGTCAAAGGGAATATAAGGCCAATCTAGTGGGGGACTTGTAAATATAAAAAAAGCTAAGAACCCCTGAAACGGAGAATAACTGATCAACAATGGGATTTTCATACACAAGCTAGCTACACCTAGTCAACTAGTTTGATTTTCGTGGTTGTTTTTGCCCTGCCACAATATAGGATTGAAGTTATTGACAATGTTAACTATTATCTGATATATCAAGTGCATTTCTTAAAGCGGAATTCCAGTCCCCCCAAAAAAAAATTTTTAATGACTGCTCTGTAATTTTTAAAACCTGAAAAATAACATTACTAACATGGCATATTTTATTGTTCCTTTACTTTCTTGAAAAATAATCTTTTACTCACAGATCTCGGATGCAGGCAGGTTCCATTTTGGCTGTGGGCTGTGTGAAGCCGTTCTGCGTTCATTTCCTGTACTTTTGTGATGCCTGAGTGGTTGCCATAGCAATGTCAATATATGTAAAATACGGAGGGAGCTGGATCCATGGGACTAGAACCGCTAGAGAAGCGGGTGGGGGGGTTGGGTGCTGCCGCCGAACGAGAAAAAGAGTTGTTAGGCGGGGGGTTGCTGTTGCTGATGTCACTGCCGCCGAACAAGCACTTTGTACGCCGCCACCTCGGACCTCCTCTTCCACCGCTGGGAGGTATAGTAGCGGGTCCTGTCAAGCCGTCACCTCATTCCCCCTCCCCCTCCCCCCAAACAACGGCCGTGTGGGAGGAGGCGAGCTGCGGGCTGTCAGAATGTTTCCTACCGCTCGCTCGCACCCTCCTCCCTTTCGCCTGTCATTGGCCATTCGCGCCATCGTCAAATATCGCGAGATCTCGGCAGTAGGCGATATCCCAGAAACCCTTGTAATCGCCTAGGCTATTAAGGGCGGAAGTCAAGAAGAAATAAATAAAAAAAGGTATTTCTTGACAGAAAGAAAAATAAATACATGCCAATGTGAAAATGATGCGTTTAGGAGATTTAATATAGATCAAGTGAAAAAAATGGGTGGAACTCCTCTTTAAATTTAGGTTTGGAAATGCAGAGAATCCCGAGAGTTTGTTTTTGTTTCTTTTTTTTTTATTATTGTTTAGAGATCCAGTCTATACCCCTATTATTTGGTACCCACACCAGGTCCCAAATAATATAAACACAGTTATGAAACCCTGATCCAGTTATTGTAGCCTTAAAAATGTGCCAAAAACTGTCCCGTAATCCCCTTGTGTAAAAAAAAAAAAAAAAAATCTATAATTAATATGCATATGTAATCAGGTGCTTGGGTATGATTAGTAAATGTGACATTGATGTATTTCGAAGTGAGATAAATACAGACTTCTCCATACAGTGGGCCTCCAGTTATGTGGTGGTATTGCTTCTGATTTGGGAAGGGTTCGAATTATGCTGGTTTGTCCTGCTCTACATGTGCACGTTGATTTTTGTGTCCCTTTCCATCCCCTCCAGCAAAACAACACTGCTTATTTTGCTCCCCAAGAGCCTGCCCATATATTGGGGTTCTTGGGAGTAGTAGTTCTAGGGAACATGCCTCACTCAATGATTCACCTTGCAAAACTATGCAGCTGTCCCTGGAAGAATTTTGGAAGCCTGGTGATGTCGCATGGCATAACAAAAAGTTTTTCATAAAGCGGAAAGGATCGCCGCTCCTGACCAGCCCAGGTGAATAAATGATAAAGACTGGCCTCAGCCTATATGTCACCACCAAACCATATACACTAATGCATGGACCCTATGACTAAGCCCCGGTGGGCAGTGTATATGGTTTGGTGGAGTTATGTATGATGAGGCCACTCTTTATCGTTTATACTCCTGGACTGGTCGGGAGTATCTGTGATAGCTCTTTAGATTTACTAACCCCCTGGATTGGTATTTGGACAAGCCTTCACCCAATGCTCTAGGACACAGGGATATGCTCTCACCTCTTTGAGCGATGCCAAAAGCAATCTAAAACATGTTTCTTGATACAGAAACCAACTAAAAGAGATGGAAAAAACAATGAAATGTTATAGAAGAGGGCAAGTGGGGTTTGAATCATCATGGGAGATCACTTTTGATCTAATGAACTTTCCAATACTAGAATGGTAAAGAGCCTTGCTTTACATTTGGGAGGAATTAGAAATGTAAATTTTAATGCATCCCTACTAGTTTTTTTAGGAACCTTTATCAGATATGAATATGTTACATAGTTGCAGTTTTGGATTTGAATTTTCCCTCAGCAGTTTGGATGACTTGGAAGATAGAAAGCGGTGGTGTGTAAACAGTGGTATTATATGGTTGTGGGATTTTATAAAATCTAGGCTGTGATAACTGGTATTGAGCAGAGATATTGGCTAGAGCAGGGATCTCCAAACTAAGGGCCTCCAGCTGTTGCGGAACTACACATCTCAAGAGGCACTGTAATATTTTGACATTCACAGACCTGACTAGGCACGAAGGAAATTGTAGTTCCTGAACAACTGGAGGGCCATATTTTGGAGACCCCTTAGCTAGAAGATCTAAAGCCTCATACACACGATCGGATAAATCTGTGGATTTTTTTCCCAAGGGCTTTGGCTGTGAACTTGTTCTGCATACAAACGGCAGAACTTTTTCAGCCAACATACATGAAACGACATGTTTTTTCTGCTTTTTAGCACCACCCTTTTGGCAACTTATGCTAATGTTGTCTTATGGTTAGCATTGGTTCAGAGCATGCGTGTTTGTACTTTGGATTTTAGTCCAATGGACTTGTGTACACACAATCGCATAATCCGACGGCACACATTTCTTGTTGGAACAATTTAAGAGCATGGCTATCCAACATTTGTTGTCAAAATTCTGACGACAATTTTTCCGATTGAGCATACAGACGGTCGGATTATCCGTCAAAACCCTTCCATCACGCAATTGTTGTCGGAATGTCCGATCGTGTGTACGGGCCTTTAAACAAGGTAACAGTGATTTGTATGCATCCTGCAAATATCTGTTCAAAATCAGACCCGAAGATGTCACAATGGGCCATATATACGTAAGCTTGTATACTAAACATCTTTGTTTGCACTTGCCTTAGTCAATGTCGACAGTCTATTGAGACTGATCTGTTTTTCTGGGGCTGCTGCTTGCCATCTGTATACCATTATAAAAGAGACAGCAGATCATCATTCTATCTTTTTATCTGTTTAGAAATATGACAAAGATTGGGTGGAGGTACATCCTTGAACTCTTAACTGCCTGCCTTACGCTTCTTAAATTTGTCTCTGGGGAGTCCTCAGATATCTCATATTAAACAGGAACTTGGTCTCAGAATGGAAGAAGAAACATTAGAGAGAGGTTTTGTCTATCCAGGCCATTTAAAAACAATAGAGACTTCAGAAAATAAAAATTATCCAAGCAGCACTGGGACCTCAAGTACTTATTTGTCAGGAGTATAGGAAAAAAACACTAATTCTGTGAGCTTTGGATGCTCATATAAAAGAAGGATCCCCTCTATTAGGTACTAAGGAAGAAACGGAAAGCAGAATAAAACGAGTGCCAAGCCAAAGGTAAAGAGTCCTATTTCTTTACAAAGAGTCCAATACGCTTTAATGATTTAATGACAACATAACAAAAAACACACAGCCAAATAATTTAACAATAATTTAACAAAGGGCAAACAGGACCTTTGCATAAGAAGGATCTTGTCTGCCATAAGGGTCATCCTCCATTTCAAGTAGATGGGAGCGAGCGCACACAAAAACAGAGTTTGAAGTGTTCGTGTCACATGAAAGCTGTCTTGACAGGTCCCTGAGACACAATTTTGAGTTTTCCTTAATATTTATTGGGTATGTTTTTGTATCAGCATAGGGCGAGTACTACAATTTAATCGAGTGTATTTTGCTGTTGAAGAAAATTTTGAGTTGAAGTATCAATTTAAAAAATGTCCCTTTCGGACAATTGTTTTTTTTTTTTTTTTTATAGCACGTAGATGTCTAAAATAAAAAAAAATCATGAGGAAAAAATAATAATCTTTTAATGGATATTATGTCTTTATTATCCGATGTCCTTTAAACGTCTTTTTTTATTTTATTTAATAATTAATGTTGATTTATTATAATTTTTTTGGTCTTGGGGTATGATTCTTCCACCAAAAATATTGTTTTGATAATCTTCAGATTTTATTTTTCAGCTCGAATAAGTTTTTTCTCAAAAGGATTAAAAAAAAGTCTTGAATTGACCACTATCAGTTGGATTTCACTATTATTTACCAGCCACAACATTATTATCCCAAAGCAAATAGCTTAGCCTGCAAGTGTAAGGCCTTTGGGAGCTGTATCCCCAACCTCCGGAATGAAACAGCAGGTAGTAGTCAGATTGACGCTCTGAAGAGGCGATCCCTCTGCTCGCAATAGCTTTGACCTCTAATCGTCCTGGAGGCTCACACGTGATGTTACAGCACGTACAATCGTAGCTCAATCACCGTGCTTCTTGCTTTTGCATTTGGTTGTTTTTTGGAAGTTGCTGTGCAGATTTTAGACAATCCATAAAAGCCCTGTTAGATTTTGAGAGCTAGCGTTTGTTTTTTCTTTGCATTGGGGCTAGAAGAAAATAAGTGTGTGTGTGTATGTATATATATATACATACACATAAAGTTTACACACTTTTTTATATTTAATAGTGTGCGTGAGTAGAACCCTTGTGTATGTATAACTACAGTATCTCACAAAAGTGAGCACACCCCTCACATTTTTGTAAATATTTTATTCTATCTTTTCATGTGACAACAATGAGGAAATAACACTTTGCTACAATGTAAAGTAGTAAGTGTACAGCTTGTATTACAGTGTAAATTTGCTGTCCCCTCAAAATAACTCGGCACACATTAATGTCCAAATTGCTGGCAACAAAAGTGAGTACACCCTTATTGGTATCGATTAGCCAACCCACAACCCCCCCCCCCCCCGGTGTCCTGTGACTCCTTAGTGTTACAAGTTGAGTGCACGTGCTCAGCGTCCTATCCAGAGGTTGTCTTTGGGAAATAGACGTACGAGTGCTGCCAGCACTGCTGCAGAGGTTGAAGGGGTGGTGGGGTCAGCCTGTCAGTGCTCAGACCATACGCCTTACACTGCATCAAATTGGTCTGCGTGACTGTCATCCCAGAAGGAAGTCTTTTCTAAAGATGATGCACAAGAAAGCCCGCAAACAGTGTGCTGAAGACAAGCAGACTAAGGACATGGATTACTGGAACCATGTCCTGTGGTCTGATGAGACCAAGATGAACTTATTTGGTTCAGATGGTGTCAAGTATGTGTGGGGCAACCGGGTGAGTAGTACAAAGACGAGCGTGTCTTGCCTACAGTCAAGCATGGTGGTTGGAGTGTCATGGTCAGGGCTGCATGAGTGCACACTGGTGCGCAGTCATGTTGGAACAGGAAGAGGTCATCCCCAATCTGTTTCCACAAAGTTTGAAGCATGAAATTGTCCAAAATGTTTTGGTATTCTGACGCTTTAAGAGTTGCCTTCACTGGAAATAAGGGGCCAAGCCCAACCCCTGAAAAACAGCCCCCACACCATAATCCCCCTCCACCAAGCGATTTAGACCAATGCACAAAGCAAGGTCCATAAAGACATGGATGAGCGAGTTTGGGGTGGAGGAACTTGACTTGCCTGCATGAGTCCTGACCTTAACCCAGTAAAAACACCTTTGGGATGACTTAATGTGAAGACTGCGAGCCAGTCCTTCTCGTCCAAATAATTTTTTGACCTCACCAATGCCCTTCTGGAAGAATAATCAAACAATCTCAAAGACACACGCCTAAACCTTGTGGACAGCCTTCACAGAAGAGTTAAAGCTGTTATAGCTGCAAAGGGTGAGCAAACTCAATGTTGAACCCTACCAACTAGGACAGGGATGCCATTAAAGTTCATGTGAGTGTGAAGGCAGGCGTCCCAATGCTTCCTGTAATATAGTGTATACCTGCCTTTTCATTTACCTGGAGTTCAGACTTAATTTTGACCATTGCAGTTGACGGAAATATTTAAAATATATTTTAAATGTATTCCTAGCTTATATGAGGAGAGCTAAGAGTGAGGGGTGTGGCGTATAAAAGGTTTACTAAAAGTGGCACAAAAAAATACATTTATTCTGAAGAAGTAGCACCATACAGGAGAAGACGTGGCCCAGGAGAGCTACCAGTTGGGCGTCACAATTTTCGGGCCAGGAATTGCTTTTTGCTGCATTATTTTTGGAAAGTGTTAGATGCAGAGCACTTATCTTCCCACCGTAAGAACGCTGACTGCCATTCCTATGGTGGTACGGTTATTATATCTATGAAAAGGAAGCATGTAAGTAATGAGTGTTGGGATACCATTAGTATGCCTGAAATGGTTTAATGAAAGCTTAGATCATGACACGTCAGGATGTGTTCTTATCATTCGGACAGCTCCATCTGCATCTTTAATAATTAATCCAGTTCACAAAGAGTTCAGTCTCGCGCACTCATTTAGAAACCTTCTTTAGAGAAACACCTCTTCGCCTGCCAGTCCCAGTGCGACGCGGTCTTCTGCATGGCTAGCTGCACAGATACCCAGACACGAGTGCCGCTTTAGGACCACACTCTCACCAGGTAACAAAAGCTCCAGGGAAGGCAATTCGGGTCAGAACATGTGCAGTTCAGCTGGGTTACTTTTAGAATGGTGTTTTCTTCCACTGTCTTATCAGATCCATGTCAGCACTGCAGGCTGCATGGAATTAATTTTTAAATGCAAGGCTCAGGCAGACATGATTCAATTGAGCAGGTTATAAAACACACAGCAAACTTGTACTGTACTTGGGTGCACAGGGAAGGCTGAAACTTCATGTGTGTGTATGTGCACAGTATGGAGGACAAGCCACAGACTTTCTTTAAATTCAGCAAGAAACCGTTCCACTATGGCTGTACAACCAAATGGTGGTTTAATATATATATTTTTTTAATGAGGACCTGTCTTTTTTTTATTTCAAAACCCTCCATTAATGTAAAATGTTATCACATTTTAGTACTGCCTTTTAATGAAAACTGCTGGTGATTTCTTGACCAATATAAAAATCTGTAAACACATGGCCAAGAACAACCTTTGGGCAGCTGTGGTCTAGACTCCACATGCCAATATTTTTTTTTTTTGGTCTCTGCAACTCAATTTTAAACTATATGTTCAGATCCAGTATTGAAGATATTTGGATTTCGTCTTTGTCGTACTTCCACCTTTCTTTTTCGCAAGACTTCTTTTGAGCATACTTGTTTTCATTCTCCGGGGTCTCCTGGTCTTATCTCATTGCTTTATCGACCCTTTCATATGTGACACAATGGAAGCAAGACCTTGGATCTTGAATTGAGGGTGAGGACTGGAGTAAAGTCTGGACAACAATTGGAAAATGTTTATTCATCACTACCACACTAGAAGCAGCTTATAATTTGCTCCTGTGGTAGTCCTGTGTTCCTTAGTAGCTTGCTTATACTTATCCTGGCTCTATACACCCCAGCAGAAATTGGCCACATTTTTTTTTATTTTTGTCGAGAGCTATTAACCAGGCCTGGAAGACTCAGTCTGTTGCTTTCCAGGGGTGAGAACCAGAATGACAGCTATGATGATTGATGAGCAGATGTCCAGTATACTGAAGGATTCGCAAGCAAATTTTTTGAAAATCTGGGAACTGTTGATAAGTTACTATTTTCCATCCCTGCCCCCCAACTAGTTGTTATGGAGGTCGGCTTTAAACCTGGTTTCGGCAGGTCCTGTGTCCATGGTACTCGCCCGTTCTTGGGGCACCTCTTTTCCTCTGTTTTCTTTCTCTTTCTCCTTTTTTTTATGTTTCCTCCTCCTCCTTCTCTTCCTTTCTGATATGAAGGCTAGCAATATAGACTGCTGTACTCAAGTACAGAGTTATATAGTCTGACATATGCCTAATTTTCCTCTATGGTCCTGGTTACAGTATTTTGTTACTCATTGCGGGTTCACGTGCTACTTTTTTACATATCTGTTCAATGTCGCCCCTGCACAAGCAAACCATGGCTTGTTATGGCTTTTGAAACTCCAATAAAAATATTGAAACAGATATTTTAAACTAGTAATGTGAACGTTCTTCCTAAAGAGTGTACACTACCAAAAATTCAGCATTTCTGTGTGAAAACTATTTTTTTTAACTAAAAGTCTGGATTCCCTAAGCCCGACCAACAGCAATCCACTAACAATGAGAGTTTGCAGGTACACTCATTGATCAGTGGAATAACAGATGGTGGGCCTTTGTCCTTGAGTCGAGGAAGTGAAACCCCTAGTAACAAAATCAAAAATCGATCCATGGGGAAGAAGCTTTGTTATCGAACATAGAAAAGATTTCAGATTTTTAAAAGATTGAAATGGTCCCTTATTCCTAACTTGTCTTCGCTCCCTTGCCACTCCTTTTTTACATCACAGCCAGCACTGAAATTGCCATTATTGGAGACTTCAGGGGTGATGTCATGATCATGTCAAGTGCTTGGCCTTGTTGAGTGTTACTCATTATTACAGGTATGCAGGTTATATGCTACTCCATACCTGGAAGTATTAGGTAAATATGTTGGCTGCAATGGTGTAAAGGGTGGAAGGGTAGCCTTGCAGAGACGGAGAGGTGTTTATTTACTAAAACTGGAACACACAAAATCTGGTGCAGCTGTGCATGGCATGGTAGCCAATCAGCTTCTAACTTCAGCTTGTTTAATCAAGTTTTAACAATAAAACCTGAAAGCTGATTGGTTACTATGCACAGCTGCACCAGATTTTTAGATTAGATGGATGCTGTTTTCATTGTTATTAATATCATTATTATTATTTTATTTTGTTTGAATGGTCAAAAAGGGACAGGTAGGACAACTTTCCAGGGATCGAAGAAAAGGGACCTTAAGACAAACCGTGGTGTATTTATCATTGAATACCTACAAAGAAGTGGTATTACACTGGCGCAATACTGGTTTTCTAATATTTCTATATTGGTTCTTTTTGTCTGTTTTTTGAGTACTTGGGGAAACTGTGGTTGTTTTTTTGGTTGTTTAATGCCTTATGTGCATTAACATTTTTAAGCAGTTCCTGTGTAATGACTTCTGCCCATTGTTCCCAGACTCTTCAATGACACATGCCTGGAAGAGGGTCTGTCATTGTTCCCCCGACAAAAAATGTCGGCAGCATTTTCAAAATAAATACGCACACAAACCTTATTCCTTGTTATTGTGAGTCCTTGGATGATAGAGATGGCAGATTGCCAAGCTGAAGCATACACCCTTAGCAATTCCGGACGCCAACAAACACACACATTTTTCTAATTATGTTGGGTGTGGCATGCACGGCTGGAGTCTTCCTAATAGTCTGGCTTTTTTTCCCCCCCTCTTAATACTTTTCAGCTGGAGGTCCTGACGGGTAGGTCAGGATACTGGTAAAGGCTTAGTTGCCAGTTTATATTATCAAGCAGCCAACAAACAGTGGGGGTTGGAGAGTTGATCTTCCTCTGCTCACACACAGGATTAATATGACTAAATACAAAATACTCAGTTTAATTGCTGTATATTAGAATTGGGTCTCTCAAGACTGCTTTCACTTTATATTCCGTTTTAACACTTTTTGGCATTTTGGTACCGATTGAATTTTTTTTTTTTTAAATGGCTTAGAAGGAAAACACATCAAACCACTCATGCCATAAACCACTGTTTCTGCTTAATGACCTATCTATAATAACTTCCAACTTAAATTCTTTATTGGGTGGAACACACTAATTAAAAAGGTACTTGCCTTCATGGTCCCATCTCGTGGATGTTTCTTGTAGTTTTCCACTTTCAGCTCCTCTGTTCTGTGCTGCACTGCCTGTTCACAAGGGGTAGTCAAAGTAAGTTCTTACAGATGCTTGGCAGATGCTTAAAGGAATACAGAATGGCAACTATTCAATGGTACGTCTGGGAAAACGGGTCTGGGAAATTAGTATGGTGTAGACACATTTATCTGGTTAAACCTTTTCGATTCATTTATATACCCGCCGTATCTTTTTCATATTAAGGCCGTAAATGTATTTGAATTCTTGGATAATGGGAAGCCATGCATTCTGCAAATAGGAGCTGTTGGCAGCGCCTTTCATAGTAAGAAAGAAAGGCAAATGTGTTAACTGGATTTATTAAGCCATTTAAACAGACCGGAGTTCCTACCTTTCAAACCAACCAAAGTTCTTCTTTAAAAAGTAGCTGTACTTGCTGTTAACGTTGTGGGCTTCATATCGTTAAAACAATCTTATGCCTTATTTATGTGCAGACGTTCTTTAGCGTTTTATCGCCTGTATCTAGTTCCGGAGCACCAAGACAAATATAAGAATTGGGGCTTTTTTACTACAACTGAAGAGTGCAAGATCTGGTGCAACTTTGCTAAGAAACCAAGCAGCTTCCAGGTTTTATTGCCAAAGCTTAATTGAACTAGCTGAAGTAAGAAGCTGGTTGGCTACCATGCACAGCTGCACTAGATTCTGAGTGCTCCAGCTTTTGTAAATCAACCCCAATGTGTTCAAAAGGGAAAGCGGGGTCTGGGTTTTGGTTTTACACAGACCCCACCCTTATCTTGTGCTCCACATAGGGTGCACTTATGCTGCCAATGTGTGTGGAGCTGGAAGTTTTTTTGTCGGACTCGGACAGAGCCAAATGTTGTACACTAATAATTTATAACTCACCATTGACTTGGTGCCTTACAAGGATCACCATTGCCTCGTCCTTCATTTATACGCCTCCCATTTGTTTCTCCTAAATACTAAACACCTTCAGTGTAGAGCCGCACGCCACTTACGTAAAGCTAAAACCCTTTCCAAACGTTATTATTCCAGCAGACACACCCCACCCAGATGCCTCTCTAATTAAATTACTTTATTTAAATTTATGGTTTTTCATTAAATGCATTTGCAGCCTACAATATTTGCAAAATTATGATTTTAAAGGGGTTGTGACAAATCGTCATGATGATTTGTTCTGATGGTGAATATTGGCATATTACCAGGGACAAAACGGAAGTTAAAAAAAATAAAAAAATTAGCTGTTCTACCCAACAGCGTAAAGCATTTTACTGAAGGACAATGAAGGAAAATCAACAAACAATCTTCATGTAACTTACTGTTGGCTGCCCTCCGTATGACCCATTTATTTTCATAGACCGCTTACCTTTCTGGTGGCCTCCGCATCTCGGTTTATGATGGATATTAACAAGAAGATAGATTAGGAGCCCAAAATGGACAAGTGTGGGTGGTAGTGAAAACCGTGTATTAATGAGTAAAGTCCACATCTCTTGCCCTAATATTCATTTTAGATTTTGCCTAGCCTTTTTAACTCACCGATCTGCCATTCTGCCCCGTAAATTAGAAAGCAGGTAGCAGATGTGAGTTATTTCTGTATCCTGTTACTATGTTTACTCTCTGGCACACAAGTTCTCTGTGTTCCGTTTAGCTTTATATCGTGTGTGTCCCAAAGTCCCCACTTAAAACTCCTTTGTACAATGGCTAAATGTTCACTCTTATTTCACTCATCTTTTCCATTCTGTTGGCAAACTATGTTTGAACCTTATTAATAATGAAAGTAACTGGTGAGAGACATAATTCAAAGCGATGGTCCCAATGTCAGTCTAATGTGCATTGTTAGATTTCCCAAATGAATTTTTTGTAGGCTGCATTTTATAGTGTTTGCTCGACTGCCCTTCTCCGCTCAAATCGGCTCAGATATTATCCAATAGTTTGCACAGCGGTCACAGGCCTACTTCAGCTTACAGCTGATGTTAACGTGAAGCTCCAGTTTTTGCTCTTGAAAATAAAAAAATGTCCCTCTAGTTTAGGCATATATAATACTCAAGGATTTTAACATTTACAGAATAGTAAAGCCAGCCCAGTGCATTTGCTAGATTTATTATTGAACTATTAGTCATTTATAGAGCGCCAAGAAGTTGCGCATACTGTACATTCACATCAGTCCTTGCCCTCAAAAATCTTAAACCGGTTCTTCAGACTTAACGGAAAATAAAAAATAGTTGGCTGCTACAAATATTGTAGCTGCTGACCTTTAAAAAAAAGACACTTACCTTCCAAGGATGCAGTACTGTGCTTAAAGCGGAGGTTCACCCAAAAATCAACTTTCTGACATTAGATCCAGCATACTGCTAACATCTGCAGTATGCTGTTTTTAAAAAAAAAATAAAAAAAAATTGTACTTATCGTTTTATGAGCCGTTGTTATCCGGCTCCGAGCGGGAAATCTTGCGGGGAATGGGCGTTCATAAGCCAAGAGGAGTTATTTGACGGGCTGCTAAGGCGAGTCACGCCTTCCGAAAATACCCGAGTGTCTCTTCGGGTATTTTCGGAAAGGCGTGGCACTCCTTGGCAGCCCGTCAATCAACTCCTCTTGGCTTAGGAACGCCCATTCCCCGCAGGATTCCCCGCTCGGAGTCGGATAACAATGGCTTAGAAAACGATAAGTACAAAAAAAAAAAAAACCCCAGCATACTGCAGATGTTGGCAGTATGCTGGATCTAATGTCAGAAAGTTGATTTTTGGGTGAACCTCCGCTTTAACCAGTACAGCTCTTCGCTGGTCTTCGGGTCCTTGGTGCAAGTTTATTTACTAAGGCTCCTTGCGATATCACAGCTGGATGGCATGTGTCCCAGAAGGTTGCAGGGAGGGAGGAGGGGGAACTTCCACTCCGAATTTCTAGGTGGTCAGAGCGGAAATGGGAGCAGTTAGTTGCTAAAAATGTACCGGCTCCCCAGAAAACTCCAAATTGAAAGAGGCAGTGGGAAGGAGGTGCTGCTCTATTAGGCTGAAGTTGCGCTTTACCATCTAAGATCCCTACCTCTCATACATGCATACACACATACAGTACTGGGGCTAATTTAGACAGGACCCAAGTATTTTTTAGCGTGTCTCTGGAGTGTCGAAGGAGACCAGAGTGTACCCAGAGGAAACCCATGCAAGGAGAAAATGCAAACACTATGCAGATGGTTTCCTTGATGGGATGTGAACCAAGGACCCCCATCTTGAGGTTTTTTTTTTTATTATTATTCTTATGATCAGCCTCAAACACAGTGCACCCCTCTGCTTATATTTGCATGCAAGTCCCTCTCCAATGACTCAGGGCAGTAAACGTTGAGATGATGAAAATGCCATATTCCGTACGATTTGCTGGTACTAGGAGTTCAAGGACAGGTAGTGAGGCGATTAGAAAAGCAAGGGGTCGAGTATTTACATATATTCTGAGTATGAATGGTTACTGCCGCCACTGGAGGAAGAGAAAGAATGAAAATGTGAATGTGCTGCCAGCTGTAGAAAATCCTGGCAGCCAGCACACTGAAATGGAAACTTTCTCATTAGTAGCAAGTTTAAAATGGAGTTCAACCAGAATTAATCGCAGATTTAGGTAGATACTGATGAGTTTAATCACCCCCAGGCTTTATATCTTTTGTGGACCCAAGTGATGGCCATTACCTGGACATATCACACATTTTGGGTTGCTTCTTTATTGTTACACAAAAAAAGAAAAAAGCATTGGCAAAAGCGAGACGACATCTACAGAAGGAAAATTAGGGAGTCAAAGCTGGGTAGCCTTAAATATGGAATTCCCAGAGATATAGGAGGCCTTTCCTACTATTTACTACCAATCTCCAGAAATTTCAGTTTGATCTGAACTAATCCTTTAGGTTTTAAAGGGTCCACATCTTTATGCTGAAACGATTCAACTATTACCATTTTTGCTTTTTATGCAACTGCTCAAAGTTTTTATAATGGTAACATGTCTATGATTGCCTTAAGAGAACCTGTAAACAGCAAGAAGAAAAACAGAACATACTTTTCTATATTTTATTAGTCTTAAAACACCCACACATTAAGATGAGTGAGGGACATCTTGGCACTTACTACTGTGCTTACTCCCAAGCCAGGAGCAGAGCTTGTTGAGTAATAAAAAAATACTTATGTGAATCATATTCAGATCTGTGAAAATAAACACACCATGTATAGTAAAATGCTCAGTTAACCGTAAAGGCTACACAGCTTTCAGCCATTTATGATTGTTAAATGAATGAAAGGCAATTGGTGTTTTTTTTTCTTTGTTATAGCGAGAACTAGAAGTAGGAAATGTGATATATACCTATTACACACTGTACTATATATATATATATATATATATATATATATATATATATATATATATATATATATATATATATATATATATATATATAGTGTGTGTGTGTGTGTGTGAACTTCTAGTTCTCACTATAACAACAATATACCTTTTTTTTATTTTTTCCTTTTATTTGAATTCCATCTTTTTACACTAATATATTTTGTAATTTTGTGCTCGAAATTCCTGCCCCTAGGTGTTGCTTTAGACTTCTTTACACTTGTGTTCCAGTTTCTCCTTAAATTGCAACTAAATGCAAAACTTTTCATTGAAAGTAAAAGAAAATCCCAAAATTTGTGTTAACCCCAGAAAAGTAATAAAGGGGAAATCTTCTAATTGGGAACACTAGTTAAGTGACCTGGGGGTCCCCAAGAGATTCCCTTAATTTGGAGGGATTTCCTCTCACTTCCTGTTTTGGCTATGGGACAGGAAGTGAAGGTAAATCTTCCCAATTGGACACCAAAAAATTAACTGATGGGGGTTATGACCTTCCGTTACTCTAGGCAAGTTTTGCCTATAGTTAAACTCAGGATAGATTCCATCCTACTTCCTCTATATGGCCCCAGGTTTCAATAAGAGCTATTGGTTGGGAAATTAGACAATTTGTTCACTGGGGATGTCCTTGTGTAGGACTTTTTTTATTTATATGTATGTATGTATTTAAATATCTTCATGGGAGGTAGACAATAAAGCTACCTGATATTACTGTGGAAGCACAAAGATAATTAATTCATGCAACCAGGGCCGGATTTTCTCTCCCAGCCGCCCCAAGGCCAAGTTACGCAATGCTCCCCCTCCCCGCCAACCGAACTACCTCCCACCCAAATTAACGGAGAATGGCAACCGGATGGCAGGGGTGGCACGGTTAGTTCAAATACTATTTTTTATTTTTTTTTTTTTTTAACTTTTATCACTTTTTTTATTTTGTAGCTTGTCGTTTACTTTTATTTGTTTACATTTTTAATTACTTTTTTATTTTAATAATTTAATTTGTATTTCTTATTTATTTATTTTTTATCTTCTTCTTTTTTTTTACTTAACTTTATTGCTATCACACAGGAGAAAACAATCCCATGTGTCATAGCAATTGGAGGTGACAGGTTCTCTTTATTGACCCTGTCATCTCCAAAACAGGAGTCCTAGCACTGTGCTAGAACTCCTGTCACAGCTGAGATGGGAAGAGCACAGCTCACTCCTCTCACTGTGTAGATTGGCGGCAGGGATAGTCACAAGAGACAAACTCGGTGGCCTGGGGGAGGTTGGAGTCCCGAAAACAGAGCCAGTATGTGGCGAGAGGTATGTGGGGGGAGGACGGACAGCAGCACAAGTTTTACAAGTGATTGCCGCAATCACTTGTTAAAGAGCGAGCCGATTCAAGAAAGCAACTTACCGCCCTTAACTAGCTGTTGCCGCCCCTCTGCACCCTGCCGCCCCGAGGCCCGGGCCTTGGTGGCCTTGTGGGAAATCCGGGCCTGTATGCAAAAAACGTACCCCATTCTGATCCATTGAGGACTTCTTCACAAGACACTTGCAGTAATGCCCTTCTTATGGCATAATACTGCAGCATGTGCTAAAACATGTACTGCAGTGTTTATCAGTGCCAGTAGTTTTGTGTGATATTCCAACACATTGGTATAGTAGCAGACTATACACTTCAGTGTACCACTTTGCACATTGTATGGGTTGCAATAAAAAAAGGTACATGTACCTAAGCATGCTGCCAACCCATTCAAAGGTATGGTCTGTCCTAACATGGCTTACCCTTGGCACACTCAATGCAGTGTTTTGTTGGGTTCATTACCATAACACAGCATCATATTTCCACTTTTTCCTTAAACAAGAGGTCTTCAATGGAGTCTCGGGAGTGAGATAAGCAATTCTCCATTTTGTTTCTCTGTCCTTCAAGTAATTTCCGGTGTCTTTACCTTCTGCTTCCTATGGATTAGGCATTAAAGATTTCTTTAATTTTTAAGTCCAACAGTTGGCTCGAAGGAGTAGGAGCAGAAGGAACATGAACTTTAAAATGCTTGGAGCGGGTCTTCAGAACAGTGGAAAAGTGTTGGAGCTTCATAGCTCAGAAGAGGGTCATAGAAGCAAGTGATATTTTCCAAGCCTTGCTTAGCTGACCTATGTCTGTTCTAAACTGTATAGAGGTGTTTTATTTTTATTTTTTTTATCTTCAAGTCTTGGAAATGCCAACGCCGAGGCATTTTTACAAAATAAATTTCACTGCATTATTGGACAAAAGTAATACATTATTTAGAATATCATTTTTGCTTTAAAAGTTTGTTTAAATATTGATTGCAGAGCCAATTTTCTCCCTGGAAGAACAGACATACGTGTTTCTCTTCTTCTTTTTTTTTTTTTTTGACTTGCAAATTTAGCATGAAACATCAACTCCTTCTGTAACGAGATTTAATTAATATGGAAGTACACATTCAATTTACTGACATTTGTTGTCAGAATAAGTTAAAAAGCCTGGCGCATTTTGCAATCTTGCCACTTAGCAGAATTGCTGAACATGCATGAGGAATTGCAAAGTTTGCTTTTCAGGGTGAGAGCTGGACACATTTGGGGTAGGAAAATGGTAACAAACGGGTGTGTTACTTCTCAGCATGCCACCCTGACTGCAATTTGTGGCTGCATGCTAATGTCAAATTCAAACACATGGCTTATTATTCTTCTTGTGTGGACATCAGTTGGTCAAATATGTGATTTGGGTTACTAATACTATTTTCTGCTAGTCGGTAAAGTCACTCTATTTCATGGGTTAGCACCACCTTCTTGATTCAGCTCCCTGGTCAGTGGAGAATATGTAGTTCCACTGTCCATTGAGGAGAAGTGATGATTTTGGAAATCAAAGTGATCCACCAAGGTTCCAAGTCCAAATTATTATTATTATTTTTTTTCTTTTCAAACATATGGCAGGTGCTACAGCCGATACGTTTTAGGGACCGAAACAAACAGTATCTACTGGTAGGGACTCAAATTGGAAGTTTAAACTCTGTTATGAACGCTCAGTATTGGTACAGTAGATTCTCCTCAAAACATGTTGACTGTAGCATCTGCCATATTTTGAAATAAAACCTAAATTCGGACTTTGACTCTTGGTGCGGCTCTTCGATTGTCGCACTCAAACATCATTTTTATACAATCCAAGGCCATTGTTTGTTTGTCACTTGGATGATCTTTGGGATACACAAGTATTCCTCCTTAAGGTCTCTGCCCCATCAATCTCCTACTTAAAGCAATGAAAAGTGACATAGGAAGTGGAAATGCTTTCCCAGGAAGACAAATTGCTTGATTGTGAACTTTGTGTCACCTGTCTGGCTCTGCATTGTGAAACATTTGGGAGAATTACAAATCCTTTGGCATAAAAAATATAAACACATATGTATTTGAACCTTGTACTTGTTTGTCTCAAGTTTAAAGGGAATATCATTGACTCGACGATCTAGCTTTATCTGTAAAAATAGCTTCCTATTAGTAGTTATAAAAGCAAAACTTTTTTTAAATTAAAATAAAAAGAGGTTTATACTTGCCTCCATAGAGTGACCTCCTCTTCTGGAGTCCCTTGCCCATGCTGTTGGCTCCTCCTTTTCTGTATGTGCCCCCATAGCAGGCATCTTGCAATGGGGGGGAACCAGAACACATGTGGGCACCCCCAAGCCAGGCTGTGTGCGTCTGCCTACGCTTCCCCCTTACCAGATTTAATTGATAGGAGGAGGAGCCAATAGCTAATGCTTGTGAGACCAGGAAGAGGGAGAGAAGACAGGCACAGTACTGGATCAATAGAGGACTCGGGTAAGAATTTGGAAGAGGGGTGTAACGGGCAGTGTATTTTTTTTTTTTTTACCTTAATACAGAGCATGCATTAAGTGTTTAGAATCACTTTAAAGTATGTGTCCTGCTATTACTTGTTCTATTAGCAAAAGTTTTTTATTACTGTCTGCAACATCACCAGACTTGTAAAAGTCTCGCAGGGGAAGCTGCTGAAAGACAAGTTCCTGCTGACGTGGTACACCTCCCAGAACTACATCTCCCAAGAGCCCTTTTCCTACAAGGGTAGGCTCTTGGCTCACGGCAACATCTCACTTTTGCTGTAAAAGAAATCAATGTATGCAATGTGGAGTAGGACTGAAAAGGTTGGAGGATAGGGAGAGCTCTCTAGTCCAGCTGGCAGGGTTGAAAACATGGATGTGCTTTATGGACCTCAAAGATCAGTTTGGGTAGGAATTTTGGGGCCTATTGTATTTCTGGCAGACCAACTGGTATGTTTCTGTGAATGGTCTTTAAAGCATTTGTTACCCCAACACTTCATATACCTGATATATGGCTGCTGTACCATACACTTGTATGAGAACATATCCTGTTCTCTTTTTGTATTGCTTCCTTTATGTGGAATCCCCTACAGTTCCTGCCAGTCCCCTTGCTTTCTTATTAAAAACTGACCACATTAAGCAGGAGAGCACACTGTGGTCAGTTCTCTAGCTATGCTGAGGACTCCGTGTGCTCTCCACTGATCAGACTTGTCCTGACACGCCCCCCGCTGCACAGCCATTCACTGGGAAGCTATATGTACCGTTGCTTCACCTATCCCCAGCTCTTATACAGCTGAGAACAGAGGTAATGTGATTTACTTATGAAAAAAAGGTAAAAAGGGTATTTTATAATGTTTTTTTTTTATCTATAAAAATTTTTTTGCATTTTATTCCCATTTTAAACTGGGTTGTTTTTTACAAGGTAATTGTTTCAATCACTTTAAGGGATAAAATATAGGTAATTGTGTATTTGCAGAGATGTATTTTATTTTAATTTTTTTTAGTTCCAGAGATTATTAAAAAAAAATATTCATCTGGAATTCATTAAGATATTTGTATCATCTCAGATGTTTAATCGTTTTTTTTTTTTTGTTTTTTTTTCTAATGCAGGTCAACATTATTTTCCTGGTGATCACGCTGTGCAAAATGGTGAAGCATTCCAACTCTTTAAAGCCAGATTCCAGTCGTTTGGAAAACATTAAGTAAGTGACCCGTTCCTTTCAATGAATACAGGGTATTCCGCAATAACCGCCGAGCAGTTTATCAGGCAGCAGTAAAGATGTCGCTGTGCGATTAGCCTGGCTACCATCGCGCTGCTACTTACAGTGTCCAGAGATAATGCCTTTGCCGAAATGACGCTCCTAAATTGCGTAAATAAATTAAAGTACTGCATAGCAACAGGGTAACTTCATTTGCATTTAAAGCACAGTTTAAAATGATGTTCTCGTCCACAAGGCTGACATGATTATGTGAGGTTTGTTTTGTTAAATGACTTTGTGATGTAGGCTTGAAGTACTTCTCACTCGTAATCCAGCTCTCCTGCGAGAATTGACTCTTTATTACTAATGTTAACTTGCAGATTATCTGTTGTGTGTGACTAATTAAACAAATGTTTGCTTTAATCCCACTGCCACTTCAAATCCACAGAAAGGAAGGTTTTGTACACTAGAGGAGCCTCTTATTTGACAGCTGCTCTTTTATGGCGTGACCTTTAGAAAGTGATGGTTGCATTGCGATAGTTTGGAGGATACAAATAAAAAAATTCCAGGGACTTTCTCTATTTTTTTTTTTTTTTTTTTTTTTAGTTCAAGAACTAAGCAGTGACCAAGATTTACTTTGCCCAAAAAAAAAGTACTTTCTGTCAAATGGTTTTCTAGGAAAAACTCTCCCTTTATTTAGTTGCTGCAGGTATTAGCATTCTACCACAGACGAGCTGCGTGAAGCCTGAGCCCATGCCCTCAAATCATTAAAGCTCAACTCCAGGCAAAAAAAGTTTTCCCATGCAGTAGGGCTTTGCCTGCACTGCACGGGTCAACTGCTCTTTTTTTTTTGTCTAGGGGAGAGAAGGGAGATTTACTTACCGAAACCTTTGATCCTTCCAGCACAAGACCGGTCTGGCATCCCCACGCTCCAGTGGTCTTGAATTGTGGACTGATCCAAGCCCAGAGCAGGCTCCATAGAGCAGGAACCATCCATCGCTGGGCTGTGGGGGAGCGGCATTTTTCAGTTGATCGCAGGATTGGGTGAGTATAAGATTTCTCCTCACCCCTAGATGAAATGAGCAGTTACCTGTTTAGTGCAGGCACAGCACAACTGCATTGGAATTTTTTTTGCCCAGAGTTGGCCTTAAGAAATCAGCTTGGCTGAGTGCTTCCCTAACAGATGGTTCATTTGTCAAGGGCTCAGACTTCACATAGCCTTCACCTCTTCTTCAGAATTAAGATTTCACTAGTCATACTGATACTGAATAAATTGTAGCATTTAGGCAAGATGGTTATTATGTAATCAGAAGTTGCATCACCAGGTGGGTTGTGGTTAAAAGCACAAGCAAAACAAAACTGCCATTTTGAATTCTTGGTGATTACATCACCAAGCAAGCATCCTTTATTTCCAGTAAGGCAAATTCCCCATAGCTGTTTGTGCCTCCACACCTTCCCACTAGACTGCAACACAGGTGCCACTCTGCATGCCAGGCTCTGACACCAAACTGTGACAGAGGTGCCACTCTGTTGCAAATTTGTTTAAATCCATACTTCTTAAACATTATGGGGAATTCTTTAGGGGATATTGATGCAATAATTTTCTCTGGCATATTCACAACCATTAGGCAGAGCTGAGAATTGTGGTGCTTATTTGCCGCTCCATGTGTTGAAAGAAATACAAGAACTTGCTAAATGATTTGGCTTACTAGCTCTCATGCAAAGGTATCAGTTATAGACGGAGCTTGCCTTAAAAATGCCATGTTGGTGTTATACATAAAAGCCAATGCCTAGATCAGCCTTTTTCAAACCATTTTAACACAAGAGAACCCTTGAAATAAGCGAGCCCCTGCTAAACATTTCTATATCTATAACAACATTATACATTAGTTTGTTGGTCAGTGTCAAGAATGCACATTACACTTTTGGTCATTGGGAAGAATTACCCCCTTACAGATAGCTAAAAAGATCAACGGAAACTTATCTGAGAGTCAGAAATTGATGATTGCTTAAGGAACCCCTAGCAACCGCTGGAGGAACCTAAACCCTATGGTTACATGGAACTCTGGCCTAGGTAAAGTGCATTGCAGCACTTTCCTAAGGTGGCATGTTGCACCTGAACAATTTACTTAAACACATCTTGGTGTCATGGCATCTCATGACACACCAATGGATTAAGACAGAATGGGGTTATCGGCAAAGTAGCAGCTTTTGTCCCCCAACTCATTGTTTGACCTTGATAATTATTACTGTCTTTAGCGGCATGGCACACCCCATTATACACCAACTGCCTACAAGAACATTCTCCCTTGAATTGGCAGGCAGGGGCACAGCTTAGACCAATTGTGCTATCCCCCTCGGTTTACTGCAGGAGCATGAAAATTTGGCCCACTGGATGTCCACAAGATCTTAAGCCCCTGCTTAGGTTGCTTGGTGGCTCATCTGGTTTTGAGGGTGTACAGCACCCCATGAGAACATGAGAAACTGAATAGCAGCTGGAAAAAGAGTAGGTCAGCATTCAGTGAGAAGCGGAAAATAATAGCAGCTCTTAAAAAATGGCATTAGTATGCCATTAATGGCCTAGCCTGATATCATCTACTAAAGAGAGACTCTTGTGGCAAGTAGGCCGTCGCAGCATTTAGTAGCACAGTTGAATGTGGACGGTTAGTGCAGTTCTTTGTCTAATGTGGTCCTCCAGTGCATGTTGCATGTTAGGAGAGCTTTTTGTTTTAGCATCTATCTTTATCTTTCCCTTTTTTTTTTTCTACCTCTGTCTCATCCACTCCAGTAATTATCGTGTATGCGACGGCTACTATAATACGGACTTACCTGGGTAAGGTGAATCCTTACATTAACAGTTGTAGCATGACCTTCAATTTTTTTTTTTTTTTTTTTATAGATTCAACACAATACAATCCCTTTTACAAAACCTCCCCTGATAAAATGTTATCATTTGAACAATACCTTTTTTATATATTTTTTATACTTTCTTCCTCCCTAATTCTGCCTTGTGTGTTAAAAAAAAATGCTCCATTCTTTCTGCTCCACTTCTGTCTCTAACAATCTGATTTCTCTCCTCTGCTTGTAATGCTCTCTAGATATGAAGATAATAAGCCTTTTATCAAGTAAGAGACCATTAGCTAGATGTGGAATGCCCTAACTCAAATCTTCCTTGTCCTCCATTCGATTTTCCTCTGCTCATTTTTTTTAGTTGGGTCACACATGGCAATTTTATGCCCCTCCTTGCTGGTTTTATTTCTTACTTCCCATTCATCATGGATTTTTTTTTTTTTTTTTATTCCTCTTTTCTTTCTCATTTGTGTTGTCAGGATGTGCCTCATTGCTTATGCAGTCTATTTTTTAATATTCATTTCAGCTTTTTGTGATGAGACATCATGGATTGAGAAGTACATTTGGTTCTAGATTTGTTGCGTTGAGCTGTGAATCCCCAGAAATTCCCTTTTAATCAATTTATTTTAAATGTCCGGAACCCAGAAAATTATTCTTTTGCTAACCTAAAAAAAGGCACTTGATTTATAGCAAAAAAGGCTGCTTAATAACATTCGTGTATAATCTGTGCAAAAACTCAGGGGTGCTGGAAATAAAACTGTTGGATCAAAAACAATTCTGGTCCTATTTGTATATAGTGAAGAGTTGGGTTGCTTTTGCTTATTGTTGGAGGGTTGAGATGGCGTATCTGGAAAATGGTGAGACCAGTGATCTCACATGAGTCATTCACACATCAGTTGTAAAAACTGTCACTGAATTCAGAAGATTATAATGGTGTGGGTCAAACTTTATTGTAAATGCAGTTTGTCCAAAAGTTATAGTTTCTATACACACTATATTGTCAAAAATATTGGGGCACCTGCCTTTGCACACACATGAACTTTAATGGCATCTTAGTCCATAGGGTTCAGTATTGAGTTAGTCCACCCTTTGCAGCTACAACAGTTTAAACTCTTCTGGGAAGGCTGTCCACAAGGTTTAAGAGTGTGTCTATGAGAATGTTTGACCATTCTTCCAGAAGCGCATTTGTGAGGTCAGGCACTGATGTTGAACGAGAAGGCCTGGCTCGCAGTTTCCGCTCTAATTTATCCCAAAGGTGTTCTATTGGGTTGAGGCCAGGATTCTGTTCAGGCCAGCCTAGTTCCTCCACCCCAAACTCGCTCATCATGTCTTTATGGACCTTGCTTTGTGCACTGGTCCAAATCATGGATGAGCGAGTTTGGGTCCTGACCTCAACCCAATATAACACCTTTGGGATGAATTTAAGCAGAGACTGCAAGCCAGGCCTTCTCTCCAACATCAGTGCCTAAACCTCAAATGCTGGTATAGCTGCAAATGGTGGGCCAACTCAATATTGAACCCTACGGACCAAGACTGGGATGCCATCAAAGTTCATGTGAGTGTAAAGGCAGGCTTCCTAATACTTTTGACAATGTTGTGTATATATTATATTTTTCTTCTTCTTACAAATAAATCTTCTTGGTTTAGGTTGCACCCATTATGTGTTTTTTTATTTTATTATTATTATTATCTCGCTATAGGTCAAATACTATAGAGCCCTGCGAACAAAGCATTGTGGGAGGGGGGGTAGAGTCATACTTCTGACTTTGTTCTGTGTATTTAAACGTGAGATATTGAGCACCGTAAACATTCTATTTTTCTCAAAGAGGCCAAAGTTTAAAATACTTATATGCAGTTCCATGTCTGTCTTCTATAAAGACAACTATGCATTCATGGCTTCTTATAGCAACCTGTTGGATTGCGTTACCAAGCAACCATTTTGGCAACTGGTTTCCAGTTCAAGTTTAATAAAGAAAGAAATGGTTATTGGTTGCTTATTGTTTTATTGCCATTAGCTGAGGTTGCCTGTGGTTTGTTTGTTTGTATGTGTGTGTGTGTGTGTATATATATATATATATATATATATATATATATAATCTCATATAAAAACTGCCTTTAGAAATCCTGCAGACAAATACAAAAAGTACCCAATAAATCAGATGGATAAGTAAAGTTTTGAATGTTATAAGTAGCATTTTTTTAATGTAAATCAATCTTTAATCACACCATGTATTCTCCTTTACGTTTTATCCTTACCTTGATTTGCTATTTTAAAAACCATGAATTTACCATAAAACGTTTACACCATATATGCAAGCTGTTTGGCATTGATCGAGCTGTCTGTATTGGCTTTCCTGTACGCAAAGAACTTGCTAACAATGGCAGCAAAGTCGTGTATTGATACATATTTTCATGTTTGATCTGATGTCAGCTTGGAGCAGTATAGTCTTTCAAGGATGAAGCTCATGTCATTGAGAAATCAAGTAGCCTGCGTTGTCTTTGATTGACTTTATGAACAGACTCGTACAATGCCAAAGCCTGAATAGAAATCATAATCACAATTGCCTATGTTGGGTGTTTTGCGTTTAAGTGTTATGTTCATGACCGTTGATGTGGTCCTATCTGTTTTTAGGTCCTGGGTTCTTGGCGCGTTTGCACTCCTGTGTCTGCTGGGACTGACGTGGTCTTTTGGTCTATTATACATCAACGAGGAGACTATTGTAATGACGTACCTCTTCACAGTGTTCAATGCCTTCCAAGGAATGTTTATCTTCATCTTCCACTGTGCCCTTCAAAAGAAAGTAAGTATGGGATGACTGATCTGTACGTATGACAACAGAGCTTTGCATTGGACCTTGACAAACACAAAATTGTATTAGTGAATGAATGAAACTATTTAAAATGGTCTATTTATTGTGATTATTTAAAAAATAATCTGTTAATATTCCATTTCCTTTTAATAACTTTTTTTTGGTCCATTAATGTATTGGGCAGCCTTAGCCACCAAGAGAACAGATTGGCATGTGGTAGTACTATAGAGAGAGTTTTAATTTAATTTCTACCCCAGTCTTTATCAGAAGATCAAACTGTAATTGCATGCAAGCAAGCAGTCAAACTGAAATATCTTTATCCTGGTTTAAAGTGTTACTGCGCCCACAACAGTAGAATCAGTCTGTATATGCAGTAAAGCATGCTTGTTATACTCACTGGGTTTATCCTCTGCATTATGTAAAAAGGCTGTTTTATCCGGTCTTCTCTGATCTTATCCTTCTTCCAGAGTCTCCAAACCATCTACAGATAGTACAGAGGCTAGGGGACAAGCTGCACATGCTCAGTTTGGTGTGTATTGCTAGAGAGTTCATCAGTGCATGTGGACATAGGACAATCATGGGGGAGTGAAAATTCCTCGTATAAGCTTTAACCAGACACTGATAGAAGTCACAAGACTGCTTTAAATGCTGATGAGAAAAGATATTTTGCAGTTTATATTTACTAAAACTATTGCATTTCCATGTTCTGTATATTTTGGGAGACCAGATATAGTGAATGCAGGATTCCTGGGTTTAGTAAAACTTTAAGTATCAAAGTAATCACTCATCAACTCAATAAAATGTTATTTCATGGTTAAGTCCACCCTTTTAGGAAAAAAAAATGTGTATATATTGTATTTGCAGGAAAAAGCAAGTTTTTTGTTCTGTGGAAGCCTGCAAAGCATTGCACCTCCCCAGCTCTCTGTCCGTACAGAGGTATGGACTTCCAATTGGAGAGCTGGAGGAAGTGTCAACAGACTTTGCGTGTGATAACTATTGAACTCCTGTACCATTGACAACTGTACTTCAGTCTTCCGCAGTGAAATATGGAATTTGTAGTAAATTCACAGACCTGTGTGAAAACGAGGTGAAGTTAACCTTTAAATCAGTGGCTTCTGCATTAAAATGGAAGATGCATGGTTCCATCGAAGTCAATGGTTTAAACAAAGTCCTCTTGTTTATAGCACTCACATGAGGACTGTGCCTTCCCTCTTCCTGCATGTAGTCAGCTGTTTTTTTCTACCCTTTCTACATAGCTAAGTGTCCACTTCATTCCAGCAAGCCATGGGACCATCCTGACTTGGTGCTCTACATGCATCCCCACTTGTGGAGTAACCCAGCTAAGCTCCTTTAGTATTTATAGAATAGAAAGCTCAATCAATTTTTTTATTGAAACTATTTAACCCCCTTAATTGAATTAACTGAAGCTCCTGTAGTGGTTCAAAAAAATTAAAGAACATGCATGGTCTCCAGCCATAAAAATGCTCATCTAATCTTGAGATTTTGCAGGAAGGTTGAGGTTTGCATACACCTTTTAGACATTAATCTCTGAATCTATATTTCTGGGTCCACAAATGATTTGAGAATGTGGTTTTTCACTGATGGTAGCCTCTGTTTACGGTATTTTGTAATTCCAGTCTTGAGTTTAAATTACTCAGGCTTCCTGCAGGTTTTACTCTAAATGGTATAGAGGGTCTGAAAAAGGTTGAAGGAAATTGTCTTCTCCTATTCTCCCCATTATAATAGAAACTGCTGCAAATCCTATAGTTACACCGCTGTATATACCTTGAAAATAGATCACATACATAAATCATGACCGCTTTGGAATTGAGTATTCTTAGGTCTTAATGTTACTCTGGCAACCAATGTTAACAGTCTAGGTTTTCCGGAGATTTTCTCATATCCAACAGAAGATGTCTTTTGCAGTATAAAAGTTTCACATATCACCCTATCCTTGTCTGCATATTTTATCTGGCCTCCTTTATTTTTTTTATTTTTTTTATTCCATTATTACTAGCCCGTCATCAAATTGAACAGTGAAATAGAATTGTGAAAGTGAAAACTATTATGTTTCTGACTTGACAAGATGATAGCGTTGAGTCTCTATCCGTTCCGAGCAAGCTGTAATTTACCAGTAATGACAGAGGGATGTGCACTACAGACAGATAATGTACATTTATAGCAATATAGGTATATTGGGAGCTGGTCCCGGCAATGGGGGTTATTTGGACAAAATACCTTTTTGATTGGTATTGTCCTAGTTCCGTGATGTTTTAGAAGCAGTTAATATCCATTATGTCTCTACCTCAAATTCTCTGAGAGAAAAGAGAAAGCTTTTCTTTTTAATAATATCATCTGGAGTGTCTCACAATTCCTTTATGGATAGTGAAAAAGCCTACAGTGATTGGAGAAATGTCTGCGGTAGCTTGTGTATATAGATGATGTTTGAAGTCCTAGCAGGCAGTGCAACCTGTCTATTCTGAGGAATGTTAAGTGGAATTATGGGTAAAATAAATGATTGCATCTATGATGCGGTCTGGCACTAGTATTACCACAAGTCTGTCTTTTTTTCGGATTCCCTTCTGATCCTGCCAGTAGATTCTTTTATTTTCAACTTCCTTTAAATGGCCAAGCTGTCGAGCAAAAGTTTGTCACTGGGGTTTGGACATACCATTTAAGAGATCCATGACTACAGGGTGAAAATGCCGCAAAAGGAACAGGATTGTCACGCTATTACTGGAAAAAGAAATATAGTCGATCTACTTAGAAAAACAAAAACATCTCTTTTCTTGCCGGCGACAGGCTTCATTATGTAGTTTTGTATTTTACCCATAGTCACACATAGTTAGTTATTATTTTGGAATAAAGATATAATGCCCTGCCATTCATTTTAACCATACCTCCGGGGATACTTGACAAATCACGTGTCTACTGTTCCCGTAAAAGATGATGCCAGGGGGTGGGTCAGAGAGAAGATTGATTGAAAACTGGGCTTGAGCATAGTAGAACTTGCTACCTGTTAACAAGCAGATCCATCGCCTAACATCTTCTCTGAATTATCCTACTCATGGCAGGATGCTCCTGTATTTTAAATATGTGAAGCTACCATTTTATTGTGTATGTTGCATTCCACCAAATAAAAAATAAAAAACTTGGCTTGATTGATATTGGAAGCATATGGGTGCAATGGTATATAAGTATACTGTCAATCGGGTGGGGGGTTGGAGTTTGATATAAGAGAAGGGTAGGGAAAGAAAGCAGGGGAAGTCAAATTAAAGGGGTTGTAAAGGTAAAACATTTTTACCCTAAATAGCTTCCTTTTACCTTAGTGCGGTCCTCCTTCACTTACCTCATCCTTCGATTTTGCTTTTAAATGTCCTTATTTCTTCTGAGAAATCCTCACTTCCTGTTCTTCTGTCTGTAACTCCACACAGTAATGCGAGGCTTTCTCCCTGGTGTAGAGAAAGCCTCTTGAGGGGAAAGGGGGCGAGCAGGAGTGTCAGGACACCCTCTAACACACAGCTCCTTTCTCTATCTGCAAAGTAGAGTGTCCTGACTTGCCTGCTCACCCCCTCCCCCCTCAAGAGGCTTTCTCCACACCGGGGAGAAAGCCTTGCATTACTGTGTGGAGTTAGACAGAACAGGAAGTGAGGATTTCTCAGAAGAAAAAGGGACATTTAAAAGCAAAATCGAAGGATGAGGTAAGTGAAGGAGGACTGCACTACGGTAAAGGAAGCTATTTAGCGGGAAAAAAAATTACCTTTACAACCCCTTTAGCTTCCCATGGCAAAGGCAAGCCATACGAATTAAAGTCCAACCGTTTTGACAACTGTATTACCTTCCAAGAAGTAAAATTCTTCAGCCACTAATGTGATCCATATGCCCCCATGACAGACTTCATAGCCCAGGTCTAGATCCCAGCTTTAGTTGAGGAGTGTGGCTTGGTGCAGGGTACTTGTAGCCTATGGACAGGAAGATGGGTAACCACCCTACTCACTCTGTTCTCTTGTCCTGTAAGCATGTTTACTATTTAGACTGGCAGAATGCACTGGCTTCCAGCAGCCAATTCAGGTTTTTATGCTACTTGTATATACTAGTATGCTTTGTTCTTCTTTTTTTTTTTATCACCCTGGACTTCAGCTTTAATAAATAAGGTTAAATATCTGTACCTGTGTGTTTGGCTGCTGCTACAATGTTAAGGGCTTTCAATAAGAATATGGTGTTCTGAAACAAAGGCCATGGACATGACTTATCAGACATTTTTGCTTAAAAAAGGGGGGGGGTACAAGTATCTGTTGTATTCAGTAACGTCAGCATAAATGAATTTAACAAGAAACATATCCTTGGTTTCTTAATAAAGCAGAGGTATTCTATAAAAATAACTCAGATTTTGACCCTCTGGTAAAATGATACAAAGGGTTCCCTTATTCCGGCTCTGCCTGAAAGCAACTCCAGACTTCTTTTTCTGCTGCTGTTAATGAACCATTTCATTGCTGCCCAGGGTAATTACAAGTCATCATCAAAAACACCCATGTGTCTGGCATTATGTCCCTGTATCCTGGGCATGCAACAGCAGCGTATTGAGAGGATCTCAACCTAGGAGTAATAGAAGACCGGAGGGAGACCTGAGCATATTTCTTCTCTGAAGGCCCATATTACTTCCTACACCACACTTTAAATATTCTTTAAGACGGTGCTAGGTTTTCCCTCGGTGTGTTTTAATATATGGATGGATGTTGCGTGACCATGCAGCATTAGGAAAGCTCACATCTCATGGTATCTAGCTATATATCACTGATACTACAGGACAGCACAGCTAGTCACAAGGTCCGTAATGACCTGATTATCACAGCCACTGGCTGAGAAGCCTGGAAAGCTGAATTCATATTTGGAGGAAAAGGGGCCACGCTGTTTGGCCACTTATGATAAGGAGAAGCTTTGCTCCAAACATATCGGGTAGTGAAGCTGCCTTGGCAGGAATATGTAAATCAACAGATGTGTCTTCACCTTTAAGATGTAATGGTGCTCTTAGAAAGCTGTGCTATCTGAATGTAGGAGCATCATGTTAGATAAGGATGTTGCTAAAACTGCTACTTCTGATCCCAGTAGATCAGAGAAGCTGGATAAGGTTTTAAACCACCACCAAAAACCCAAATTTCTATTCAATTTGTTTTTAATATTCAAAGCAAACTTCTCCATCCATTAATGTCTCCATTCTTTATTTTGTTGAGAAATTGCTTTGAAGAACACCCCCCTAGCATTTCTAGCTAGGGTTGTCCCGATACTAGTATCGGTACCGATACCAAGCATTTGCCCTAGTACTTGTACTCGGGCAAATGCTCCCGATGCTTCACCCGATACTTTGTACTGTCAGCGGTGATCAGTGCATGGGGAAGTTACAGGCACTGATCACTGCTGTATAGATTTAAAACTAATTTCTCCCCTTTCTCCCTCCGCGGCTTTCAGCCGCTTTAAAATCAGCGGTGATCAGTGCTTGTAACTCCCCCACATGATCACCGCTGACTGTCCTGTGTCCTCCTCCAGCCCCCCTCCGTTTTGCTGCAGTTCGTGTATTCCCGCCGTGTATTCCCGCCGTGTATCCTGCCATGTATCCGCCGTGTCCCCCTCCGTGTTTCTCTCCCCCTCCACCCCCTGGAACTGTCAGGATAGAGAGCGGGGTAGGAGCCGGTAAATCCAGCTCCTTACTGCTCCGAATGAACAGAGTGAGTGATCACTGTCTCTGTCCATTCACATAACTGAAACATCGTAAACTGTGATTACAATGTTTCAGTTTATGAATGAAGAGAAGACACTGTCTTCACTCCATTCATTTTCAGAGCAGCTGATGCTGCTGAGAAAGGGACTCGGGAACATATGTCCCTAGTCCCATTCTTTGTCTCAAAGTGGAGATGTCAGAGGTCTGTTAAGACCCCTGATATCTCACCAAAGCCCCCCAACAGGGCTGAAAAAAATAAAACTAAAGAATAATAAAAAATAAAAAAAATGGAGAAAATAATAAAACGACTGACACGTGTCACTTGAGATTAAAGTATCGGTATTCGGTATCGGCCAGTACTTAGGAAAGAAAGTATCGGTACTTGTACTCGGTCTTAAAAAAGTGGTATCGGGACAACCCTATTTCTAGCCATAACCATCCTGAGTGAGGGTGGATAATTATTGTAGCATTTACTTCCTGGATACCATCTGTCCTGAGAGAACCCCTTGTGTAAACCAGGAATCAACTGAAGAGTTGTACAAAAATAAAAGGTAAAAATAATATTTTTTTATTTTACAAGACTAGCAGCATAAGGATTACAAATAGTTATTAGTGATTGAGAGAGTTTAGTTCTGCTTTAAAAAATTCACTGCATTTCTTTTACACTTTGGGAATTAATTGCTCTACGGTACCTGTAGCTACAGAGGTTATTGGGGGGGGTTGTTTTAAAGCTCATGTTTTATTTTTGCATAGAAATATGTAAGTATTTAAAGTGTTTAAAGCAGGGGTCTCAAACTCAAATTACCTGAGGGCCGCAAGACAAGTTTTCATATCCCATGGGGGGCCGCATGCAAACTTTCAAACTTCAAAAACAGTACTGGTGTCAGCGAACGTATTAATAACCCCCAGTTCTGTCAGCGGACGCATTATTAACCCCCAGCACTGGTGTCAGCGGACACATTATTAACCCCCAGCACTGGTGTCAGCGGACACATTATTAACCCCCAGCACTGGTGTCAGCGGACACATTATTAACCCCCAGCACTGGTGTCAGCGGACACATTATTAACCCTCGGCACTGGTGTCAGCGGACACATTATTAACCCCCAGCACTGGTGTCAGCGGACACATTATTAACCCCCACCACTGGTGTCAGCGGACACATTATTAACCCCCACCACTGGTGTCAGCGGACACATTATTAACCTCCAGCACTGGTGTCAGCGGACACATTATTAACTCCCAGCACTGGTGTTAGCGGACACATTATTAAACCCTAATATTGGTGTCAGCAAACACAGTATTAACCCTGGCCACTGCACTGCACACGGACCACTGCACACGGCCGACAGACCACTACACTACCGACAGACCACTACACTACACACTAACCACTCACCATCATGGCACAGCACATCAAGGCTCACAGCCCAGCAAATTAGGGCACAGCACATCAGGGCACAGCACATCAAGGCACAGAGCCCAGCAAATAAGGGCACATGGCACAGCACATCAGGGCTTAGGGCACAGCACATCAGGGTACAGGGCACATGGCACATCAGGGCACAGCGCACATCAGGGTACAGGGCACAGCACATCAGAGCACAATAGGGCACAGCACAACAGGCCACATCAGGGTACAGAGCACAGCACATCAGGACAGGACATATCAGGACAAGGCACATGGCACATCAGGGTACAGGACATGGCACATCAGGGTACAGGGCACATGAAACAGCACATCAGGGTTCAAAGCCCAGCAAATCAGTGTACATGGCACACATCAGGGCTCATGGGGCATGTCAGGGCACATGAGAGCACATCAGGCACAGCACATCAGTACAGGGCACATGGCACTACAGGGCACAGGGTACCCTGATGTACAGAGCCCAGCACATCGGGGCCCTTTTAGGGTACATGAGGCACATCAGGGTACATGGGGCACATGGCACATCAGAGCACATCAGGGTACCTGGGGCACATGGCATATCAGGGCACAATCGGAAGCACATCAGGCATACCTCCCAACGAAGTTGTTGAGCCGAGGGGGGTTCGCAGATCATAGTTGATAAGCGGGGGGGTCTGCGGATCTGAGTTGTTGAGCGGGGGAGGTTCCGCGGATCGGAGTTGTTGAGCGGGGGGGTTCGCAGATCAAAGTTGTTGAGCGGGGGGGTCCACGGCTCGGAGTTGTTTAGGGGGGGTCCGCAGATCAAAGTTGTTTAGGGGGGGGGTTCCAGGGCTTGGAGTTGTTAAACGGAGATTTACCGCGAATCGCAGGGATTTAACGCAAATCGCAGGGATTTACCGCGAGTCGCGGGAAATTTTCCGCGAATCGCGAGGATTTATCGCGAATCGCGGGGATTTGCCGCGTGCCATTTATTACCGGTCCGCGGGCCGTAAATGGCCCGCGGGCCGGTACTTTGAGACCCCTGGTTTAAAGTATAGTGAATGCATTCACTATATCTGGTCTCCCACAGTACACAGAACATGGAAATACAATCATTTTAGTAAATGTAGACTGCAAAATACCCTTTCTAATCAGCAATATATAGCAGCCTTGTGACGTCAACAGTTCCTCGTAAAGCTTGTAGGAGGAGTTTTTATTCTCCATCTGGACAGTGCTGATTGGCCCTGTGCTAATTACATGCATTCTCCCAAGAAAAAAAAAAACTCTAGCAATGCACACCAAACTGAGCATGTGCAGCACGTCCTCTGGCTCTGTAAATATCCGGTTATTTTTTTGAGACCATAAAAGAGGAGGAGGATCAGAGGGACAGCCTTTATACACAATGCAAAGGATTAACCCCGTTAACAGTAGGTATAACAAGCATGCTTTTCTGCATATACAGACTGTTTTCACTGTTGTGGGTTTAGCAACACTTTAAGTTTATTGTCTGGCCTTGGTTGTATTTTTCATTTTACTGGGGGCTGAAGTATTAATATTTTCATAACAAAAAGCATTCTTCCATACTAGTCAAATTCCAAAGAAAAAAAAAATTGATCTCTGTGGCCTTTTCAAATGCTTCTCTTTCAGACACTTTTAAGACGGAAGAACTACAAGCATTGTTTTTATACTTTTCACACTTTGGTGTCTCAAAACTGAATTCAGTTTCATGCATTTGGTTGCCTTATAACTTTAATTTCCATTCTTAAATTATTTTTATTTCTTCTTTTTTTTTGTGTGTGTTTGAGGTGTCTCAGAAAGTGGACAGCTTTTACAATGGTATTTGTGTTCCCGCATGTGACTTGTGGTCATTTCAACTTTAAAATGCCATTTCTGCAAATCTTTGAATTGCAGTAGAGTCAAAAGTTTTAGTTAATGAAAGAAACTTTTATGTTTCATTATGACCCCGGAGAGCTGCTGTTCAAGACAGATGCTAATTAAGTTCTCGAAGAATGTCAGCTGCTACTTTTGTTGACTCTACTACAGTAAATCAATGGTCTGGTAAACAAACCCATTAAATTGTGCTAGATTAAAAGACTGTTTTTAGATTTCTTTCCTCCTACATCGTTTTAAAAAGCCTTTTTCTTTTTACAGGTGCGCAAAGAGTACAGCAAGTGTTTCAGGCACACCTACTGCTGCGGAGGTCTTCCGACCGAAAGCCCCCACAGCGTGGTTAAAACATCGACGGCAAGAACCAGCGCTCGATACTCTTCCGGCACCCAGGTGACAAAGAAGTCGACAGCATTTTTAATTAACCTTATTTATAGCTTCCCTTTGGAGACTCACAGTTGAGATACACTAATTGTCTTCTCATTACAGTGATCTAGATGGCAAATGCATGTTTTGCTGTCTTTTTAAAAAAATATATATATTTTACCGAATTGATACAGTTTAGAATATTTCCTGCTGGTCTCCAATTTTTTTTTTTTTTTCACACATATTTTTCTTAAACATATTCAACAGTAATCCATTAGCAGGCCCCAACATTTTAACTGCAGCTCCTCTAATTGAAATATGATAGATACTTTCAGCTAATTGCACAGTATGCCAAAACTGACATTCATGCTGGCCAAAAATTCAAGAACTAATTTTAGGTTTTTTTTTTCTTGTGCTCAGAGTCGAATCAGAAGAATGTGGAATGACACAGTGAGGAAGCAATCAGAATCCTCTTTTATCTCAGGTGACATAAACAGTACGTCTACCCTTAATCAAGGTAATTACCCAGCAGTCTTTTTATTTTTTATTTTTTTATTTTTTATATTAGTGCCTGTGTTAAAAATGTATACCTGTATTCATACAGTGGCATATGAATATTTTCTAACAAAGCTAAATTAACCTTGGTTGATACTAAATGACTGGCAACAGCCAGGCAGGAAAATCAGATATATGGACTGTACATTTTGAACTGAAACTTTAAGAATTTTTAGATTTTTCTTCCCGATGTGCTGCTGTTTAAATATAAAATATCAAACTATAGTAGATCTATCATTTATCTTTTTTATAATTTCATAAAACATTTCCCTGGAACTGTTTTGTTTCCCAATTGAACTATAGATGCTTTAGCTTTTTGTTATATTTTGCCTGTTCTTTACAATGTTGGTGCTTCATTACGTGCTAAAACTAATTATGTTTCTCAAACTGAAGCATTCAATTCTCTAGTGTCTTGCAACAATTACTTAAGACCATTACCCATTAAAGCGTAAATTTTATTACATTTTTCCGCCATCTTCTCATGTATTCTGTTTATATAGATTTAAATTTAAGTTTTGTTGTTGTACCATATATTATACTATTGCTTACATTTACATTTTGATTGAATATATTGCTATTGTACAATATGTTGCTGCTTTTTTTTTTTGTGTGTCTTGCTTTTTAAATGTGTGCTTGGTATATTGTCCTTCTGCAGCATGCTTTCTTTTGCATAAGCTTTTTTTTAGGGCAGGATGTCTTGCTCTAGTCTCATTTGTTTTAGTTTCTTTTCTTCCTCTGTATTTTTTGTCATTTTTTTTATTAACACAGATGTTTCCATTAGGGATTGTCCCACTGTTAAAATATTCATTAAGCATTAAATTCCCTCATCACAAGCAAAAAGGTTTAAGATTTTTTTTTTTTTTTTTTACAAGCAGATGCATTTTGAAACATTACGTCATTTTCTGTGCTTTTAATTACCATTCTTGTCTGACAGTAATTTTGTGTAAATTATTAAATGTCACTCCTAGATAATGTTTACTTTAAGGATTTTAAAAAGCACCTGTGAATTAAGAGAAAAAAAAAACTTTGCCACATTCATATTTTTAGAATTTAGCTGCCTAAACTATAGTCCTTAAATAGAATTACTTTTAAATAGTTCAGGGCTACTCAAAAAAAAAAAAACCTACAGAAGACCTTTTTTTTTTGGTGGGGAAGAGGGGGATATTTGAGGGTGCTGAGCCAGTACCACAAGAACTGATTAATTATTTTTTTGTTTTCTTTGTCTTAGGAATGACTGGCAATTACCTACTAACAAACCCTCTTCTTCGACCCCATGGCACTAACAATCCTTATAACACACTGCTCGCCGAAACTGTTGTATGTAATACCCCTACTGCTCCTGTGTTTAACCCACCAGGTGTGCTTCTACTTAATTCATTTGTTCTCTATCACTCACCACATTCTTTAAACATAAAACCTGTGGACATGCAGTTTCCTCCTTTTTATTTTTTTTCCTTTTTTATTTTTTTTTTATTTTTTTTCTGTCCTACATATTAACAGACATGCAGCACTCCCTATGCCGGCCTCTTAAAACTGCACTATAATATAGCGATGTTACTAGTATTTACCTATCATTATCCATGTTTTTAACACAGGTGGGATAAATCTTAATATACTATTTCAGGACTGACATCACAAGGTCCAAGAGTCCATCTTCAAGATATTTATCCCGTAGAGGTACAACTCTCTATCATACTAAGCACGGTGATTGCTTGGCGGATCAGGATTAGGTTATTTGCTATTAAGTGACCAAAAATAAAAAGGCAGCGTACCGGCATGAATTATAGTATAGTGCAGCTTTAAGCTGGTTGATAAACCATATTGTCTATTGTTTCATTAGACAGATTTTTTTTTTTATACTAAATTTGTGCGTTCAAAGTGGTGTTATTGTTATATGTTTGTTTGCCTATTTAAGTATACGACATTGAGATATTCTTTATTCAATGTTCTGCTACTGTAAATTTCGTAACACTTAATTCTATTTTAACGTCCGTCTGTCCTATCTGTTCTCCTCTTCTTTTCTTTTTTTCTTTTTTTTTTCTTTCTTTCTTTTTTTCCTTTACTATATGCTTTCCTCTAGCGAACTACAGAGAGACAAGTATGGGAGTAAAACTTAACTTTGCCTATCAAATGTAAATTTTTTCAGCATGGTTTTTAAACAGGCACATATAAAACATAACTATCAATCATGAAATAACTCAGCGGGCAAGTGGTTCACAATCTGTATTCAAAGACATAATAATATTAATTTCAAATTGAATCTGGACTTTTTTGTCAACATTTGGATAACAGCAATGGATATACTGCAATCTCAGTTGGTAATATATTTGCAATGCTGAAATAATTTGCTGTTTTTAAAAGAGTTCTGTCAAGCAGAAATGTTTTATTTGCTTATCATTTCTACATTCCCACAGTAATCTTGCTACAGGCTAAGGAAAGTCTTCAATTGAATTACCTGATCAGAAGCAGAAAAAAAAATCTGCTGTTCAAAAATGAAGAAAATAATAAAAATCTGCTGTACTTTGATGAAGTATATCAGAGAAAACGAATTTCCCACATTTACTTAAAAAAGGGGAATTTTTTTAATATATTCTTTACCAAATTCTGTCTTTTCAAAACTTGATGATCAAAAATGTGATCAGTCAGTAATTATCCATTAATTATTAAAAAAATAAAAAAATCATAGTTTATTAAGAATTTGCACACTTAAAAAGCCTGTTTAGCAACACACATGAATTTTTGCCATTGATTTTGCACACCTTGAAATCTGCACGGCGCAGAGTGATATTTTCATTTTAATTATCAATTGTTTTTTTTTTATATATTGAAATATTATCCAATATACCTCATGTCATAGATACCTCATTTAACAAATCAAAGTAAAAAAAACTGTTAGGATAAAAAAAAAGTAAACCTTGGCCAATAAATCCAAAATACAAGTTGATCCAGTAAAAAAAAAAAGTATATAATCTCAAGGAATTGTAGGAAAGAATATAATTGTTATATTGTTGGAATATTCACTAATAATATTATAGATATAATTATATTTATGGTTTAAAAAACATTTGGAATCGATGGGAGGGTATCCCCTCTATTATTATTTTTATTTGTTGTAAACAAAAAATACCTATTTTTCTCTAAAAAAACATTTGACAAATAGAATAAAACGTCTTTTTTTTTTTTTAATCCTTTATTTTTAAATTGGATACATTTTTGCCATCATAAGTTTAATTGCAGGATTTCATTAGTACCCTTACTTTGCCTGAAGTAATGGCTAATTTACATAGTTCCATTACTTTCATAGTTTTATTAAATAAATTCCAGGATCATTAGACCTTGGCTTTATATGTTTACGAACATCGCAACAGATTTTTTTCGCAGGAACTAATTTGTATTGTCGATTTATTGGCTCTTATTAGGCTGCAGCCTTAGGCATGATTTCCAATAGCAGCCGTACCCATTCATTGTCCCATTTTCCTCCAAATCTTGCATACAATGCAGTAACGTCATATTGTACAGGCTGTTTGTAAAAATATATCAATATTTTTTTTTCCTTAAGTCATCTTTTTTCTCATATGTCTGTTATTCAAATGGTGTTCATCTTGATTTAATTTTTTTTTAATTTTTATTTAATTTTTTGTATTTTACTTTTTTTTTGTATTTAGAAAAAAAGTGTTTCATGCATCATTTTTGTCTACATGAGCATGTTTTCCATCAGGACACCATCACACATGCAGTAGATATTTTTTTATTTGTTTATTTTTTTCTCGCCCCCCCTCTTTCGATTTTGTACGTGAGACAGCATGTCAGAGACATCTCCTCATTTTACATCCAATATTTATTTGGTTAATTTCTGTGAACCATGCTTACAGAAATTCCTGGCATTTCTGCATTTTTGACCTTGGTGCCCGATGCTCATCCTGGGCTTTTAACTCACTGATTGCCCCATGTGGGTCCATTCTGCACTATCACTGTGACCGATGCAGACTACAGGGCTGCTGGCAAAGTCTTGACTCTTTAAAAGCCTGGGGCTGCTGCTGGCGCATAGAATATGAGCAATCTATATTACATTAACCAGAAACAAAAGGCTGTTATTGCTAGTAATCTCATTTGCTGAACCCTTGCTCTGAATAAGTTGCTGAGAATCCTAGTAATCCATCTTGTGCAATAAATCATTTTACTTTCTTTTATATATCAGCTACACTTAGCCCAGATAGACTGAGCAGACAGCCATAATGTGAGTGGTACACAGTGAGTCATTCCACCTTGCTCTATCATGTTGTGGATGATGCTTGTGGGACATTTTGGCTAGTGTGAAAGGTGGCTATCTATGTTCTCCATAACGTCTTTGTATTTGTCCATTTTCCATTCTGTCCTTTTTTTTTAGTTTGTTTCCACATCCCAGATTAAAAAATAAGGAACCGTTAGAGACATTGTTAAAGTAGTTGCTTGCCAGTTTGTTGATTTTGGTTGTACATCTGCTTATAATTTGATGTATACATATTCAATTTTTTTGTATGTATTTATTTTTTAACTAGTGTCGTTTAGGACAAATCAATACAAATAATAAATAAAAAAATCTACCAAAGTTTTTGCATTAGATATGCAAGGGCATGGAGTGAACACAACTAAAACTTGATAACTTGACTTATTTTGGTATGGTTCCCAAATTATTCCCCTGCGAGGTGTGCAATTAATTACAGATGGGAATGTCAGAGAACGGAGCATTTACAGGTTCCTTTACATAATTTCTGCTGTTTTTTTTCCAAATTGTTTCAGCACCTTCGAAATTGTTACATGAATTGTCCAAATTGTTACATAGCAGCTGTGATATTGAATACTTTGTCCTAGACTACATTAATATTTTTAATATACGAAAGACCTAGCTGGATTAACAAAATGTTTTCTAAACGGTTCCCGTCTTTTTTTTTTTTTCTTTTCCAGGACATTCACTGAACAATGCCAGGGATTCAAGTGCCATGGATACTCTACCGCTAAATGGTAACTTTAACAACAGCTACTCTCTACGGAATGGGGATTACAGTGATGGAGTACAAGTTGTAGACTGTGGACTAAGTCTGAATGATACAGCATTTGAAAAAATGATAATTTCAGAGCTAGTGCACAACAACCTGCGGTGTAGCAGCAAGAACCACAACCTGGATCGGTCCCTGCCCATCAAAACTGTCATTGGGGGAAGCAGTAGCGAAGATGATGCAATTGTTGCGGATGCTTCCTCCTTAATGCACGGCGACAACCCGGGGCTGGAGCTCCACCACAAAGAGCTGGAGGCACCGCTTATTCCACAGCGGACTCACTCTCTTCTGTACCACCCACAGAAGAAAGTGAAGACCGAAGGAACGGACAGTTATGTGTCACAGTTGACCGCCGAGGCTGAAGACAATCTCCAATCCCCAAACAGAGAC
Source organism: Rana kukunoris (assembly GCA_029574335.1). Classification (NCBI taxonomy): domain Eukaryota; kingdom Metazoa; phylum Chordata; class Amphibia; order Anura; family Ranidae; genus Rana; species Rana kukunoris. The sequence continues at coordinate 199,727,494 of CM056055.1, read as the reverse complement.
TCTCTCTACACTAGTATGCCCAATTTACGGGACTCTCCATACCCAGAGAGTAGCCCAGACATTGAAGAGGATTTATCGCCCTCAAGGAAGAGTGAGAACGAGGACGTTTATTATAAAAGCATGCCAAATCTCGGAGCTGGACACCATCTACAGATGTACTACCAGATAAGCAGGGGCAATAGCGATGGCTACATTATACCCATAAACAAAGAAGGTTGCGTCCCCGAAGGAGATGTGAGGGAAGGACAAATGCAACTAGTCACAAGTCTTTAATATAAATTTTTAGGAGTACAAATGGCTCATGCAGGTATTAAAAGACTCAATTTTGTTCAACTGAGGCCACCTTATTTGTGATCGGCAGCCTAGTAAGACTCACGCTGCTCTCCATTGTGTAGGAGAGCGATGGACTTTTTCAGTTCTGTGAATTTTTTTTATAAATCGAAAAAAATGGGGGAAAAAAAAGAACTTTGTATATACACAGAGTATACTTAAAATATTTGTTACAAAGCAAACTGGTACCAACACGGTATTTAAAATATCTGCTGCTGCTGCTTCTGACCGGACTTTGGGGGAGATAAAAGTAGCAAATCGGCCATTTTGTTCAGCAGCTCTGGAACCTAGTTTGTAAATACGGCTGCCAATTTGTGAGGCCTGCATTGTATTATATACAAGATGTAGGCTCCGAAATCCTGTGGGATAGTTTTACTGTACCATGCTGTTTCTGAGTAGTCTGCAGGATTTTTTGGTCATTTTTTATTTTTATTTTATTTTTTATTTTATTTTATTTGTATTTTCTTTCCCTGCTTTGCAGGTCACTGCAGATTCTATCCATTAAGGCAAAGATTAAACAAACATGTCTAACCACTAGCAATCAAGCCACTGGCCTTATTTCATATGTTTCCTCAACTGTACAATGAACTGTTATAATGAAAATGGCAAAATAAATTATATTTTGTTCTATTGCTAGGGTGAAATACATTTGTGTCCAACTTGAAGTATAATTGTAGATTTAAATAATTTTGAAAAATTGACATAAAATATTGTGAAAAATATCAACTGCACAAAGCTTTTTTTTTTTTCTTTTTTCTTTTTTTTCTTTTTTATTATATATACACGCTTGTTCTTTGTGGTAAAAAATGAAACTTAGTCTGTTCTTTTTTTTTTTTTTTTTTTTTTTTTATGGAAAGTTGGATCCCAATCCCTTTTTATTTTTAGTTTTGTTTTAATTTAATGCCAAATTAGTTTTTAAAGTTAAAAAAAAATCTTATATATTCAGGAGCCAATTTTGTCATTAATTGCACAAGTTTGGTGAAATCTGGCATATTGTTAAACAGGGATCATTGGCACTAACCCTGAAACAAGTGGTGCCTGACCTACATATAAATATATATATATATATTTTTTAAATAACAGTCCAGAATATTACTCCAAGTCCTTTTCTGCCTATGTTTAGCCATTAATTTATTTTATAATTAAAGCAATGTGTACATTTTCAGTGAAAATTTTCATTTTTTATTTTATTTTTTATTTTTAAACCTCAGCTGTTAATAAAAAGCCCATCACTAATATTCAATGTAAAGATTAACACCTGTTTGACAGTAAATAAATGTGAATTTTTTTTTTCAAAAATGTTACTGCTGTTTCTATGGTTTGTAGGGTTGAGACAGTCTGATCTGAGAGCCCTTTACTGACTTGCTGTAGGGATAGTGATAAATGATCATACTTGACAATAAAACCTCTTTACTTTTATAATTGAAGTGTTTTATCCATTAATTGTGCTGCTTTTGTGGATAACTGTGTAGAGAATTCCTTCTGAAAGTTTGTGGGATTTTTTTAATGCATATCGGATTGTAGCTCTGCAATGATTTTGCTTGCCTTTTACTTTTCTTTTGCTAGGGTGTATTTATTGTATGGAAAACAGTTTTCTTTATCACTGGGTTTATCCAATGCAGGTTGTCTAGATTTAAAGGTTATCCAAAAACTAAAATGTAATATATTGCAGATTACCAATTTTTAGATGTGGCATAATTCGTTTTTCCTTTTTTTCGGGCACAGAAAATATGAGTTGACCTTGCTAGAATTTTAGTTTTCCTTGTCCCGTGCAGTTAAATGATGTCTTAAAGTGGATGTAAAGCCCATTTTTTTATTTTTTTATTAAGGCTTGTACAGTATAGGATTTCATGTCATCTGTGCCCAGTCTTGCCACGAAGAGTTAATCCAGCTCTGAGCAATCCTCTTATCTTTTTTCAGTGAGCTAAAAACAAGAAATGGGAGTCAGTTCTCCCCCCTTTGCTGTGAGTGACAGGTGATTTACACATCTCATGCAGGAGCCTGAGAGAGACATTCTGTGTATTTCAGATCCCCTCCTCTTTTCTTCTCCAGCTCTCCTGGGATTGGTTGCTCCACACCTTGTATGGTTGGTGGTTCAACTAGACCCAGGCTTTTAGGACTCCTGGATGTATGGAGGCTCTCTGATGCATCGGCCAAGTCAAAAACAACCACGCGCATGTATGGTGTGTAAAGACTAGACTTTATTTCTCATGCGTACTTGTACCTAATCAAATCGTACAATAAAGGAACACCCTTGTCTCAGCCAATCATATTTGAGTAATTAGGTTATACGAGTAATATTGGTCACAATTATACAACGTGTGTAAAATATAGCAACCTATCTTCTGTGTGCCTTACTAAATCTTGTTTCTACTGCGCCTTATCTGTTATTCTTCTTTGCACAGTACATAACATTTGGCAAGGTTCTTAGCTTTTGTGTGTAACTAATCCTAGAAGCTCAAGGATACATCTTCATACAAGCAATAATTACTTTGGGGGAACTCTAGCAAGACTAATAATGCTTTGATATTATGGGGGAACTCTAGCCTTTTACACCTTTAGCATGAATGGGCATGTTTAAGTCATGTGGTGACTTTTCTGGGTTTTGACTGGATGTTGGTGATCATAGCAGAAGTTCAGTGTAAGAAATACACAGGAGAAAATACATGCTGACAAGGGGAGTGTAGAGGTGGGTGGGGAGTTTACTGACTCCACCCACCATTCTCCGGACAACAGACCCACCCACAGAATCTGCAATTTTTTGGGTCTCATAACAGACAGGAGAGCCATTTGACAGGTAAGGATACATACAGGAGGCATGTATATCCTTCTAGATAACCACTATGGCAGTAGTTTAGAAAGGATGAGAGTGGGCTTGCATCCACTTTAAACTAGCTCACCAGTTTCCCCATGTACCTTCTGTGAACAAAAAAAGCCTCCCCGTTGCAATGGAGATGGATATTAGTCCGAATCAGGAAAGCAACCTGGTGGGAACCATGTTTCGCTCCATAAATACACTGGGGAATTAAGCGTAGCCACCCTAAACGTTATCCAAGTGCAAATAAGGCAAATAAGCCTGGAAACAATGTATACAGCCGCAACCCCTAAAGGATGATTTTATTCACAGACATGGACACAATTCCACTTTGAGCCTAATGCCTCAATGCAGAATATAATGCTTTCTTAAGTTCATCAATTTCTTGATGCTGCACCTTAAATGGTTCATTACTTTAAATCAGGGGCCTTTCATTTTCTAATCAAAAGACCCGTTTATTGTCTTTTAGCCTTTGAGGGCCCTGGCATCAGTGAGACTAAACAAAGCAGAGTTGGTGAGAATTGGGGGGGGGGGGTGGGAAACCTTGGTGCCTTTTCGTAGAAGAAGGCAGAATAATGCCCCATAACTGTTGGTAGGAGGAATGTTGTCCTTTCATTGGTGTCAGTGGAAGGAATAGTGCCCCATCATTGGTGTTAGGGGAGAAATAGTGCCACATCTTTGGTTTTAAGAGGAATTGTATCCCAACATTGGTGTTAGGCCTGGTACACACTAGCAGGTTTTTTTCCCTTCAACCCAGTGGGCTAACCGGGAAAAAAACTGAAGAGCTGCTGTACAATCAGATGTTAGGAGAGGAGTAGTGCCCCATCATTAGTGCTAGGAGAGGATAAGTGCCCCATTATTGGTGCTAGGGGAGGAATAGTGCCCCATCATTGGTGCTAGGAGAGGAATAGTGCCCCATCATTGGTGCTGGGAGAGGAATAGTGCCCCATCATTGGTGCTGGGAGAGGAATAGTGCCCCATCATTGGTGCTAGGAGAGGAATAGTGGCCCATCATTGGTGCTAGGAGAGGAATAGTGGCCCATCATTGGTGCTAGGAGAGGAATAGTGGCCCATCATTGGTGCTAGGAGAGGAATAGTGGCCCATCATTGGTGCTAGGAGAGGAATAGTGGCCCATCATTGGTGCTAGGAGAGGAATAGTGGCCCATCATTGGTGCTAGCAGAGGAATAGTGGCCCATCATTGGTGTTAGGAGAGGAATAGTGCCCCATCATTGATGCTAGGAGAGGAATAGTGCCCCATCATTGGTGTTAAGCCTAGTACAGTGTTCTACCCCACTGAGCTATTGTCTTCTGCTGGGAATGGCTGAGAGTGTTTTGGATGCCGATCGGCACACCTTTTTAAGTCATACCCCTTCAACAGAAGCCGGACATTTAGACATCTTCTGTGGGACCAGCTGCCATACACACGTGTCAAATGTCTGCCAGTTTCTATTGAACTGGCTGATATTGCTGAATGTTAGGTCCATGTGTATCGGGCTTAAGGGGAAGAATAGTGCACCAAGAGCCAAATAAAGACAATCCAAGGGCTGCATCCAGGTGCAAGTTTGGGGACCACTGCTTTTTTTTTTTTTTTGCGTAAGGTGTTTTGTCTGTAAGAAATATTCAAATCACAAAGATTATTGCACATAGTGATGATGTCCTAAAATAGCTTCTAATTAGCGATAACTGTGAATTTCCTTTAGTATCATTGAAGAGAGCAGGAAAAGGCACCATTTGAGTTGGTGATAACATATTGTAATAAAATAATTAGTAAAATAAGGTTTTAAGCAGTTAAATATAGAATAATTTTTGCACACCTATGTGCTATTTATGCTGCTAAATATTTTTAGGAGAATCGTATCACAAGATAAAATGGGGGGTCTTGGAAATATGTTGTGGGGACCCCTAACAGTAAAATTATTTCATAGAGTGGGTTTTCGGCACCCAAGGCAAGACAAGTAATTTAGCGCTCCCTGAGTCCCTTCCACTCATACAGTATTAAATCCCATTATGCTACATTTTAGGATGTACCACTTTTTCACTTTGTTCTCCTTTCTTTCCCTTTTTATCTCTCTATTTTTTTCCCCATCACTCTCTCTAGCCGTCTTTCTTGTTGTTTAATGGCAACTATAATCACAAGTAGTGTTACTCACTGTGTCTCCGACTTTGTGGTGTCTCGCAGCAGTGACACCTATGCCGAAATCAGGAGATAGGGTCTCCACCAGCCCCTCCCACTTCATACTTTACCAGTCAGCTGACCTCTAGTCTCTGCCCCCCAGCCATGCCATGAACTGAGTGGGTGGCTGTGAAGAGGCTTAATGGGCGGCCGCAGGCTCCAGGGACAGCCCTGCTGGGTGGCTGCAAAAAGACTAGGAGAGCAGTGCAGGCTTCAGGAACAGCCCAGGATTTGGTGACCCCTGGCAAATCGTCATTTGACCCCCGAGGGGGTCCCGACCACAGGTTGAGAACCACTGCACTAGGGGCATTTACTGGGGTTGATTTACTAAAACTGGAGAGTGCAAAATCTGGTGCAGCTGTGCATGGTAGCCAATCAGCATCTAACTTCAGCTTGTTCAATTAAGCTTTGACAGTGGAAGACGATTCAGAGTTGCACCACATTTTGCACTCTTCAGTTTTAGTAAATCAGCCCTACTGATTGTCCCCAGGACTGATGGTTATGAGGAAACATTTTCAATTGTCGGAGCATAAAACCAGAAAAGGGAAAATGTTCCTGGAACAAATGTCCCCAATGGAAGAACTGTATAAGAAAACAAAAGAAACATCCCCAGAGGGACACAAATTAAAAAAAGAAACCCAAAAGGGGTTTTAGCATTCTTCCTTGATCCAAATTGGTTAAAAGTTTGATTTAAGCCAAAGATTTATACTTGTAGAGAAGTCACCAGAGTAGAAAATAAAACACATGATCCCTTTTTAAGCGCTTAGAACTGTGTATGTTGCGTCTCCACAAACTCAATTGTACATGCAATGCTGCAAAAACAATCAAAGTTTAAAATTTCAATTATTTTGTTCAATTAGAATGGTCTCAATTCATATAAAAGGATAAAAAATAAAAAAAAACAGTGAGTTAATTAAAAAAAATAACCATCTGATTATAACCTTATATAAAGCTGGATGTGAATGACCACAAATCCTACCCAAAGGAAATTAATCAAACCTTATGACCTTGTAGTGAGGGCTCTTGCCGTGATGAAGGAGATGGTATGCAAAGGAGGCTGCGTTCTCTGGGTTGTCACTGGCTGCAGGGCTGATGAAAGAGTTGGCCAGGAAAAATCCTGAATAGGGGACACATTACAGAGCCATGCAAGGGGGGATGAAACCTGTTATGCTGAGACAGGTATATGCTAAAATGCACTCTAAAGGTCTACCCACACCGACCTTCCTTCTGGGTCTGTCTCTCCCCTTGCGCAGCTCTGTGATATCCGTTTGGGCCCTATGCAAGGCCCTGGCTCCCGCTCTGGAACATCCTTGTAAAGCCTTCCCCAGCATCCAAGTTTGTTTCCCGCCCATCCATCGGCGCAGACTACTGACGCCACTTCCGGCCTTGAGCCTGCGGGTGTGTCCCCTATTCAGGATTTGTTGCCCTCTTCCTGGCCACCTCAGCCCTGCAGTCAGGCTCCTTTGCATACCATCTCCATCATGGCAGGAGCCTCCACTACAGGTCATCTTCTTTTTTTTTAGGCTTTGTGGTCATTTACACCCAGCTTTATGTACAGTACATCAGATGGTTATTTTTTTTTAACAAACTCATTGTTTTTATATACATTTAGATTGAACACATTTTTTTTAACATGATCAACTGAGGTTTGTTTGGTTTACAGCATTGCATGTACAATTGAATTGGTGGAGACACAACATACACAGTTCTAAGCACTTATGAGGAATCATTTGTTTTGTTTTTTTGGCTACCCTTTTAAGGGTTATCTCTAGCGGCTATGTACTTGTTTTTTAGGAGGACATTCCTTGAGTTGTTTCCTGCTCCCATTGGCACCCGATCAATTTGTTGTACCAGGGGGGAAAACCACTTTGTGGCTGAGGTCAAGTTGGTACTGAGAAAATGGGGGGGGTGTTAAGTAACTACGCTGTAAGAAGCCATAGGGTTGCCTTCAACCTAAAACAATACATGTATTTTATGATAAGTGAATGTTTACAGATCTGCTGGGGTTTCAAAAATTATTCTGAATTTAAGTAGAGTAAGGAAAGATATTATGAGGTTGAAGGCCATTTTCAATAAACACATCAGTCTTTATGTTGATTCATTTATTAAACACCTATTTATACTTTTCTGTTTCAATATGTTGAAAGTTTTTCCAAAAAGGACCAAAATTGTAGGCAAAGAATGATATCAAAGGCCCACAACGAAATCAATACCGGACACAGAGATCCAACTAGTATAACACCAGTCATCTACAACCCAAGGAATTGCTATATAAAGTATAAGTTCAACTTAATGATGAATTCAGGAATGGTTGACTTTGAGCAACCATTGCACAGTACAAAGAAGTAAGCTGACTTTACATTTAAGACGATGGACAATTTTACAGAAAAAAGGGTCCCGTTTCCAAATACACAAACAGCTCACAAGTTTGGGAACTTTATAGTTTAGAGAACGGAGATGGTGATATAAGATTGGAGATGATGTAAAGGTAACAATATACAGAAGGCTGTGAATCCTTGATTTACAAGGAATATGAAGCCTGTGGCGAAGTTACAGTATATTAAACCTTTTCTATTAAATGTTTTTTGACTCTTGTTCTGCATTCTAGCATGGTTTTCCTGTAGCATGTATTTTTAACTTAGGTTTGTCAGACCTGGGCACCAATAAAATATCAAAGGAAAGGGGAATAGATATAGGAAAGTGGGACTTTGTATCTGGGCACCAGTTCTGATAGTGTTGGCCCTCCAAAATGAATTTTGTTCATCTTTTTCCCATATTTTTTTATGGCACTGATGATACCACAGCAAACCAAAACTGCTTGTACAGATATCATAAGAGGTCAATCCCTTCACCCAACCCTTTCTCTACTTACAGTATAAAAATGTAGGTTACATAGTAGGTGAGGTTGAAAAAAGACCAAGTCCAACATATGTGTGTGATTACCGTATTTATCTGGCTATAACGCGCCCCGACGTATAGCGCGCACCCCCAACCTAGAAGGAAAATTCCTGTAAAAAAAAAATACTTGGTTTGGATGCCCCTCGTCGGTGTCTTGCCCACCGACCATCGGCGGCCTTGACTGGTCCGGCGTCCTGTTGCGGCCATCGTGGTGTCCTCCCCGCTCGATCCCCGCTTCCCGCGCTGTGTTCGAACCACTCCGCCGACATATACTGAGCGCAGTACACTCGGGTATAGTAGGGCAGGCTCGGCTTCTCTCGTGTACAGGACGTGACCGCGAGTTGATCTGAGCCTGCCCGACTATGCCTAAGTGTACTGCGCTCGGTATATGTCGGCGCAGTGGTTTAAACACAGCGCAGGAAGCGGGGATTGGCGTATATCGCACACCCATGATTTTGCCCTGATTTTCAGGGCAAAAAAGTGCGCGGTATACGCCGATAAATACGGTATATGTCAGTATTACATTGTATATCTCTGTAAGTTGTGGTATGTCGTTCAGGTGATTAATAGTTTCTTGAAACCATTGATGACCACGGGCTGTGGAAGGAAATTCCACATCCTTGCCGCTCTTACAGTAAAGAACCCTCTATGTAGTTTAAGGTTAAACCTCTTTTTCTTTTAATCTTTTAACCACTTAAGACCCGGACCAATACGCTGGTAAATGACCCAAGGTGTTTTTGCAATTCGGCACTGCGTCGCTTTAACAGACAATTGCGCGGTCGTGCGACGTGGCTCCCAAACAAAATTTGCGTCCTTTTCTTCCCACAAATAGAGCTTTCTTTTGGTGGTATTTGATCACCTCTGAGATTTTGATTTTTTGCGCTATATACAAAAATAGAGCAAAATTTTTGAAAAAAAAAAACACTTTTTACTTTTTGTTAAAAAAAAATCAAATAAACTAAATTTTAGTCAAACATTTAGGCCAAAATTTATTTAGCCACATGTCTTTAGTAAAAAAAAAAAATCGCGATAAAAAAAAATAGCTACCTAGCGGGAACAGCGACACTAATACAGCGATCAGAAAAATGATCGCTTAGTGACGCTGGCAATATGGAGTGAAAGGGTTAACTAGGGCGGTGACCAGGGGGTTAAAACTTTATTAGGGGGGATATCCTTAACCTAACACTCACTGATTTTACACTGCCTGTCACACTGACACTAAATGCAGTGATTAGATCACTGCATTCAGTGACACTGTGACAGGGGGGGTGGGGGGGCAGATCGCAAGGGGTTAAGTATGCCTATGTGTGTGTATGTCAGTGTAGTGTTGGTGCAGGACTTACTGTGAGGTGTTTCTCCCATCGCAGCGGTTGGAAATACCGCTGCGATGGGAGATTACATCACTTCCCCCTTCCTGTGTTTACACAGGAGGAGGAAGTGACACAAAGGGGGAGCGCGCGCATTGGCTGGGAGCGATCGCGGGGGGGCGGGTAAACACGGACATCCGCCCGCTCGTCCCGGATCGCTCCCGGAGCCAGGGGGACCCCGCACACCGCGGAGGGGGTCCCGATGGGACCCCCGAACCGCACAAAGGCGGGGATGTAAATTTACGCCCTTGTGCCTGTACGAGCCATGTTGTGGCCGTATATGTGCGTGCGGGGGTCCTTAAGTGGTTAATTTTAATAAGTGGCCACGTGTCTTGTTAAACTCCCTTCCGCAAAAAAAGTTTTATCCCTATTGTGGGGTCACCAGTATGGTATTAGTAAATTAAAATCCTATTCTCTCTGGAGAAGAGATGCCTGAGAGGGGATAAGTTCAGTGTTCACAACCTTTCTCCAGGTGCAACTGGACCAGAGACTTGTAGAGCGGAAGAATTGTTTTATCTCTGGAGTTAATCCTCTTTTTAATGCATGCCAATATTCTGTTTGCTTTGTTAGGCTCAGCAATGGCATGCAAGCTGCTGCTATCATCTACTAAGATCCCCAGGTCCTTTTCCATTGTTGATCCCCCCCCCCCCCCCCACTCCCCAGTGTATAAATATATGGCCTTGGTTACTGGAAATAGCATCTGAGTTTGTAGAGCCTCACCATTTTAGTGGTGGAGTGGAGTGGTGAGGGTAGGAACTACTATACTTTATTTATTTTTTAGGTTATTGCAATACATTAAACACTGTGCTAACCAAATCCAAACTAAGGAAAAGACCAGAACTCCAACAATATTTTAAAATGACCATTTACTGTGAAGTTCTATATCACCATAGAGAAAAAACAGGTACACAAATCCTCTTTCTTACAGAAAAAAATACCCCATATGCAAAAAACAAACATCATCCTTACCAAAACTGCCCCGTGTTCACGACAGAGTGGAAGGTGCAATATGCCTTGCATGTGTGATTTCCTCTAAGACAGGTGAACCCAAAGTATGTTGTAAACCCGTAGGCCACTACTGCCATCAATTGATGTTTCCCTGTTCCATAAGGGATCTGAGGAGGAAAATGTAAAGTGATTCTAAAAGGATTTTTTTTTTTTTTATGTCTCTGTCCCAGTTATTTTTTTTATCCCGTTTTTTTTATTTTTCCTGATTGATCACTGACCCCAGGACTGAAAGTGTGGGAAATTCTAACATTGAGTCATCACCAGAACAAGAATAGAGGGAAATCTTGAAAGGGGGCAATTTTTCTTTTTAAGAAGGACTCTACCTCACTTTGGACAGCTTTCCACTCATGTCCTGTTGTGACTTCAGGACAAGAAGTCAAAACCTTTCCCAAATGGGGACCATTGGAAAATAAAACCCGACATGGTTTTTAACTTTATCCAAAGGAAAACAATTTTTTTTTCACCTTCTGTATTAACCACTTCTGATCAGCCCCACGTCATTTTTTTGAAGATGGATATCTCGGTAACGGCAGCAGCTGCTGCCACAACCGAGATATCCATCTCTTCATGGGGCGGACCTGATAACGGCGGTCATCGCGGCGCATTCGCCGCAAGATCGCCGTTACCGGCGGTGGGAGAGGGTGCCCCCCTCTCCCGCGCCCTCCGCCGCTTACCGTAGCCATCGGTAGCGGCGGAGGCGATCGGGTCCTCTTGCTGGCTGTCCGGGGATGCGACTGAGGGAAAAAATGTCCCTCAGCCGTCCCCATACCTCTGCTGGGCGGAAGTGACGTTAAAACGTCATTTCCGCCCAGCGTCTTAAAGAGACATTTAATTTGTTTACATTTTGACTTTTTTTTTTTTTTTCTTTTTTTTTTTGCATTTAAGCCTGAATATGAGATGTGAGGTCTTTTTGACCCCAGATCTCATATATAAGAGGACCTGTCATGCTTTTTTCTATTACAAGGGATGTTTACATTCCTTGTAATAGGAATAAAAGTGATAATTTTTTTTTTTTTTTTTTTCAGTGTTAAAAATTATAAAATAAATAAAAATAAAAACGAAAACCAAAAAAAATTTTTTTTAAAGTGCCCCGTCCCGACGAGCTCGCGCGCAGAAGCAAACGCATACGCGAGTAGCGCCCGCATATGAAAACGGTGTTCAAACCACACAAGTGAGGTATCGCCGCGATCGTTAGAGCGAGAGCAATAATTCTAGCCCTAGACCTCCTCTGCATCTCAAAAAATGCAACCTGTAAAAAATTTTAAACGTCGCCTATCGAGATTTTTAAGGGTAAAAGTTTGACGCCATGCCACGAGCGGGCGCAATTTTTAAGCGTGACATGTTGGGTATCATTTTACTCGGCGTAACATTATCTTTCACAATATATAAACAAATTGGGCCAAATTTATTGTTGTCTTATTTTTTAATTCAAGAAAGTGAATTTTTTCCAAAAAAAGTGCGCTTGTAAGACCGCTGCGCAAATACAGTGTGAGAAAAAGTATTGCAATGACCGCCATTTTATTCTCTAGGGTGTTAGAAAAAATATCTATATAATGTTTGGGGGTTTTAAATAATTTTCTAGCAAAAAAAACTGTTTTAGTATCGTAAGCACCGAATCTGAAAAACAGTGAAGTGGTTAAAACATTGTTAAACAGAATGTGCTTAGTGAAAAATGTCTACTTCTTTATTTGCATATGTATATATAAAAAAAAATTCATGCAGGAAACATTGATTTTTTTTTTCCTTCCACAATATAATTGACAGCTCTGTACATGGGAGTAGTGTATTGAAATCCTTTTAATGGAAAAACATGTTCATAATGCACTTACACTGGAGTCTCTTGATCGAAACATGGCTTGTGCAGTTACCGGTAAAGTCAGCTTGTGCTGGAAGGTAATGACTAGGTCTTGTACTTGCTAGTGCCCTTTTCTTTTCTTTTTTTTGTTTATAACAAAGGGTCAGGATTCATTATTTTAAGTAGTAACTGATTGATTGGTTTTGGGCTTTAGAAATGAACTCCTCTACTGCCAGCTCCATCGGTCTCTTTTCTGTAGTTCCTCCCATCTCACCTTTTACACAAGTCTGTAGTATAAGGTATGACAAGGTCTGATGGACCGTTTTTCATCAGATGAACCGATTGTGTGTGGGGCCCATTGTTTTTTTTCCCATCGGTGAAAAAACGTAGAACCGGTTTTAAAATGATCTGATGGCTAAAAAAAAAAAAAAAAAACGATCGTCTGTGGGGAAATCCATTGGTTAAAAATCAAAGCATGCTCAGAATCAAGTCGACGCATGCTTGGAAGCATTGAACTTAATTTTTCTCAGCATGTCGTTGTGTTTTACGTCACCGCGTTCTGACACGATCAGTTTAACTGATGGTGTGTAGGCAAGACTGATGAAAGTCAGCTTCATTGGATATCTGATGAAAAAATCCATCAGACCGTTTTCATTGGATGAACTGATCGTGTGTACAGGGCATAAGAATGGCCCAGTCAAAGTCCAGACCTAAATCCAATTGAGAATCTGTGGCAAGACTTGAAAATTGCTGTTCAGACGCTCTCCAGATTGACAGAGCTTGGGCTAGTTTTCAGGGAACAATGGGCAAAAATCTCCTTCGCTAGATGTGCAAAGCTGGTAGAGACATGAAAGGAGGTTCTACAAAGTATTGACTCGGGGGCTGAATACAGATGCACACCACACTTTTCACATATTTATTGTAAAAAAAAAAAAAAAATGAAAAACATTAAATTTTTATTCCACTTCACAATTATGTGCCACATTGTGTTGGTCTATCACATAAAATTCCAATAAAATCCATTTACGTTTTTGGTTGTGACATGACAAAATGTGGAGGTGGTATGGAGGGGTATGAATACTTTTTCAAGCCACTGTATTGCCATGTTTCCTATTGGCGCACAAGCACTGCAGCACAGGATACTGGCTCCTCATGCGGCTTCTCCCACTCCCAGTCTGAGCCCTGCTTTAGAAGGCTTGCAAGTAGCTGATGCCAGATGAAACTCCGGTACATACACTGCTTGCTTAAAAAAAGTGTATATATATATATTTTTTTATTTTTGTGATATGGGGCCCAGGATCACCACCAGCTTGTAAAAGTGAGTTTTTATTGAGCTTGCAAACAATCCAAAACAAAAACTGCTTTCTTCAACAAAAAAATAGTGTATAACTCTGGTACAACAGAAAACAAAAGTAAAATAATGCAAATACCATATTTATCTGCCTATTACGCACACCGGCATATAGTGCACACCCCTAATCTGGACATGAAATTCCTGAAAAAAAAAATGTTTTATTACTTACAGTTTTGGTGTCTTGTCTGGCGTCCATCGGCGGCCTTTTCCGGTCCGGCGTCCGTCTGCGGCCATCGTGGTTTCCTCCCCGCTGTGTTTCTCAGCCGATCCCAGCTTCCCGCTCTGTGTTTGAACCACTCCGCCGACATATACCTAGCGCAGTACACTCGGGCACGCTCAGCTCCTCTTACGTAAAGGACGTACAGGATGCGACTGCGAGGGGAGCCGAGCCTTGCCGAGTGTACTGCGCTCGGTATATGTCGGCGGCTCAGTTCAAACACAGCGCGGGAAGCAGGGGCGGACTGACAACTCATGGGGCCCCCTGTGTCCCCGCCCACACTCAAACCACACCCACACAAAGCCCCAGCTTGCACTGCGTGGATGCCTCAATTCTGGGTGTTGAACCTGAGATAAACAGTGCACAGGGGGCAGCAGGGCACAATATAGAAAGTATAAATAAAATTGGCACTGTGTAGCGCTACTCTTACCTTAACTATGGGTGCTGTAGCTGTCTCCCGCATCCTCTGTGGCTGGCTGGGTCCCGCGTCCTCGCTGGCTGGTTTCTGTGGGTGGCTGACTGGCTCCTGCGTCCTCTGTGGCTGGTTACTGTGGGTGGCTAGCTGTCACCTGTTGGTGGCTGGCTTGCACCCTGCTGTGGCTGGCTGGATCCCTGCTGTGGGTGGGTCACAGTGGGTGACTGCCATCCTGCTGTGGATAGTCACTGTGGCTGGTTGGCTCCTGTGGGTGGCTGGCTGGCTCCCTGCTGTGGGTGGGTCACCGTGGCTGGCTGGCTCCTGTGGGTGGTTGGCTGCTTTCCTGGTGTGGGTGGGTCACTGTGGGTGGCTGGCTAGCACCCTGACCCTTCTGTGGGTGGGTCACTGTTGGACCCTGCTTTTGGTGGCTGGCCTGGCTCTCTGACGTGGGTCAGTGGGTGTTTTGGTGGCTGGCTGACATGGTGCAGCCTGCTGTGGGTGACTGGCTGGCTCCCTGCTGTGGGTCAGTGGGTAGCTTGCACAGTGCACCCTGCTGCAGGTGACGGGCCTGGCTCCCTGCTGTGGTTGACAGAGAGGTGCTGTGGTTGACAGAGAAGGGTCGGCTGACAAAGGGGGGGTTGGCTGACAGAGGAGGGGTGGTGGGCTGACAGAGGAGGGGTGGTGGGCTGACTGAGGAGGGGGTGTGGGCTGACTGAGGAGGGGGTGATGGGCTGACTGAGGAGGGGGTGGTGGGCTGACTGAGGAGGCGGTGGTGGGCTGACTGAGGAGGCGGTGGTGGGCTGACTGAGGAGGGGGTGGTGGGCTGACAGGGGGGGGTGTGGTGTGCTGACAGGGGGGGGTGTGGTGTGCTGACAAAGGGGGGGCTGGTGTGCTGACAAAGGGGGGGCTGGTGGTGTGCTGACAAAGGGGGGGCTGGTGGTGTGCTGACAGAGGGGGGGGGCTGGTGGTGTGCTGACAGAGGGGGCGCTGGTGGCGTGCTGACAGAGGGGGGGTGGTGGCGTGCTGACAGAGGGGGGGGGGTGGTGTGCTGACAGAGGGGGTGGTGGTGGTGTGCT
Organism: Rana kukunoris; assembly: GCA_029574335.1. Classification (NCBI taxonomy): domain Eukaryota; kingdom Metazoa; phylum Chordata; class Amphibia; order Anura; family Ranidae; genus Rana; species Rana kukunoris. The sequence goes on along the minus strand of CM056055.1, from coordinate 199,712,044 downwards.
GACAGGGGGGGGCTGGTGGTGTGCTGACAGAGGGGGGGCTGGTGGTGTGCTGACAGAGGGGGGCTGGTGGTGTGCTGACAGTGGGGGGCTGGTGGTGTGCTGACATAGGGGGGGCTGGTGGTGTGCTGACAGGGGGGGGGCTGGTGGTGTGCTGACAGGGGGGGGGGGGCTGGTGGTGTGCTGACAGGGGGGGGGGGGCTGGTGGTGTGCTGACAGGGGGGGGGGCTGGTGGTGTGCTGACAGGGGGGGGGGCTGGTGGTGTGCTGACAGGGGGGGGGGCTGGTGGTGTGCTGACAGGGGGGGGGGCTGGTGGTGTGCTGACAGAGGGGGGGGGGTGTGGTGTGCTGACAGAGGGGGGGGTGGTGTGCTGACAGAGGGGGTGGTGGTGTGCTGACAAAGGGGGGGGGTGGTGGTGGTGTGCTGACAAAGGGGGGGGTGGTGGTGTGGTGACAGAGAGCGAGTGGCTAACAAAGGGGGGGCTGGGGGAGGAGCACTGACAGAGAGGGGGGTAGATGAGGCTGAGAGACCTCTGAAAGTAACACAGTGCACACAGCAGAGGCGGGACTCCAGCAAGTGGTCACGACCAGCTCCGCCGATCCATTGCAGCTCGCAACACACATGCCCTGTGATTGGCCGAACAGGGTCATGTGCGGCCGCACGCTGTGGAATTCTGGGCCTCGCATCAAGACTACAAGTCCCAGAATTCCACAGCATGCTGCCGCACATGACCCTGTTCGGCCAATCACAGGGCGTTTGTGTGGTCTGCGCCTACAAGTCCCAGAATGCGGCCAGGCATCTGGTCATCACAGCGAGGACCGCGGCCGTATTGAATACAAGTTAGTCGGATGGCCTGGGGCGGGGGGGGGGAGCTCCTCCTCTCCTCCTCTCCTCCGCCACTGGATGGGAGGGAAGGAGGGGCCGGCGCATCATCGGAGGTGTGTTTACTAACTGCAGTCTCTTTGCAGGTATTCGGGACACGATCTACCCGTCGGCTAGCTGTGATTGATGGGTAGATCATGGAAGCTGTCATGGGGCCCCCTACTGGCCACGGGCCCTCGGTCCGTGCCCGAATTGCCCTATGTCAGTCCGCCCCTGGCGGGAAGCGAGTATGGGCGTATATCGCGCACCCATGATTTTGCCCTTATTTTAAGGGCAAAAAAGTGTGCGGTATACGCTGATAAATACGGTAGTATAAATAGACTGTGAGAGACAGAGTAGCAGCGTTTGGAGTCAATCAGGTACCCTGCATTTACTTTTGCTTACAAAACATGCTAATGGGAGGAAAGGACAGAGAGATGACCTCATCAGTCTTGCTGCTCCTTCCATGTCCAATAACAGGCTGGGGAAAGGAAAGAGTTGGCTTGCTTAAAGGAACACTAAAGTCAGGATTTTTTATTTATTTTTTAAATAACAAACATGTTATACTTACCTCCACTGTGCAGCTCGTTTTGCACACAGTGTCCCCGAATGCTGTCATCTGGGGTCGCCGGCGACTGTCTCTGCTCCTCCTCGCAAAAGCTTTCTACCTTCATGCGAGCAAGCTCGCATGGTGGAAAGCTTTTGTGAGCGCATTACCGTGATACAGCGGCGGTCATAGCTGCCAACTGTATCACTCGTCCCGCCCCCCCCGGTGTGCCGCATCATCAGCTGTGATTGACAGCAGTGCCAGCCAATGGCTGCGCTGCTATCAATCCGCCCAGCCTAGCCAATCAACGGCCAGGCTGGGAACCGAACAGGATGACATGGACGCGCCCGGGAATTTCGAACGGTCAGGTAAGTAAAACGAGGGCCGGTGCTGTCAGATGTTTTTTTACCTTTACAACCCCTTTAACCACTTCACGCCCTTCCTGACCAGGCCAAATTTTAGCTTTCAGCACTGTCACGCTTTGAATGAGAATTGCGCAGTCATACAACACTGTACCCATATGAATGTTTTATCATTTTTTGAGACAGAGATTTCTTTTGGTGGTATTTGATCACCATTGATCAAACAAATGAAAAAGTGTTTTAGTTTCTGTTTATAAAATTTAGCAAATAAGTAATTTTTCTTCTTCACTGATGGGACTCCATTCATGATCAGTGCCCTGATCAATGTAAACAATGTGCTGACAGTCTTGCCGGTCAATGGGCTCACCTTTTCTCCTACAAACACAGCATGGGAGGAAAAGACTGTCAATAACGGACAAGTCTGTTTACATGTAATCAACTGTGATTGGACACAGATGATCACATGGTAAAGGCCCACTGTGATTGGCCCTTTACTATGATCTGTGATCAGCTGTCTCCAAAGGTCACGAAGAGCGCAGGATGTGGTGTTCTGGGAGGACACCTGTGGATGCCCTCCCAGAACTAGCAGGGCTGGACTGGGACAAAAATTTGGCCCTGGACTTCATCCAGACTGGCCCACTTTGACAGGTCTCTCCCATGGCAGCCAGACAACTCCCACACCCCACCCGGCCACCCAAGCCCCCTCTCCCCCTTCACTAGCCGTTCTACTTTATTAAAGTAGAACAGCTGGTACTGGTACTCTAAGGCCGCGTACACACGATCAGACCAGTTTCATCAGACCAATTCGATGGTGTGTACGGCCAATCGGACAGTTGTCCGTCGGACGAAAGTTTTAAAACTTGCTTTAAAATCTGTCCGACGGACACCTGTCCGTCGGACAGATTCGATGGTTAGTACGCCAAAGCATCGGACCAAAAACCCGCGCATGCTTGGAAGCATTGAACTTCCTTTTTTCAGCATGTCGGTGTGTTCTACGTCACCGCGTTCTGGTCTGATCTGATTTTTGGTCCCATGGTGTGTACACACATCAGACCATCAGACCAATTCAGCCTGGTCCGATGAAAACGGTGAGTCGGACCATCGGACCAGTCTGATCGTGTGTACGTGGCCTTATAGGCAGTACCAGTGGGGAAGCTAGACATTATTTCACCCGGGGCAAAGAATTTGTTTGGTGCTCCCCCTTATGGGACTAGATTAGGCAGAAGTGAGAAACTCCCAGGCCATAGCTGTTGATTCAGCTGTCTGTCCCGTCGACACTTGCTCCTCTGTCATCCCCCCTGCTTCTCTGGTCCTCCCCATGCTTCTCTGTTCCCACCAGGTGAGCGCTGCAGAGAGGGAGAGGAGGTGAACGATGTGGGAAGGGAGAGGCAGAGGGAGCAGCAGTCCGCTGTCACTGAAGCCGGCCCACTGAGCCATCGGCCCACTGGGAATCTCCCTGTAGTCCCAATGGCCAGTCCAGCCCTGAGAACTAGGATCCATCACTGTAGCCGTCTTTTGGCAGGAAAGAAGTTATAGTGACGCTAAATGATATCCTTCCTCATCCAATCCATACTCCTTCAATATTCAATGGCCCCGTAGTCTATTTTTCATGAAATAGTTTGTTTGCCCCCTAAACAGCTTATTTTCTCCCTCACTTCTGATTGGAATGAGCCTTGAATGTTAGTATTATACGCACTACAAATCTTATAGTTCATCTCGGAAGAGAGGGTGGCTACATTCCTTCATTCTGTGGGACCACAGTGAACAAATATAACCACCTTCTAAAAAAATTAAAAAAAGTAATTTGAAGGAGGCTGAGAGCTAGAGGAGGTACTTTTTTGCATCACAATAGCGTACAAGACCATGCACAACACTGACCCCAGCTACATTATCAACCTCATCTGCAGATATCGCCCAAATTGTCCTCTCCGCTCCTCCCAAGACATCTTGCTCTTTAGCTCCCTTTATACCTCCTCCCATGCTCGCCTCCAGGACTTTTCCAGAACCTCTCCTATCCTCTGAAACTCCCTACCTCAGTATTTCTGGACAGTATCTGCACTGTCCACCTCTAGGCAATTCTTGAAGACTTGTTTTTTTCAGGGAAACTTGTCCCACCTCCACTGTAAAACAAAAAATATACTCCAAAAACTACTTGAGTCCCCTCCATCAGATCATCTCCTGCAGGTATTACCTTTTGTACCATTATATTACCTTTATATTGTAAAGCGTTGTGCAAACTGATGGCGCAACATAAATCCTGCATAATAATAATACTCAAGTAGAATTTTTTTTTTTTTTTATCACAAATTGTGCCAGGAAAAAAAAACCTGGTCACTGCATTAGCTGTACATTCAGATAGAGCTGTGGTAAATCTCATGACTGGATGAACAGGAATGCAGACATTGGGCAGGTAAAATAATCCTCATACAGTTGAACCTCGGATTACGAGCACAATCCGTTCCAGGAGTATGCTTGTAATTCAAAGTACTCGGATATCAAAGCGAGTTTTCCCATTGAAGTCAATGGAAACAAAACAAATTTGTTCTGCATTGACTGCAATGGGATGCAATACCGAATGCGACCAGAGGTGGGGGGCACCAGAGAGCGCCGAAAAATGGCCAAAAAGGCCCGAGGACACTTCAGCTCATTTCCTGCGCCCCCGTACCTCAGGCCAAATTAGGTACTGCAGGCCTATTTTCAGCTCTGCTCGGCTTCTGCGCCCCCGTACCTCAGGCCAAATGAGGTACTACAGGTCTATTTAGCTTGAATTCTGCTCGTCTTGCGAATCAACACTCGCAAACCAAGTCAGAATTGAAAAAAAAAAAGTTGCTCGCAAATCAAAACGCTCTCAAACCAAGTTACTCTTAAACCGAGGTTCCACTGTATATGCATTTCAACTGTGTATTTGCCAAGGCCACCATTTTCCTTTAAATTTCGTTGAAATGTTAATCTTGATCCTTCCAAATTTGAGTAGAAACTGTCTATGGAACACATTTTCTAATTTATATCCTCAGGTTCATGGGCCCCTCTGTCGTTTAGATTTCAATGTTCCTAACAGGCCCCCCTCAGAGCCTACCCTGGCTGTGTCTCTTCCCCCATCTCCCTCCAAGGACTTCTAAGTTGCTCCCTGGAGTTAAACTTTCTCTCCATCTAGAGTGTTGAAAGACGGATACGGTTCTTGAACTCTTTCCAACCCAAATATTTAATCTGCAAACTTTTCAAAGCAATTTAAAACCTCTTAAAATATGAAGCATCTATTAAATATGCCAGCAATTGTTCCATGTGAGTGTCTCAGTTCCGATACATTTGTGAGCCACGGCCTACCATAGGATTATGTTTATATTGCTTATTTCAGCGATGTAAAGTTTTTCCTTAAAAGGAAGAGAAATCCAGACAGCCAGGCTATTCTTTCATGACAGACCTCAGCGCATCCTATAGCCAGTCACCTCCGTCAGAGTTTACCTCCGATCAACTGGAAAGAATTATTTTCACAGCCTGCCAACAAATCAACTGCTCCTGCTCCGTTCGTATCCTTTTACTAAGCAGCCTGCAGTCCCGGCTCTCCCGTCGATTTCGCTCACAATATACTCATTTTTCCATGAGAACACCGAAGGCTTTGGTCTCTTGGGTAGTGATTGTTTTTTTTTTGTTGTTGAATGGCTTATAATAAGGCACCCCAGAAAATGACAGGGGTGACCTTCTGTGCAGCGCCCGAAAGCATAAATCTCGGTTGTGTTTGCAAGGGAAGAAAAACCTATAGCGTGGCGAGAAATGATGAGCTTTTCGCTGGTTACCTTGTATCTCTGGCTTGATGCCATTTATCTGCCGTAATGTACACTGTTGACTTTCCCGTGATGCGCTCTGCTGTTTTATCACAAGAAGACGGCGGTGACTGTAATTTTCACCTTGATGCGCAGTGACGAGGCAAAAAAGGCAGAGAATATGTAAAAAGCTTTAAAAATCCAATTTTCTAGGAAGTAGAATAAAAGAAATGTGTTTTCAAGAAGTTGAACAATATGTCGTGTCATTCAGAGGTTTGTTCCATTACCGTTGCATGCATGGCCTATTCCATTCTTTGCTACTCTATAGTTACTATTTAACCCCTTCCATACAGGGCATTTTCACCCCCTTCCTGCCCAGACCAATTTTTAGTTTTCAGCGCTGTTGCACTTTGAATGACAATTGCGCGGTCAGGCAATACTGTACCCAAATTAAATCATTATGTTTTTTTCCCCACACAAATAGAGCTTTCGTTTGGTGGTATTTGATCATCTCTTTTTATTTTTTATTTTTTGCGCTATAAACAAAAGAAGAGCGACAATTTTAAAAAAAACACAATATTTTTTCCATTTTATTTAATACATCTCACAATATTTTTTTAAAAAAAACTTTTTTTCCCCTCAGTTTAGACCGATACATATTCTACGTATTTTTGGTAAAAAAAAAAACGCAATAATCGTATATTGATTGGTTTGCGCAAAAGTTATAGCGTCTACAAAATAGGTGATAGATTTATGGCATTTTTATTTTTATTTTTTTACTAGTAATGGTGGGGATCTGCGTTTTTTTTTTTGTGACCGTGACGTCGCGGCGGACATATCGGACACTTTTGACACGTTTTTGGGACCGTTCACATTTACACAGCGATTAGTGCTATAAAACTGCACTAATTACTGTGTAAATGTGACTGGCAGGGAAGGGGTTAACACTAGGGGGCGCTGAAGGGGTTAAAATGTGTCCTAAAGTATGTTCTAACTGTAGGGGGAGGGGGACTCACAGGGGGAGGAGATCGATGTGTGTTCCTCCGTACTGGGAACACACATCAGTCTCCTCACAGCTGACAGGAGGTGGATCTGTGTGTTTACACACACAGATCCACACTCCTGCCGTGATTGCCGGAAATCGCGGGTGCCCGGCGGCAATCACGGCAGTCGGGCACGCGCGCGGGATCGCGGGTGGTGCCGCGGGCGCGCGCGCCCTAGAACGCCGAGGGGATCGGCGAGGGGATCACCATGACGTGATTCCCCTATGGGCTGGTAGGGAAGGGGTTAAAAACAATAGATATTTAAAGTGTGTTTAAAAGAGAAGTATAGGAATCCTTTTTTATTATAATTTGTTTTAATCATACTTGTGTAGAAGCAGCATCGGTGGTGCAATGCTGCATTTGTCCCCAGCTGGCTTTAAAGCGGTTGTAAACAGCATATACATTTTTTATTTTATTTTTCGAACCTGCAAGGCAAAAGCCATAATGAGCTAGTATGAAATACTTACCTCAGTAGAACTTGCCTGGTCCATGCCAAGCAAAATGTCATCTTGACTCGGCGTGTCTTCCGGGTATCGCCGCTCCAGCGCTGTTTTTGGCTGGAGCGGCGATGACGTCACTCCTGCGCGTGCGCACGGGAGATTTCAATTTGGCAGGGTCCGGCAGATGCCGGTCCTTTCGCCGTGGATTCCCCCTGTGCATGCGCCGCTGCAATCAGCAGGGCATTGCGAGGGGAATATCTCCTAAACCGTACAGGTTTAGGAGATATTCTTTATACCTACAGGTAAGCCTTATTATAGGCTTACCTGTAGGTAAAAGTGAAAAAGTGGAGTTTACAACCACTTTAAGGCTTAGACATGTGCATTCGTCTTCGTCCAATTGCATTTTCGTCTGAATTTCTGGGATTTTTGCGCTCGTTTTAACAAACAATACCGAAAGATCCAACATAAAAAATGCTTTATTTTCGTTTCGACAGCGGTTCGGTATGGATTGAAGATTTGACATGACGGTGACAATACTGATCTGTGTTTATTGAATCTGCAGTCGATTGTGCCTAACCTTACTCTATTAGTCTGAGATTATTCGACATAGATAGAAAAGATTCGACATTATAGAGACATAAAGATTCGACGAAGCAGCTAAAAACATACGATCGCCGCGAGCGGACCTTTATGGTCAAATGCTCCGCCCATAGGCTATGGAAGAATTCTAATGTTGGTTGACTAGTAATAATAATAAATAAATATAATTATTATAAGTCATACAACATTAGAATTCTACTATAGCTTGTGGGCGGAGCATTCGACCGGAAATGTACGATTGCGGCGTTGTACAGTTTAGCTGCTCCGTTGAATCTTCTTAGAACATTCAACAGACACCATAAGCCTTCAATTGACAGATTCCACATTAATTCGGATTTTCAGACTAATGCATTTTATAACAAAACAAAATAAATAAAAAATAATTTTGGGAGTAAGTAGATACATTTATTTTTCAGAAAATTCCGAAACAAAATATTTCAGTGTGCACATGTCTACTAAGGATGAGAGCCGAGTGATCAAACACCACTGGTCACTCAGTTATCAGAGCTCAGTGAGCAGAGAGCTGGTGACTATTGGTCACTGCTGTCTGCTCTTCCCCTCCAGTGCTCACTGGCATGCTGGGCTGTGGAGGGGACAGGAGGGACCAGCTCAGGCTCTCAGCGGCTCACTAAGAGGCTGAGCCAGTTGTCAGTCCAGGCATGTAGGCAGATCCCGACCATATGGTTACGATCTTTACTGACCCTGAAATGGCTCTGTGACATCAGCTGACCGTGGACTTCAGCCCACTGTCACAGTAGTGTAGAATGAACTTTGGTTGTACTTCTCCTTTAAAGTAGAACTTTAGGCAATTAGTGACAAGGTCATCCAGCACCCAGGGCAAAGATGCCAAACTGTGCCACCCATTATATGCAAGCTTAGGGGATCCTTTTCCCAGCAGTCATCTGCTTATCAATAGGAGGATTTTTATTAAGAGTGGATTCATCGCAAGAACTGAGGATGTTTATGGTGGGAGACCCCTGTGGCAGAGAGAAGCTAGAGAGCACAGTCTCCTGACTCTCTACTGCTCTCCTCACTGCTCCCAGTGCTTAACTGGGAGGAGTAGTGATGCCGATGTCATTACTCCTGTCAGGCATATAGTCAGAATAGCAGGGCCCCCATCCCTGCAGTAAACAACTGCGCCCAGGGCAGCTTCTCATCCTGCCCACCCTTTCTCCCGACCATGAGAGTAGGGGAATAGTTCTAATCCCTTTCTGCTATCTGTGTCACATTGGAAATATTTACCTTTTACTTCCTGTTCCATAGCCAAAACAGGAAGTGAGAGAAAATCCCTGCAAATTAAGGGATAACCTGACCCAAAACATTGAGGTCAAGTCAAGTGGCTTTTCTGATCATTCCACCTACTTGTGATTAATTGCTACCAGACCATCCAGTGATTTGCCCATCCAGGGGAGTGTTTCTGCCAGCCTTTGAGGTCACCTCCGTTCCACAGTAATTCTGTGGCTTGAGCCCTGGCAAACACCAAAATTCCCTCTGCTCATCAGCAGTCACAGAGGTGACATCCAGGTTTAGTTCTCCGTTCCCCCCCATACCATGAGAACGGTCTGGATACACCCCTGACTCTGCTGTATGAAGAACAATGGCACCCAAACACGTGAAGTGCGTTGTGCTGCGATAGCCGCAAGATTTGGGATCGCAGACAGAATCGCTGACTCACGATCCCAAATGGTGAGATGTGAACGGAGCCTAATTGAAAAGGTTCTGCTCATCAATTGTTCTCCTGGTTTAACGCACCCTATGTCTTTACCCGTATCTCTGCAACCAAGGATATATGGCATTTCAATCTGAAATGATGACAAAATCCGAGATGTAACATCTTTGCTTTCCGCTAGTGCAAGGTGATGTCTTTTGAGATAATTGAGATTAACACGTTTATTTTTGATTGCTTCCACTGCATTAAGCTCTCATTCCATCAAGCGCTTTGAAATAAACCATTTAGCCCAAAAAAAAAAGAAATCTTCATTTTGGGACTTTGCTTTAAAAGCATCTATCAGCTATGAATTTGCTCACAGCGTGTAATTCCTCATCTTAATACAAGTTCCCAGTAGCCTCTAGTTTTAATTAGCACTTGAGCTTTGTACGTATTTGTACCAATGCTGTCTGCCTGAGCTATAAAAAAGCCTATTGGTCATCCATTTACAGATGATGTGTTTTAAAGATATATTCTGATATAAAAAGTGTTTCATACAGTGAGCTGAAGAGGTTTTAACCACTTCAATACAGGGCATTTTTACCCTTCCTACCCAGGCCAATTTTCAGCTTTCAGCGCAGTCATACAGCACTGTACCCAAATGAAATGTTGATTTTTTTTCCCACGAATAGAGATTTCCTTTGGTGGTATTTGATCACCTCTGCGATTTTTATCTTTTGCGCTATTAACAACAAAAAAAAACATACATTTTGAAAAAAAACACCAGATTTTTTTTTACTTTTTGTTATAATAAATATCCCAATTAAAAAAAATATATATATTTATTGTTTTTCGCAAAAGTTATAGCACCAAAATAGGTTATCTGCGATTTTTGTCAGGACTGCGATATTGCGGCGGACAGATCGGATTTTTTTTACACTATTTTGGGACCAGTGACAATTATATAGCGAGCAGTGCTATAAATATGCACTGATTAATGTGTAAATGTCACTGGCAGGGAAGGGGTTAACACCAGGGGCGATCAAGGGGTTAAATGTGTTACCTAGGAAGTGATTCTAACTGTGGGGGGAGGGGACAGACTGTGGGAGGTGACCGATTGATGTCCCTATGTACAAGGAACATAGCATTGGTCTCCTCTCCCTGAGAGGACGTGGATCTGAATGTTTACACACACACAGATTCACGTCCCTGCTCTGTGACCGGCAATTGCAGGTGCCTGGCAGGCATCGCGGCCGCCAGGTACGTGCATCGATATGACGCGCGGCCGGGAAGCCGAGGCCATCATTTGACTATACCTAGGGTGGGAAGAGGTTAATAGATAAAAATTACTTTTTCAGATTTAATAAAGGAAAATTGTGCTGAGAATGTAGGTTGCCATTGGTGAACCCTTGAATATACCAATTTCCTGTCTGTCTATGTTTCAATAGTTTGTATGTCATTGACTTAAGGGCCGTACACATGGGCCTTATATCAGGAGGTATCAGCCAGTTCAATAGTAACTGGCCAACATTCAGCCTGTGTGTACCACAGTCGGTCTGAAAGTAGCTGGCTGGATGTCCAGCTTCTGTTGAAGGGGCATTACCAAAATCGGTCTGCCCCACCCCTTTTTGACTTCTGCCTCTGTTCTATATGTATTGGAAAAAACAATAAATATAAAAAAAAATCCGATCAGCGCTCTCAGCCAGTGGCTCAGAGTGCGGACCAGACGGACCAGTGTGTTCTGGAGGGGGGGGGGGGGGCATCGCTTATTTCAATACTTTCAGTCATTGATGCAGAGCAGATATAATCATTTTATTGAAGGCAACTCTGTATTAATAATTTATTATATGTGCATATATTATATGCATAAGTACCACTACCTAAATTTGATCCAATAACCGCTTTTTGGAATCTTCTAACAGCTACTGGAGTACAGGACTGGAGTGTGAGAGGAAGCAGCACAAGGAACCAATCAGATCATTCTGACATAACGCATGCTGATAGGACAAGGAAGCAGAGTGATGAAGAGATGAGCTCATTACTATGCTTCTCCTTTCACTGTCCAGTCACAGGCTAATGTGGGTCCAGGAAGACCTGGGCTTATGAGAAGTGGGTTGAATGATGCTTTTCATTTGACTGGTAACAATTAGCAGCAGAAAAAAAGTACTGCGGGCAAAATCTGATTGAAGCTAAGATTTTAGTCAAAGAGTGTTAGAAATGACAGGATGGCACATCATTTGATGGAAATGAAAATTATCCACCTACAGAGGACTGAATTCAAAGACACCCCGAAAAATCAAAGTGGAAAAATTATGCAGCAAGCCAGTCCATTTTGCTGAAATTTCATTGCAACAACTCAAAATGGCCCTCGGTAGTTTGTATGGCCCCCAAGTGCTTGTATGCATGCTTGACAACATCAGGGCATGCTCCTAATGAGACGACGGATGGTGTCCTGGGGTATTTCCTCCCAGATCTGGACCAGAGCATCACTGAGCTCCTGAACAGACTGAGGTGCAACCAGGCGGCACCAGATGGACCGAAACATAATGTCCCAGAGGTGTTCTTTTTGATTTAGGTTAGGTGAGCGGCATGGGAGCCTATCAAAGGTATCAATTTCTTCATCCTCTTGGAACTGGCTGCATGCTCTTGCCACATGAGGCCGGGAATTGTCGTGCACGAGGAGGAACCCAGGACCCACTGCACCAGCGTATGATCTGACAATGGGTCCAAGGATTTCATCCCGATAACTAATGGCAGTCAGGGTGCCATTGTGTAGCTTGTAGAGGTCTGTGCGTCCCTCCATGGATATGCCTCCCCAGACCATCACTGATCCATCACCAAACCGGTCATGCTGAACAATGTTACAGGCAGCATAAAGTTCTCTGCGGCCTTTCCAGACCCTTTCACGTCTGTCACATATGCTCAGGGTGAATTTGCTCTCATCTGTGAAAAGCATGGGGCACCAGTGGCGGACCTGCCAATTCTGGTGTTCAATGAAAAATGCTAATCGAGCTCCACAGTGTCTGGCAGTGAGCACAGAGCACACTAGAGACGTCGGGCCCTCATGCCACCCCCATTAAGTCTGTTTCTGATTGTTTGGTCAGAGACATTCACACCAGTGGCCTGCTGAAGGTCATTTTGTAGGGCTCTGGCAGTGCTCACCCTGTCCCTCCTTGCACAAATGAGCAGATACCGGTCCTGCTGATGGGTTAAGGACCTTCTACGGCTCTGTCCAGCTCTCCTAGAAAACTGCCTGTCTCCTGAAATCTCCTTGTCAGGCCCCGTACACACGAGCAGACAGATTTGTTCAAATCGGTCGGACAGACCGATTTGAACAAATCTGTCTGCTGGGATGTATTGGTTTGATCGTGTACACACGCGCACGCGCCGCTCTGCTGGGATCCCGTGCGAGTGCCCGGCGGCAACGATCGCCGCCGGGCACACGCGATTGCTCAGTAACTGAGCGGGGACGTGGAGCTCTGTATGTAAACACAGAGCTCCACGTCCTGTCAGGGAGAGAGGAGATCGATTGTGTCCCTTGTACATAGGGACACAATCGGTCACCTCCCCCAGTCACCCCCCCACAGTTAGAACACTCATAGGACACACATTTAACCCCTTCCCCGCCCCCTAGTGGTTAACCCCTTCACTGCCAGTCACATTTATACAGTAATCAATGCATATTTATAGCATTGTTCACTGTATAAATGTAAATGGTCCCAAAAATGTCAGAAAAGTGTCCGAAGTGTCCGCCATAACGTCGCAGTCCCAATAAAAAAAACGCAGATCGCTGCCATTAATACAGGGAGTGCAGAATTATTAGGCAAATTAGTATTTTGACCACATCATCCTCTTTATGCATGTTGTCTTACTCCAAGCTGTATAGGCTCGAAAGCCTACTACCAATTAAGCATATTAGGTGATGTGCATCTCTGTAATGAGAAGGGGTGTGGTCTAATGACATCAACACCCTATATCAGGTGTGCATAATTATTGGATAACTTCCTTTCCTTTGGCAAAATGGGTCAAAAGAAGGACTTGACAGGCTCAGAAAAGTCAAAAATAGTGAGATATCTTGCAGAGGGATGCAGCACTATTAAAATTGCAAAGCTTCTGAAGCGTGATCATCGAACAATCAAGCGTTTCATTTAAAATAGTCAACAGGGTCGCAAGAAGCGTGTGGAAAAACCAAGGCGCAAAATAACTGCCCATGAACTAAGAAAAGTCAAGCGTGCAGCTGCCAAGATGCCACTTGCCACCAGTTTGGCCATATTTCAGAGCTGCAACATCACTGGAGAGCCCAAAAGCACAAGGTGTGCAATACTCAGAGACATGGCCAAGGTAAGAAAGGCTGAAAGACGACCACCACTGAACAAGACACACAAGCTGAAACGTCAAGACTGGGCCAAGAAATATCTCAAGACTGATTTTTTTAAGGTTTTATGGACTGATAAAATGAGAGTGAGTCTTGATGGGCCAGATGGATGGGCCCGTGGCTGGATTGGTAAAGGGCAGAGAGCTCCAGTCCGACTCAGACGCCAGCAAGGTGGAGGTGGAGTACTGGTTTGGGCTGGTATCATCAAAGATGAGCTTGTGGGGCCTTTTCGGGTTGAGGATGGAGTCAAGCTCAACTCCCAGTCCTACTGCCAGTTTCTGGAAGACACCTTCTTCAAGCAGTGGTGCAGGAAGAAGTCTGCATCCTTCAAGAAAAACATGATTTTCATGCAGGACAATGCTCCATCACACGCGTCCAAGTACTCCACAGCGTGGCTGGCAAGAAAGGGTATAAAAGAAGAAAAACTAATGACATGGCCTCCTTTTTCACCTGATCTGAACCCCATTGAGAACCTGTGGTCCATCATCAAATGTGAGATTTACAAGGAGGGAAAACAGTACACCTCTCTGAACAGTGTCTGGGAGGCTGTGGTTGCTGCTGCACGCAATGTTGATGGTGAACAGATCAAAACACTGACAGAATCCATGGATGGCAGGCTGCATGAGTGTCCTTGCAAAGAAAGGTGGCTATATTGGTCACTGATTTGTTTTTGTTTTGTTTTTGAATGTCAGAAATGTATATTTGTGAATGTTGAGATGTTATATTGGTTTCACTGGTAAAAATAAATAATTTAAATGGGTATATATTTGTTTTTTGTTAAGTTGCCTAATAATTATGCACAGTAATAGTCACCTGCACACACAGATATCCCCCTAAAATAGCTAAAACTAAAAACAAACTAAAAACTACTTCCAAAAATATTCAGCTTTGATATTAATGAGTTTTTTGGGTTCATTGAGAACATGGTTGTTGTTCAATATTAAAATTAATCCTCAAAAATACAACTTGCCTAATAATTCTGCACTCCCTGTAGTAAAAAAATGCCATAAACTATCCCCAATTTTGTAAACACTATAAATTTTGCGCAAAGCAATCGATAAACGCTTATTGCATTTTTTTTTTACCAAAAATATGTAGAAGAATACGTATCGGCCTAAACTGAGGAAAAAAATATTTTTTTTATATATTTTTTTTTATATATTTTTTGGGTTATTTATTATAGCAAAAAGTAAAAAATATTGCATTTTTTTTAAAAATTGACGCTCTATTTTTGTTTATAGCGCAAAAAATAAAAACCGCAGAGGTGATCAAATACCACCAAAAGCAATTGTCAGTTAAAGCGACGCAGTGCCGGAAGCTTAAATTTTGTCTGGGCAGGAAGGGGGTGTAGGTGCACAGTAGGCAAGTGGTTAAAATCTGTCGGCTGGCCAAATCCGTCGGCTCGTCCGTACACACGATCAAATCTATCAAATCTATCTGCTGGGACGGTCGGGCCGACCGTTTCCAGCAGAAAGATTTGATCGTGTGTACGCGGCCTTAGGGTCAGCGGCTAAGGTGACAAGACACTTATGCTACACAAGGAAACTGAGACCAAACAAAGAAAATATATATTAAGTGAGATTTATTTACAGTGAACATACACCAATAAACATACACAGCAACCAGTATAAACATAAACCACTCCAGCAAACCAGAACACGAATAACTAATAAACCTAACAGCTATCTATATCCAATATCTACAACATAAGGGAAAAGGCAACAGGGATGCAAGGAAAAGGACACAGCTGGGGACAAGAGCATAGAACAAGGCAAGAAGGGTGCAGGATAAATCAGGATCAGGACAAGGGCAGGTTGGCAGGCACAAGCTGGTAGCAGAGAGGAAGGGACCAGAATCGTGACGCACTGGGGGACGGGAGGAGCAGACACCTGGCAGCTGCAGCTAGGTGTGCCTGATCAGAACCTGCTGGCTTCTGGGAGACACCTGCTGGTGGACACTGGAACTGCAGCAAACAGCCCAGAGCAGGATAGTGCCACCAGCAGGTGAACTTAATCCTAACTCTCTTCCATGCTCTTGAGACTGTGCTGGGAGACACGGCAAACCTTCTGGCAATGACACCTATTGATGTGCCACCCTGGAGGAGTTTGACTGTCTGTGAAACCTTTATAGGGTCCAATTATTGCATTGTGCTACCAGTAGTGACACTGGCCCTAGCCAAATGCAAAACTAGTGAAAAACAGTCAGAAAAGATGAGTAGGAAAAAAAATGTCAGACACCTCCACCTGAAAAAACATTCCTGTTTTAGAGGTCGTCTCATTGTTGCCCATCTAGTGCACCTGTTGTTCATTTCAATTAACAGCAAAGCAGCTGAAACTGATTAACAACCCCCTCTGTATATACCCCTCCCCCTCTGTATACACCCCTCCCCCTCTGCTACTTAGCTGACCAGATCAATATCCCAGGAGTTGTGATTCAAAAGTGTTGCTTTAATTTTTTTGAGCAGTGTGTGTGTGTGTGTATATATTTATATTTTTTTTAATAGGCCATTTCCCCCCCCCCCCCCCCCCTCCTAATATTTTTTGCACTCCCGATGTATGCTCTCCTCTCCCCCCTGTACTCTCCAAAAAGGAATTATTTGGGGGTGGGGGTTCATCTGTGCTGGCATTTTATTTGATATGTTCTGTAACAAAATGTAAAGGTAACAGTTTTTTTTTTTTTACATATAGAAAACAAAACAATGGCTATTAAAGTGAAACTAAACTGTATCTGTGCATGACAAACAGAAAGCTATATAACTCCTTTGTATTATTCAAAACTACCTTCCCCCATCCATCCATGTCTCCATGCTTAATTTTGTTGAGAAATCACTTTAAGGCCATCTTCCATCTTGAGTACGGGCAGATATAGCATTTACTACCTGAAGTCCATCTGCTTTTAGCTCAGGCATGCAAGTAGGAGTGGTTAGCTATGAAAGCCCCTCCTCCTGGGATGTACGAGATCATTGTGGTCTAGGCAAAAAACAGGAAGAAACTGAAGAAATAAAAAAAAAAAAATTGAACACAGAACGAATAATTTACTAATGGAGCAACAGCAGCATACGCAGGACTTTTTTTTGTTGCTGGGGGGTCTTATGTCATTGGGGAAGTCAATTGTTGCTGGGAAGGATCTAATGTTAAGGAAGGGGCCTGCTGTTGCTGCCTGCTGGAGGGTCTATTAAAGTTGGAGTAAACTCCCATGTATGACTTTTACCTATAGGTAACTTTTAATAAGGCTTACCGAAAGGTACAGTAAATATCTCCTAAATTTGCACGTTACGCATGTGCTGGAGTGACATCATCGCTCCAACCACTCGCACAGCCGGAGTCCGCAAACCCGGAAAGGAAGACCGGGTAAAGATGGAAAGGCCCCAGGTGTGACAGCACGCCGCTGGAGGGCTTTGTTCTAAGATCTATTGTTGCTAATGGAGCTCTATTGTTTTTGAGGTGTTTTTGAGGTCGATCTGCTGTTGCTTAGGGGAATTTTGTTGCACGGGGTTTATTGTTGCTGGGAGGATCTGTTATTTATGGGGAGGTCTATTGTTGCTATGGGGATCTATTTTTTCTCTGCTTTTTTTATTATCATTAACAAATTATGTAATTTACAGTATGTACAGTGGCAAGACGGCAGGGATGGAAGGTCACTTCCGTTACAAATTCTGACGTGTCGCCTAATCTAACGAAACGCTCTGCATTGTCTACCCTCAGCTGGTCAACTTCCTGTGTCATGACCTAAAGTCTTTCTAGGAAGTAAGGCAGAAGTAATGGAGCACAGTGTGTTTAAACAGCCATGAAGAGAGTGAGATAACCCTGTGTAGAATTAAAGTGGATGTAAACCCTCCATACACCCAGTGAAGTAAACAGCCTCAGATGATAAACAGGGAAGAAACCAAGGGCCAGATTCATGAAGAGTTAGGCTGGCGGATCCAGTGATCCGCCAGCCTAACTGTCACTTTAAGCCGGCGTTTCTGTTTTCTATAAC
This sequence comes from Rana kukunoris, assembly GCA_029574335.1. Taxonomy (NCBI): domain Eukaryota; kingdom Metazoa; phylum Chordata; class Amphibia; order Anura; family Ranidae; genus Rana; species Rana kukunoris. Next base: position 199,694,432 of record CM056055.1, on the reverse strand, counting down.
CAGAAAACTAGAAACGCCGGGTTGGAGTTCCGATGCGATCGGCGTAATTGAATTTCGCCATCGCATCGTTACTTCAACTTAAAAATGGCGCCGGCGATTTACGCTCAAAAAATATGTTAATGAGCGGGAATCGGCAATTCACGATCTTTTTCGGGCGCGACGCAGTGACTTTACGACGTTTCCGGAAGCGATACGCGGCGTATAGATAAAGCAGCCCCCTAGTGGAGTATCCTATGTTAAGTATAGGCGTCATCATCGCGTCGGAAAAAAAACAAATCGCGTCGCTTGCGTAAAACATTCATGAATGGGAATGTGACGTCATTGACGTTCACTGACAGAATTTGGAGCATGCGCACTGGGATGCATTGACACTCGACGCATGCGCAGTACGTTCGCCGCGGGATCGCGCATAGTTAGAATACTACACGCCCCGTACCCGCCCAATTTGAATTCCGCTGGCTCATTTGCGATGCGCTGCCGCAACTTTAGGAGCAAGTGCTTCCTGAATAACAGCACTTGCTCTTAAAATTTCGGCAGAGTAACGCCAATGAGAAGCGTTACTCCAGAGCAAAGATGCTCTGATCTACCTGAATCTGGCCCCAAATCTTCCTACATAGCTTAACATGAATATCTGCTGTGTTCACATTTATATACTGTTTAGAAAGTTCAGATCCTGTTAGGAGATTTTCTCTTTCTGGTTAACACAGAGTGTGATGTCTGTACATACAGCCAAGATAGCTAAAATTGCTTATTGGAGGAAAGACACACACCCCCTCTCATCATAGGCAGAGACTCTCAGAGGTGTTTTGTAATAGGGCCTCCTCTCTGCTAATCTATTTTAGCAACCTCCCCCAGACAAAAGATTCTAACTGCTTTTGTCTAAAAAGTCTGAGAACTTGTCAGGAGTTATCAGGCTGATAACAGAGAAACGGGTCAGGAGAGAGCTATGGGACTTGGCTCTTTGAAGAGAGATACACAATACTGCAGATATATGTGCCCAGCTTAAATTTCATGAATTGGGTTTACATCTACTTTAATGGAAAGCTGTTTTATTTTTTGCAAAATAAGTACATTATATTGGTACATAGTGGAGCTGGAAAAAAAAGGTGAAGAAAGGTGAACTTATCCTTTAAGTTTGATTCTCAATCAAACTTAAAGGATAAGTTTACCTTTCTTCACCTGAGTTTAGTTTCACTTTAAGCGCTTGCCAACCACCACACAACTTTTTACGTTGACAGAATGTCACGGCTGTGCAAATGGGCGTATATATATGTCCCCTTTAATTTGCCGGGCGTGTGGTCACGTTCCATGCACGGCATCGCTCGCAATCCTGTTTCGACCTCCGTGACCGTGCCTGGGGGACCCGCAGACTTGATGTCCGCTGGTGTCCCGCGATCGGGTCACAGAGCTGAAGCATGGGGAGATGTCAGTGTAAACACATCTCCCCGTTCTTCCTAGTGACATGTCACTGATCGTCTGTTCCCTGTCATCGTTAACAGCGATCAGAGGTGTCACGGCAAGTCACGCAACCTAACAGTTTGAATCACTCCCTAGGTTAACCCCTTCAGTGCCCCCTACATGTTAACCTCTTCACTGCCAGTGTCATTTTATAGTAACTAGTGCATTTTTATAGCACTGATCGCTGTAAAAATGACAATGGTACCAAAATGATGTCAAAAGTGTCCGATGTCCGCCATAACGTCGCAGTCATGATAAAAATCGCTGATCGCCGCCATTACTAGTAAAAAAAAATTAATAAAAATGGCATAAAACTATCCCCTATTTTGTAGACGCTATGGGCTAGATTCAGGTAGAATCGCCTATTTTTGTGCAGGCGTAGCATATGCTGTTTACACTACCCCGCCGCAACTTTTACAGGTAAGTGCTTTATTCACAAAGCACTTGCCTGTAAAGTTGTGGCAGTGTTTCGTAAATGGCCCGTCGTAATTCAAATTGGGCGGGTAGGGGGTGTCTAGTATTTAAAAGAAGCACGATCCCGAGCCGAACGTACTGCGCATTCGCGCCGGCCGTGAAAATTTTCAAGTGCGCATGCTCCAAATCACGTCGCAAATTGTCAATGAAAGCGACGTGAACATAACGTACGGCCAGCCCCATTCTGAATCGACTTACGCAAACTACGTAAACAACGTCTGTCCCGACGTCCATACTTAACATTGGCTGCGCCTCATATAGCAGGGATAACTTTAGGCCAGGTGTAAGCCTAACGTAAACGGCGTAAACAGATACGCCGGCCGGGCGAACGTTTGGGAATCGGCATATACGCTCATTTGCATATTTTAGACGGGAACGCCATCTAGCGTCCAGCCAAAATATAAAAATAAGATTCGACGCCGTAAGAGACTTACGCAAGTCGGATTTAATAGAAAACTTTGCGTAACTGATTCTATGAATCAGTCGTATAGATAGGATGGCTCAGATGCAGAGATAAGATGGCTTATCTGGAGATAAGCCGTCTTATCTCTTTCCTGAATCTGGCCCTATAACTTTTGCACAAACCGATCAATAAACGCTTATTGCGTTTTTGTTTTTTTTACCAAAAAAATATGTAGAAGAATACATATCGGCCTAAACTGAGAATTTCTTTTTAATATTTTTTGGGGATATTTATTTTAGCAAAAAGTAAAAAATATAGAATTTTTTTCAAAATGATCTCTCTACTTTTGTTTATAGCACAAAAAATAAAAACCACAGAGGTGATCAAATACCACCAAAATATAGCTTTATTTGTGGGAAAAAATGGACGTCAATTTTGTTTGGGAGCCACGTCGCACGGCCCCGCAATTGTCAGCTAAAGCGACGCAGTGGCAAATCGCAAAAGGTGGCCTGCTCTTTGCCAGCCAAATGGTCTGGGGCTGAAGTGGTTAAATACCACCAAAATAAAGTATGATATAAAATATAAATGTCAGTCAAACTTTCACTGAAAATTTGCCTGGTAATGAAGGGGTATTATGCCGCGTACACGCGGTCGTTTTTTGTGATGAAATAAAACGACGTTTTAAAAAACGTCATTTAAAATGATCGTGTGTGGGCTAAAACATGCTTACATTTTTTATGTCGTTTTTGAAAATTTCGTTTTTTGTGTTGTAAAAAACGATCGTGTGTGGGCTAAAACAACTGGTACTGAAGTGGTTAAACTGTATCTACAGTACAATGTCTTTTTTTTTTTTCTTTTAAATCAAAATTGCTCTAGAGAGCATGCTTTGCAATTACCCGTTCTTCCTAACGCTCTGTCCTGAGTGATGTATTTGTGTCCATACTGTAGTGATTATTACTAATCATACTGCACATGTACTTGTCAATGTGGAAGCGTCACGCTGAGAACTACAGAGCACAGAGCGTTGCTGGTTTGCTTGCATGGAGCCCCGGCGTTCTGTTTTAGAAAGCAGCGGGGAGCGATCTACGCGGCCTGAACGCACTGCGATGTTTGACAGCTGTCTCCCCCAATGATCTGCCTACAAGTGATGATATATATGTAATCTCATTTACTGCTAGGTCTTTACCTATCCTCCCCGCCACTCTCCCTCCATACAGCGCTCGCAGGCATAGCGTTAATAAAATGTTTAACTTTCTGACTTCCTCAACATTCCGATCCTCTTTCTAAATTATCCCTATTCTTACAACATGAAAAATGTATTTGCATCCGGGGCTGTGGATTTGTCATAGGAGACAATGATGAAATAAATAGCAGTTCCTTACATATACAACAATTTAATATTTTATGGGCTCAGCATTTATTTAAAAGGAAGAAACACTAACATATCTCAATAAGCTGTTCCCGTGGGCTTCGCTTTCGCAGTATCCGTAAACCTGGGTATTTATTTACTTACTGTGTGCAGAGATGGATTAAAATTAAGTTTGGCAGTTTTTTTTTCTTCTTCAAGGGCTTTATGTGAATTTAGGTATCTGGTGGCAAGTCTAATGCATTTTTCCTATGGAAACATGAATAATACTATTTTTATAAATGGAAACTATAGTCTTATTTTTTTTTCTTAGAAATACACTTGCTCTGCAGTTTTGCATCCGGTTTACATTTTGTTTCATACAGAGGAATACTTGCTGTCTAGAAGTAGGCTGATAGTGGGGTCTTTTTGAACCTTTAACAGTCTTCCGTGGTATCCCGTGCTGTGAGGCCTTGTACACACGAGTGAATAAATCCGCTGAACATGGTCCGACGGACCATTTCAGCCGAAAAATCCGCTTGTGTGTAGGGGCAAACGGACCGTTCTGTCCGGATTCCTCCGGCGGAAAATTTCCAAAGCATGCTTTGGAATTTTTCCTCCGGAGAGCTGTCTGTCAGATATGTCCGCTGGTTAGTACGGCAAACCAGCGGACATATCTGCCCGCACATGCGTCGTATCCTGTGAATGGATCCGACGCATGCGCGCGGAAGTGTTTACTTCCTGGTGCGGTGACGTGGCGGTGACGTGGCGGCGTCAACGTCACCGCTGCGTCACCGCGCTGTCCGCCGGCGGGGAATTTGTTCCGATGGTGTGTACAGCCATCGGATCAAAGCAATCCGGTGGACAGATCCGATGGGAACGGTCCGTCGGACCGTTCCCATCGGATCTATTCCCTCGTGTGTACAAGGCCTAACAGACCACATCTGTATCCAGGGGTGGACTGACAACTCATGGGGCCCCCGGGCTTACAGGTGGCCACCACGCCAGGAGGCAGTGCAGAGGCGGGGCAGCTAAAATCTCAGGATTTTCACATCAAAAGCATGTCGGTTTCAGACATATAAGGGACAGATGTAAAAAAAACACAGATTTTTACATACTGTCCCTGTTTTTTTTGAGCCTAGCAACCCTGATGGGGCCCCCTAGTAGCATGTCCCAATGGTTTGTCCGCCCCTGTTTGTATCCCTTGCTGTGTGATGGATTTAATAAAATTATTATTTTGTGTTTGTTATTTTTCTCTCAACCACTCAAATATTGCTTTCCTTTCTTATATTGTTTTATTTCTTGATATATATATATATATATATATATATATATATATATATATATATATATATATAGGTGTATTACAATACTATTATCTTCCTTAACCACTTAAGGACCGCCGCACGCCTATGTACGTCCACAACATGGCTCGTACAGGCACAAGAGCGTAAATTTACGTCCTCACCTTTGTGCGGTTCGGGGGTCCGATCGGGACCCCCTCCGCGGCGTGCGGCGGTTCCCCTGGCTCTGGGAGCGATCGCCGACGAGCGGGCGGATGTCCGTTTTTCTCGCCCCCCCCGCGCGATCGCTCCCAGCTAATGGGAGCGCTCCCCCTTCGTGTCACTTCCTCCTCCTGTGTTTACACAGGAGGAGGAAATGATGTAATCTCTCATCGCAGCGGTGTTTCCCACCGCTGCTGATGAGAGAAGACATCCACAGTAAGTGTGCACCAACACAACACTGACACACACACACATAGGCACATTAACCACTTGTGATCACCCCCCCACCCCCCTGTCACAGTGTCACTGAATGCAGTGATCTAATCACTGCATTTAGTGTCAGTGTGAGAGGCAGTGTGAAAGTTAGTTAGTGTTAGGTTCAGGATAGCCCCCGTACCCCCCCCTAATAAAGTTTTAAGTTTTAGGTAGCTATTTTTTTTTATTGCGATTTTTTTTTTTACTAAAGACATGTGGCTGAATTAATTTTGGCCTAAATGTTTTACTAAAATTTTGTTTATTTGATTTTTTTTATAACAAAAAGTAAAAAATTGTGATTTTTTTCAAAATTGTCGCTCTATTTTAGTTTATAGCGCAAAAAATAAAAATCGCAGAGGCGATCAAATACCACCAAAAGAAAGCTCTATTTGTGGGAAGAAAAGGACGCGAATTTTGTTTGGGAGCCACGTCGCACGACCGCGCAATTGTCTGTTAAAGCGACGCAGCGCCGAATTGTAAAAACACCTTGGGTCATTTAGCAGCATATGTGTCCGGGTCTTAAGTGGTTAAAAGAGTCATTATAGAGTTAAATCTCGGCCCGGGAAGTAAAATTGAAAACGGATGTCTTTGTACTTCCTACTTGTCCCCCCTCCCACCAAAGAAGCAAAATGGCGATTGAAAGCCTGGAATGTGAAGCAACGTGGCAAGCAGAGACGTCACAAGAGAAAACCATATATGGATTAGCGAATCAGTTGTACTCATATGAATGATGTCACTCTGTCTATAAAGCTGAGAGAACAATAAAGGTTCTGCCCCTTTTGCGGTTGGACACTGAAGGCAGCAGACTGTTTCTCCTCATCTGCATGCTTTCACTATTATAGATTTGAACCAGAGGCAGTTTAGGTTTTGCCCTGGAGTTGTGCCAGGGGGTATCCTTATCAGCTGTAGCAGTCCACCAATGTATTCTGTGCTGTAACAGTCCACCTCTGTATCCCGTGCTGTAATGCCCTGTACACACAATCAGATTTTCCGTCAGAAAAACCTTGGATGTTTTTTCCGACGGAATTCCGCTCAAGCTTGGCTTACATACACACGGTCACACAAAAGTTCTCTGAAATTTTGACCGCCAAGAACGCGATGACGTACAACACTACGATGAGCTGAGAAAATTAAGTTCAATGCTCCCGAGCATGCGTTGAATTGTCTCCGAGCATGCGTCATAATTTTTTCCGTTGCAAAAATTGAGAACCAGCTCTCCATTTTTTGTTGGTGGAAATTCCGACAGCAAAGGTCAGATGGAGCATGCACATTTCCGTTCAAAAGCTCACATTGTAACAGTCCACCAATGTATTCCATGCATTAACAGTCCACCAATGTATTCCATGCATTAACAGTCCACCTCAGTATCCCAGGTTGTAACAGTCCACCTCTGTATACCATGCATTAACAGTCCACCTCTGTATACCGTGCATTAACAGTCCACCTCTGTATACCGTGCATTAACAGTCCACCTCTGTATAATGTGCATTAACAGTCCACATCTGTATAACGTGCATTAACAGACCACCTCTGTATAACGTGCATTAACAGTCCACCTCTGTATACCGCGCATTAACAGTCCACCTCTGTATACCGCGCATTAACAGTCCACCTCTGTATCCTGTGTTTTAACAGTCCACCTCTGTATACCATGCATTAACAGTCCACCTCTGTATACCGTGCATTAACAGTCCACCTCTGTATACCATGCATTAATAGTACACCTTATTTCCTTAAAATCCAGTGGCTTTCAAGCATGGGGTAGGACCAGTGCCGGTGCTCCCACTAGGCACTAGGGCACACTGCTGCCTAGGGGACACAGCCCAGCCACTGACTTCCCCTCTAGCCTGGCTGGGAAACACAAGGGGCTGAAGAATGTTCGGCGGGCACAGCTGAGGACAGTGGGGAGCCAGTCAAGGTGGGTACAGCTGAGGACAGTGGGGAGCCAGACTAGGCGGGCACAGCTGAGGCGGAGGAAGACAGTGGGGAGCCAGACTAGGCGGGCACAGCTGGGGTGGAGGAGGACAGTGGGGAGCCAAACGAGGTGGGGAGCCAGAGGAGACAGGCACAGCTGAGGCAGAGGGGGACAGTGGGGAACCAAACAAGGCAGGCATAGCTGAGAAGGCGGAGGAGGACAGTGGGCAGCCAGAGGAGACTGGCACAGCAGAAGAGGACAGTGGGGAGCCGGAGGAGGCAGGCACAGCTGAGGAGGCAGAGGAGGGCAGAGGAGATACGGAGGAGGTGGGCACAGCTAAGGAGGACAGTGGGGAGCCGGAGGAGGCAGGCACAGCTGAGGAGGCAGAGGAGGACAGTGGGGAACTTCCACCATAGACGTTACAAGTGTTTCCACACATGGGTTATGGATTATGCACAGAAACAAGAGATAATAGCATAGCGAAATAGTGTAAAAACATACCTTTATTTTGAACAAATGAACATAAAACAAAACTAAAAAAGGCACGTGCCTAGCCCAGCATTAAAGTGTCACTAAACCAACATCATAAAAAACTATCAATAAATGGTGTATTACATGCTGTTCATACCCACTAACCAGCTAAATACAATAGGGGTGGGATATTACACGTAGAGTAATGGAGATTTCACCTCCCTCTTATTCTAGGACACAGGCTGGAGGGTTGTGGCACAGCCTGACACTGGCAGAAATCTGCCCACACCATGTTATTTCCACAAAATAATAACGATTTGATTTCAAATACAGCGGGTAAAATAAGTATTGAACAAGTTACCATTTTTCAAGGTAAAAATATGTCTATGGCTGGGTTTACACTGGAGACCACAATGGCTCCCAGCAAGAGTCAGATGCATCTCTATTCACTGTTTCAGGTCCGATTTTTGGCTAAATTCGGACCTGAAATGGACCAAAAGACACACAGGACTCTGGTGCTCCAGAGATGTGTGGACCGGCTCCATAGAGAGCCGGTCACAATCTCCTGCTATGCAGATTGGATGCTGGGAAACCCACATCCAATTTGCAATAGTGTGAACCTGGCAGAGAAGTATTAACATTAGGGGCGATCAAAGGGCTGAAATGTATTCCCTGTGAGTGCTTGGTAAGGAGTGCTATGACTTTGGGAAGAAACTCCCTGCTAAGCAGAAACACAAAGGCCGGGATTCAGATACATTGGCGTATCTTTGTGTGGGCGTAGCTTATCTTCTTTACGCTACGCTGCCGCAACGTTGAGAGGCAAGCACAGTATTCACAAAGCAAATGCGTCCAACTCTGCGCCGGCGTAGCGTATAGTTGTCGGCGTAAGCCGACGTAAGTCAAAGTAGGTGGAAGTGGGCTGGAAGTGGGAGTGATATATTACAATGAAGCGTGACCCCATGCAAATGATGGCCACAGCTTCAAAAAACGAACTGCGCATGCGTCGTAGATTACAGCGACTGGCGCAAGTACGTTCGTGAATCGGCGTATCTTGCTCATTTACATATTCAGCGCGTAAATCTATGGAAGCGCCCCTAGCGGCCAGCGTAAATATGCGCCCAAGATCCGACAGCGTAGGAGACTTACGTCGGTCGTAAGAAGCCTATTTTCAGGCGTATCTAGTTTTGTGGGTACGGCGCATAGATACGACATCTGTGGACTTACGCGGCGTATCAATAGATACGTCGGCGTAAGTCCTTTCTGAATCCCGGCCAAGATCTCTATCCTCCCCACTGACAGAACTGCCTTACATGGGCAGATTGCCATTCTGCCTCTCTGGGCTCTTTGCCTCTCTGGACGGCTAACATCGGGAATGCCAGACCCGCTGATTGGCTTCCGCTGCATCCAATCACAGTGTCTAATCACAGTGTTCAATCACAGTGCGCGCCCCAGAGCCTGTGGACCAGTTTCAGCGGACATGTTCGATCGTGTCCAATTAAAGGGAACCAGTCAGTGTGCAAGCCTTAATTGCCAAGGTTTTAAAGTCATTGAAAGCTCTTGGATAAGGCTGACAACCAACAAAGTTGAACTTTCCAAGCAAAGAAATAAGTGGTAGCTCCCATGTTGACAGGTCCCCTTTAAGCCCTTTAGGAGGTTTTTAGAAGGGGGATTTGGAGAATAAAGAGTTATATGTGGTGTTTTCCTTTCAAGCCGTCTTTCTCCATATTGCAAAGGGCACATTTGGCCATAAACTTTCAAGGTGATTGCATCTTTTTATGGAGCATATGTCTAACACCAAGGGTACAATAACTTCGCCCATGTAACTTGTCTAAGGTTTTCATGGGTAATTGAATGACAAATGGCAGCTAACTACCTATTCACAGCAATAAGCCTTTTCTATTAAACATTTAATTTAATAAAGCGTTGAGTAGCATAGCGTACAAATTGCTACGAAGGACAGTATCTGAGTGTATTAATATTTAAAGCACTCAATTTCCAAGGAAGTTCTTACTGGGCATGGATTGTTGCACTTACTGAGATGTGTAATCTTCTTAAAGTTAATAGGCCAGTTGGCATAAACTTAATGTGTTGCCGGCTTTGTTGCGTATTCCATTTCAAGGAGTACAAATGAAACGTGATGGCAGTCATTGTGTGCGCCTCTGAACATTCAGCGTTTTCTTATAATAACGGAGGTGTGCGGAACATGCGTCTCGCCCAAGCTGCTTCTTATTAAAGGAGAACTTCGCAGGGGGAATTAATGGACTTCTGGATAAAATGAGAAACCATGAGAATGTTAGTCGACGTGTAGGTGGTCTGTTAGCTGATGAACAGCAACAATGGGCTCCAAAGCCTAAGTACAGTCAATATTATTTTCATTTAATATTGGGTAAGAATTACAATTTTGTCTTTTTTTTATTTTATTAATAGTCATTGAGTTTGAGACCTCTTACACACGAGCGGATATGTCCGCTGAAAACGGTCCGATGGACCGTTTCAGCAGACATCTCCGATCGTGTGTATGGGCTAGCGGACAGATTTGTCCACCCGACAGATTTCAAAGCATGCTTTGAAATCTATCGGGTGGGAATGTGTCCGCCCGACATGTCTGCTGGTTAGTACACTTACCAGCAGACATGTCGTCCCGCACCGCCGCCGCGCTGCCGCCGAATGGATTCGGCGCATGCGCGGAAGTGTTTTACTTCCTGGTGCGGTGACGTGGCGGCGTCAACGTCACCGCCACGTCACCGCCACGTCACCGCGCCGTCCGTCGGCGGGGAATTTGATCCGATGGTGTGTACACGCCATCGGACCAAACTCCAGATCGGACATATCCGATGGAAACGGTCCGCGGACCGTTTTCATCGGATATGTCCGATCGTGTGTATGGGGCCTGAGACTTTTTTTGCTGCGGTTTGCACAACCTGCGGTTGTAATTGGGACAAGAAGTCACAGACAGCAATATAAACACTATGGGCCAGATTCAGGTAGATGGGAGCATCTTTGCTCCAGAGTAACGCTTCTCATTTACGTTACTCTGCCGAAATTTTAGCAGCAAGTGCTGTCATTCACGAAGCGGCAGCGTAACGAAAATGAGCCGGCGGAATTCAAATTGGGCGGGTACGGGGCGTGTAGTATTTAAACTAAGCGCGATCCCGCCGCGAACGTACTGCGCATGCGTCGAGTGTCAAAGCATCCCCGTGCGCATGCTCCAAATTCTGTGAATGAACGTCAATGACGTCACATTCCCATTCATGATCTTTTTACGCAAGCGACGTGATTTTTTTTTTCCCGACGCGATGACGACGCCTATACCTAACATAGGATACTCCAACCCCATGTAGGTATATCTTCGCGCCGCGTATCGCTTCCGGAAACGTCGTACGGTCATTGCGTCGCGCCGGAATTCGCTCGTGAATTGCCGATTTCCGCTCATTAACATATTTTTGGAGCGGAAATCGGCGGGAACGCCCCCGGCGCCATTTTTAAGTTGAAGTAACGATGCGATGGCGAAACTCAGTTACGCTGATCGCATCGGAGCTTCAACCCGGCGTTTCTTGTTTTCTGGTTACAGAAAACAAAAACGCCGGCTCAAAGTGACAGTTAGGCTGGCGGATCACTGGATCCGCCAGCCTAACTGTTCCTGAATCTGGCCCTATATAAGCAAAGGTATTGGGACGCCTGCTTTTACATGTACATAAACTTTAACTGCATCCCAAAAGGTAGGGTTCAATATTGAGTTGGCCCACCCTTTGCAGCTATAACAGCTTCATCTCTTCTGGGAAGGCCGTCCACAAGGTTTAGGAGTGTGTCTATGGGAATGTTTGACCATTCTTTCAGGAGCACATTTGTGAGGTCAGGCAATGATGTTGGTTTAAGAAGGCCTGGCTTGCAGTCTCCGCTCTAGTTCATAACAAAGTTGTTCTATCGGATTGTGTAGACCAGTCAAGTTCCTCCGCCCCAAACTCACTCATCCATGTCTTTATGGACCTTGCTTTGTGCACTTGTGTGCAGTCATATTGGAATAGGTAGGGGCCATTTCCAAACTGTTCCCACAAAGTTGTGAGCATGAAATTTTCCAAAATGTCTTAGTATGATGATGCCATAAGAGTTCCCTTCACTCAAACTATGGTGCCAAGCCCAACTTCTGCAAAACAACCCCACACCATAATCCCACCTCCACTAAAGGATTGGGACCAGTGCACAAAGCAATGACCATAAAGACATGAAAAAGCGTGTTTGAGGTGGAGGAACTTGACTGGTCTGCACAAATTCCTGACCTCAACCTGATAGAACACCTTTGGGGTGAATTAGAGTGGAGACTGCGAGCCAGGCCTTCTTGTCCAACATAAGTGCCTGACCTCACAAATGTGCTTCTGGAAGAATGGTTAAACATTCCCACAGACACTCCTAAACCTTGTGGACGGCCTTCCCAGAAGAGTTAATTCTGTTATAGCTGCAAAGGGTGGGCCATCTCAATATTAAACCCTACAAACTAAGACTGGGATGTCATTACAGTTCATGTGTGTGTGTGTAAAGGCAGGTGTCCCAATACTTTTGATAATATAGTGTATATTTCCACAGATTCTAACCTTTACCCTCTCTACAGAATTTTTTTTATTTTTTTTCCTATGTCTGCATTGGAGAACTGTTCCATCTTTCTAATCTCAACCTTTCTTAAAGTTAATTAGCTGGTTATTTCCTACCTGTCAATCTCACAGGTAGCTCAGAAGCAGTGTTACCAACCTATCAACCTACCATATTGAAATGTACATGGTTGACTAACTGTAAGGTTGTAAAGTATTTTGTTTTACTAAAATAAAAAGATGTTATGCTTCCATTCTCTATGCAAGGATATTGCACAGAGTGGCCCCGAACATTCTCTTCTGGGCTCCCCCACTGGCACTCTCTGCTCTGCCTCTTCTTCATGCACCACCATATGAGAATGCTTCCTATGAGGGCACATGAGCGGGCGTGTTCCTGAGCTGGGATGTGTGTGTCCATAGACACACAGAGTGGCTCAGCCCCTCCTTCCTCTCCCTCTGTATTTGACTGACAGCAGTGGAAGCCAATGGTTCCCACTGCTTTCAGCCAAGCTTGTGACATCCGGGAGAGAGAACAGGAGACCTGCAAATGGGCCCAGGGCTGGATCAAAATAGGTCTATCCCCCAGCTCCTTAAGGGACTGAATGTCTACAGCTGACTCCTTCTGCATACAGGTCCATTCCATCCAGCCTACTGCCCTGTCCAGGGCCTGCGTGTGTTGGTTACGAGCTCACAGGTGTGGGGTGTTTGGCTCCCATGCCCCAAGTCTGAGTGTGTCCCTCCCCTAACATCACCATGAGAGGGGTCTTTCTAAAAGGGGTCTAACACCTAGTGTCACTATCCGCTGCACCAGGCACTTTTCTGATACAAAGCCACCTAGTGGCAAAGTGGCTAACTGCACCTGCCTACAATTAGGGGGAACAGGTTTCAAGTGGATCTGAATGAGTGAATCACAGGTTCACTTTAAGCTGATTCAACTTTAGCACATTTGCTGTTTTTTCTGGATGGAATTAATATTCAACTGATTAAATTTCCTTACCTGAAGTTTTTTTTTTTTTTTAAGATGATTAAATTTGACCTTAACAGTAAAGCACATACTAACCAGACTTTTATTTCTAAGTACTAGAAAAATATCGACGCTCTTGACTTTTCCTAATTTGCTTGATTTTTAGCTCAGCATGAAAATTTATATATTTAAACAGTTCACGATTTTAATTTTGTTTACCTATTATTTCACTTCATTAATCAAATTGAGAGGATTTGATTAATGAAAGAAAATAGCTTTTTTGCTCACATCTCTAAATGCCACATGTGTAAAGTAATTGGCAGAATGGTTTCCAGGCATTCTAAGTGGTCTGGTTGGGTCAGTAAAGTAATTCTATTTATCTCTGCTCCACTCTGTAAAGTATTTATGTTTTAGTTTATGTAGGAAGAACGTACTCCCTGCTGCTAAGAAGTCACTGCAGCTTCTATAGGACAGGAAAAAATATATTCAAAAATCACTATACGTATATTGGCCCAGATTCACAACGGATTTTCGTTGGCGTATCAAAAGATACGCCGTCGTAAGTACAAATGTGCGCCGTCGCATCTCTGCGCCGATTCACAAAGCTAGATACGTCGAAAAGCAAGGCTTCAGCCGCCCGACGTAACCTGCCTACGCCGCCGTATCGTGGGCGCATAGTTACGCTGGACGCATTCGGCATTCCCATTTTAAATATGCAAATGAGTAAGATACGCTGATTCACGAACGAACCACAACCGAGATATCCATCTTTACTGTGAGCGGTCCTGTAAACGATAACGGTGGTCTCTGCGGCGGATTCACCACAAGATCACCGTAATCAGTGGCAGGAGAAGCCATCCCTTCCCGCCGCTCTTCCGCGCCCTCGGTAGCGGCAGAGGTGATCGGGTCCTGTTCCCTGGTCGGCTGGGATATGAGTGAGGGCAAGATGGCCCCCACCCACATAGCATACCAAGGCAGGGCGGAAGTGACGTCAAAACGTCACTTTCACCCATGCTTCTTAAAGCAATATTTTTATTTTTGTTGCATTTAAATCTAAATATGAGATGTGAGGTCTTTTTGACCCCAGATCTCATATTTAAGAGGACCTGTAATGCTTTTTTCTATTACAAGGGATGTTTACATTACTTGTAATAGTAATAAAAGTGATCCTTTTTTTTTTTTTTTTTTTCAGTGTAAAAATTTATAAAATAAATAAGAAAACAAAAACATTTTTTTTTAAAGCACCCCGTCCCAACGAGCTTGCGCGCAGAAGCGAATGCATACGTGAGTAGCGCCCGCATATGAAAACGGTGTTCAAACCACACAAGTGAGGTATCACCGCGATCATTGGAGCGAGAGCAATAATTCTAGCCCTGGACCTCCTCTGTAGTTTAAAAGATGCAACCTATAGAACAGTGATGGCGAACCTTGGCACCCCAGATGTTTTGGAACTACATTTCCCATGATGCTCAGCTACACTACAGAGTGCAAGAGCATCATGGGAAATGTAGTTCCAAAACATCTGGGGTGCCAAGGTTTGCCATCACTGCTATAGAATTTTATAAACGTCGCCTATGGAGGTTTATAAGGGTAAAAGTTTGACGCCATTCCACGAGTGGGTGCAATTTTGAAGCGTGACATGTTGGGTATCGTTTTACTCAGTGTAACATTATCTTTCACAATATATAAAACAATTGGGCTAACTTTACTGTTGTCTTATTTTTTAATTAAAAAAAGTGATTTTTTTCCAAAAAAAGTGCGCTTGTAAGACCGCTGCGCAAATACGGTGTGATCGTAAAAAAGTATTGCAATGACCGCCATTTTATTCTCTAGGGTGTTAGAAAAAAATATATAATGTTTAGGAGTTTTAAGTAATTTTCTAGCAAAAAAAAATGTTTTAGTCTTGTAAACGCCAAATCTAAAAAACAGCCAAGGTCCTTAAGTGGTTAAAGGAACCTATTTAGAAAATAAAGAAAAATAACCTTTACAACCCCTTTAAAAAAAACTAATTTTTTCAATAGTTTTTTTTACAAAATTTGTAAAACGCAAAGCTATCATAAATGGTCAAGGAAAGACAACAAGTGGGTTAAAGGAAGCCCCTTCCAATTGCATTTTTTCCCAAAGCGAGTAAAGATCAAAAGCCATATTGTTTGAGCCGAAAGCAAACATTTCAAAAACGTAAGAATGCCAATTGAAATAGTAAATCAATAGGCAAGAGATTAACCAATGTTAACAATACACAATGCCTTTTATGCAATTCTAACAACAATGATCCCATTTAAAAAGGAAGAAAAAAAAAGGAAAAAAATTAAGCCATAGAGAAAAAATAAAAAAAAACAATTGTTTGTTGTCTTATTTTGCTGAATGTTGGGCTTTTTTTGTTGCGTTTTTAAGTGAGGAAGAAATGCATGACTGTATGTAATTGGAATTATCATGCTTGATCAAATATTATGAATTAGAATTTTTGGGCAATGGGATTTTCGAAAAAAAAAAATGGAAGATCTCGCATGTAATGACATGGTCAAATGGGTACATTTGCAGCACAAATGGTTTCTTAATTTCATGCAATTTAACTTTAGTATTGTGCCATGCTCAGTCCCTGTAAACGGAATTCTTAATTAGAACGGAGGGAAGAGAGCTATCAGCATCGCTCTTTGCTTCTAATGTTGTGCTTCTGCTTAATAGTTTCAAAGCTTTGCTTACCAAATTTTTCCTCGTACTAATTATGGCTCACATGATGACGGCGGTTTGTGGGAGCCCTTTGAAAAGGAGATGTGAAAAAAGCAGTAGAACAAGAGGACGTCGTTGATCGGTAGAAATAGAGGAGAGCGATGATAGTGCAGAAAATAGATTTTATCTTTGAAATGTCACACGCATCACTTTGAGATATGGCGTTACCTACGGCTCTGCTGCACCATTGGACTGGGATACGGAAAGGCCTCTATCACTAACAAAACAACCACTGCTAGGGAAAAAAAAGATTAAAGTAAAAAAACATTCCAGATCTGCAAAATTCTTTTAACCCCGGTTTTATGCTTTTGTGTCTGATAGTTTAAAACTGAGGCCCTGGGGCCTGATGTGGCCCTTTGCTTGCCTTTATCCGACCCTTGAGGCATTTTTTCTGCCTCTGACACCAACATTTGGGCACTCTTTCTTCCACTGACACCAATGATGGGGCATTATTCTTCCCACTGATACCAACAATGAGGCAATATTCCTTCCAATGACTCCAACAATGGGGCATAATTTGTTCCATTGACAACAAGAATGGGCCACTATGCCTCCCACTGACACCAACTATTTCTCCTGTGTGGGCATTGTTCACTTCCACAGGGCACAGTCCAGCCCCCCTAAAGCCTGAAGGACAGTAAACTGGCCCTTTCTCTAGAAAGTTTGGAGACCCCTGGTTTACATAAACTACATTGTAAGATGACAATGCTCTACTTCATGTGTACCTGGGTCAATATGTTCACTTTAAAGGTGAATTCCTATAATATATATATAATAATATTGGAGTTTTGTCAGACAGACTTGTGTACACATGATTGGATAATCCATCAACACACATTTGTTGGCAGACAATTCTCCAAAGTAAAAACACGGATGCTCAGAAGCAATGCTAACTATAACACAACATTAGCAGAAGTTGCCTAAAGAGCTGAAAACCAACGTAGCTTCGTGTTTGCTGGCCGACAATTCTTTGCCGTTTGTATGTAAGACTAGTTCATGGCCAACGCCCTTCGGACAAAAGTAGGACAAA
Source organism: Rana kukunoris (assembly GCA_029574335.1). Lineage (NCBI taxonomy): Eukaryota > Metazoa > Chordata > Amphibia > Anura > Ranidae > Rana > Rana kukunoris. The sequence continues at coordinate 199,677,299 of CM056055.1, read as the reverse complement.
AGTCTTACGCTTTGTCTGCAGAAAATCCAATCGTGTGTACCAGGCTCAAGTCTCTCTACCCCTCACTTTAGTTACAATCCCAACACTAACCATTCTCATAACCCCAACACTAACCTTTCCTAATCTAAACTTAACCCCCTGCACTCGTTTTACAGCTCCGAAGACCAAACGTAGGCATACCTGAATCTGTTAATTGTATGCTATTTTTTCGGAACAGCAGTAGCAAATACCCATGTTCAACTAGACTGAAGGGAGTGAATTAGAAGCTTGGTGCTGGTGTCATTGGCTAAAAAGGATGTGGGCCTGAAAGGACAGTTCAGAATCTAGGGTTATTCCTAGCACCCTAGAATGTGGGGGGGGGGGGCTGGTAGTGGGGCATTTGGCACCTTTTAGGGGGGATTGGGGGGAGGAGATACCTGTGTACATGGGCATCCACTCCATAGGGCAAGGGGGGGCAATTGACCCCCCCCCCCTGGAAAATTGAGAAGGTGTTGAAGAGTCTAGCGGCCACAGGCTGTCTGAGCGGTCTCGGCCCTTATGTCACACAGGCACAGCGAGCAGAGGGAACCTGCTGTGCCTGTTCCGTGCTGATGGCTGATCTGAGGTACTGAATAAGATAGGGAGAGGGGGGGTTGTCTGTGCTGAAGGGGGGGTCTGTGCTAAATGGAGGGGTCTGTGTGGAATGGGGGGGTCTGTGCTGAAGAGGGGTCCATCTGTGCTGAATGGAGGGTCTGTGCAGAATGGGGGGGTCTGTGCTGAAGAGGGGTCCATCTGTGCTGAATGGAAGGGTCGGTACATTCTCTAGGCTATATTTATATGGGCATGGAGTGAAGCTGAATTATCTCAAGAGCTATTTTACACTGCCAGCTGACTGCGTTTTCGGTAAAGCGCCACCAAAAAGCGGCGCTTTACCATCATTTTAGCTGAGCTATTCGGCCACTAGCGGGGTGCTTTTAACCCTGTTAGTGTTTTAAGAAAGGGTTAAATGCGACTGTGTATCACCAATGCCGAAGCGCCCCCCCTCTGAAAAAATTTCAGCGGACGCCCATGCCTGTGTAATACAGGTATTTTTCTCCCACTTCCGGGCATAGATACACCTGTGGGTATCTACGCCACTTCCCACACCTTCTCTGTCCCCCCACTGTCTTCTGCAAGGCTTCACTTCCTAATTTCCCTCACCCAAGATGGCGGCGACAGCACCCGAGAGCTGAGCGATAGATCGGCTTCGGGTGCCGACATCGCGGGTGCCCTGGACAGGTAAGTGTCCTTATTTTAAAAGTCAGCAGCTGCAGTATTTGTAGCTGCTGACTTTAAAAAAAAACGGCGGAACTCCGCTTTAAGCTTTAAAATAGCTTTAAAGAAAAAAGCATACGGTCACTTGAAGGACTTCCTACATGTGTCATATCTTTATCTACATTGGCACATGGATTGAAACTTTTACCTAACAGTAACATGCACCTTAATTGAGCAAACCAGTTTGATTGCCTCAAACCTTTCTTCTTTTTTTTTTTTGTCCTCATCATCACTGTCAGTTCGTGGAACATTAATCCAATTTATATAAGAGACAATTATAAGATCAGTTGGAAATTCTCTCATTTTGAGCATTTCTATTAATTGAGTGGCTGTGTTTTCAATTAGTTAATCAACTAATACTATGGGCTCATGGCTCCAACTCAGTAGAACAGCGTTGATAGCGTTACAGGTGGTAGTTATTCTTGGATACTGGAACACAATTACAGAAAAGTCAAAAAAACAATCAGACCTTTCCTTTTTTTCCTGGTTTAACACATGCTTTGCCTTGTTATTATGCTGTTTATCTCAGAATAATTGTGACTATCACATTTGTAAATGCTTGCTTAAAGAGTAACTCCACTTTCGTGGGGGAAATAAATAGCAAATAAAGAAAAACCAATATAGCACATATAATTGCAACATTAATCATATTGTAATTGAATGTTATTAAAAATTACCTTTCCTTTTCAATCTGCAGCCGCTGTAATTTTCTATAAATTCATTGCAATATGGCTACATGAAGTTGTTCTGTACAAAGAGTGGGTGCTGACCACTCCCCAGAAACATAATTTCCTGCTTGTGTGATTGGCTCACCAATTTTCCCAGAAGTCTGCCTAAGATACAAGTCAGATTTCAGGCATCCCCTGCAATAAAAATTACATTTTTTGGAGAGATAGGGATCTTTCACACGTCCGTTCAGTTCGTCCATTTTTTGGACGTCCGTTAACGGACCTCAATGCTTCCCTATGGGTTAGCGTCCGTTAGCGGATGAGCATCCGCTAACGTCCGTTAACATCCGTCTGCTGTAAGCTCCGTTTTTTTGGACGGAAGAAAACCCTATTTTTCCTCCGTCAAAAAAACGGAACGGACGAAAAACGGACGTTAGCGCATGATCCGTTTACCATCCGATCCGCTAACGTCAGTTTTTCATCAAAATATGTTAAAAAAAAAAAAAGTTCTAAAAAAAAAAAAAAAACGGATGAAAAAACTGATGGAAAACGGAATGGAAACGGATGGAAACGGACGGAAAACGGACGGAAAACGGATGAAAAAACGGATCAACTGAAGGGGGAAAAAACTGATCTAAAAAACTGAACGGACGTGTGAAAGAGCCCATACTTTCAATAGTAACACGTCTAAAGGGATGCAGGCCCAGCAGATTTCCTCATTAGTGCCCTGCAGCTGCCGCAGCTGACAGTTAATTATGAAACCACTCCCATTAGACCCACTCAGTACAGAGACAGAGACAAACACACAGGGATTACTTCAGAATAAAAAAAGGAAAGAATCTGCAACAAAGTTTGTTATGATCCTTGCAATGTACACAGATGGGAATGTTTTTTTCCCAACAAAAGTGGAGTTACGCTTTAAGTATGTTTTTATTATTGTGTTAAAATCCAAAAAAAAGTATAATTTCTATTCCCCAGCATTTTTAAAAGGTCCGCCTTCGGTCTTCGGTGCTATCCCCCACAGATTCACCGATCCAGCCCTTGCTTATCTGTTGGTTTTAATGAGTTCTACTAGTAATGGATGGGAAATCTTCAAATGGGGACAACTGCACAAACGTAGCTACACACATATTGAGGTAATCATACAAGTGATCATATTATGTGATTAAGACCAAAATGCAGGTAAAGGACCTTGCCCCTTTTTGCGATTCGGCACTGCGTCGTTTTAACTGACAATTGCGCGGTCATGCGACGTGGCTCCCAAACAAAATTGGCGTCCTTTTTTCCCCACAAATAGAGCTTTCTTTTAGTGGTATTTGATCACCTCTGCGGTTTTTATTTTTTGCGCTATAAACAAAAATAGAGCGACAATTTTAAAAAAATGCAATATTTTTTACTTTTTGCTATAATAAATATCCCCCAAAAATATATATAAAAAAAATGTTTTCCTCAGTTTAGGCCGATACGTATTCTTTTACCTATTTTTTTTTACTACTAATAGCGGCGATCAGCGATTTTTTTCGTGACTGCGACATTATGGCGGACACTTTGGACAATTTTGACACATTTTTGGGACAATTGTCATTTTCACAGCAAAAAAATGCATTTAAATTGCATTGTTTACTGTGGAAATGACAGTTGCAGTTTGGGAGTTAACCACAGGGGGCGCTGTGTATTTGAGTGTTCCCTGTGTGTGTGTTTACAACTGTAGGGGGGTGTGGCTGTAGGTGTGACGTCATCGATCGCGTCCCCCTATAACAGGGATGACGCGATTGATGCTGCGGCCACAGAGAAGCACAGGGACGAATTCGCGCTCTGCAGCGGCGATCGGGTTCGCGAGTCCCGCGGTCCCGGTCCTGGAGCTTCGGACCGGGTCACGGGAGCGTGCCGCGGGCGCGCGCCAGTGACCCACGGCTGGGTACTAAAATCAACGTATATATACGTTGATGTGCCCAGCCGTGCCATTCTGCCGACGTAAATGTGCAGTAGGCGGTCCTTAAGTGGTTAAAATGATCAAATTAAATAAAAATCAAAAACCTCCATTTGATCAGTTGAGTTATCAATCAATTTTGATTGTGCCAAGATGATTGGCTGTGGTGGGAATACAGGCATGTACCAGGAGAACCAGATTAGTGATCCTTTAGATCAGTAGTCTCCAATCTGTGGCCCAGGGGCCAGATGGGACCCTTTGCTTGCTTTTACCTGGCCATTGGGGCACTATTTCATTCACTGACTACCAATGACATCAACGATGAGGCACAGTTCCTCCTAATGACACCAATAATGGTGTTAAAAGACACTAATAATGGCGCACAATTCCTCCCAAAAACGCCAGTGACGAGGGATTGTTTACTCCCACTGATGCAAGGATATTTTGTACTACTGATGGCCAAAGTCCGGCACCCCCAAATTGGCTGAAGGAGAGTAAACTGGACCTTTGTTTAGAAAATTTGTAGATCCCTGCTTTAGAAAATAGATAATATATATTTATGATTGATAGATTGTATTTTCGATCAAGTGGCAAGTAGTATTTAAGTTTTTAAGTATAAGTAGAGACATGGGCATTAAGAAACTTGATGGTGGTAATTTTCTGAGGGTGTATCCATCTGAACTGTACAACTATCACAGCTGTTGTTCCATCATATATGAGATCAGGATGGAGGCAAAGAACAGTTGGGGTTAGGAAGGTGGTGGAAAGGATGCAGAGGTGGTGGAGGATGGGGGAATTAGGGCTATGGGGGAAGTAGACGAATATAAGAGAGGTATACAGAAAAAAAGGAAGGAAGCATGTTATCCATGATTGTCCTCAGTTGACATACTTACCTGCCCAGTGGACTCAACTTTGTCCTGCCGTGAACCACTGGACCATTACCATGCACCTTGTCCCATGCTGCCATGTTTGTTTCTATTGTCATCAGGTGCATCCTACTGATTCAGACTGTTTGGCCCCCTGATGATGAGCAACAGGCCCCTCCAGCCACTGTGAATGGAAAGTTAAGCATTATGGGATATGTGACATATATATCCCAGGATGCTTCATCTCAGGGGAGACACCATTCTCGCTTAGAGGGGAGTGGTGGTCTAGGGACAGGGGGGGTCAAAAATATATTTAAAAAAGGTAAACAAATCAAGGGAAAAAACGTCAGTTCACGATAATGGAGGAGGGGGGAACGCAACAATGTCATGTGTATGCAGGGGGTGAAGGTCTGTTTTATAGAGGCGGCACAGTGCTGTAGTGGGTGGCACTTTCGCCTAGCAGTAAAAAGGGTTGATGATTCAAATCCCAACCACGACACTACCTGCCTGGAGTTTGCATGTTCTCCCTGTGTACTTTGGTTTTCTCCCACACTCCAAAGACATGCTTGTAGGTTAATTGTATCCTGTCTAAATTGTCCCTACTATATGTGTGAGTTAGGGACCTTAGATTTTATTATGATGTGATGTGAATATACAATGTATATGTAAAGCGCTGCGTAAATTGATGGCACTATATAAGTACCTGAAATAAATAAATAAATAAATAGAGTAACTCCACTTTTGTTGAGAAATAAACAATCCCCTCTGGGTGATCAATGCAGGTATCGCAATGATTTGTAACAGTTTCCTACCTTTGTTGCTGTGAAAAAAATTGCTTGTTTGTTTTCGGTTCAATTTTGCGGATTGATTCTGAATGGGAGGGCCTGATTCATTGTAATCACCTGGTACATTCTCAGTGTTAATAAGAAAAGCTGCAGTGTCTGCATCCCTTCAGAAGTATTTAACCCTCGGGGAGTATCTCACAAACTGACATTCCTTTTGCAGCAGATGCCCCAAAATGTGACTTGTATCTAAGACCCTAATCACACCTGAGCATTTTGTAGCTCGAAACTTGAAGCTCCAACACTAAAGGAGAAATAAATCAATTATTTTCTATGGTGGTGGTTCACCTCTCCACTCTAAAACACCCAAAGCCTGATGCTGCGCACACACAATCGTTTTTCAGCATTAAAAAAAACAACGTTTTAAAAAATGTAATTTAAAACGATCGTGTGTGGGCTTCACATCATTTTTCAGGTTCTGAAAAACGACAATTTTTTCTCTCAAACATGCTGCATTTTTTAACAACGTTTTTAACGTTGTCGTTTTTCAGGTTGTAAAAAATGGCCGTGTGTGGGCTTTAACAACTTGAAAAACCAGCGCATGCTCAGAAGCAAGTTATGGAGACGGGAGCGCTCGTTCTGGTAAAACTACCGTTCATAATGAAGTAAGCACATTCATCACGCTGTAACAGACAGAAAAGCGCAAATCGTCTTTTACTAACACAAAATCAGCTAAGGGTGGCGCCATCCGAATGAAACTTCCCCTTTATAGTGCCGTCATACGTGTTGTACGTCACCGCGCTTTGCTAGAGCATTTTTTTAAAACGACTGTGTGTGGGCAACGTCGTTTTAATGATGAAGTTGGAAAAAACTTTGTTTCTTTCGACATGCCGAAAAACGATCGTGTGTACGCGGCATGAGGCTCAAAAGAATTTTGGAGCTACTTTTGTAGCTTCATTCGGGAGATTGGTACGTTTTTGAAGACGCTAAAAGCAGAAACACTTAGCAACAAATGATGTAACAGAAGATAGTTTTTTTTTTAATTGGCTAATACAAAAACACCAAAGCTTCAAAATACTGCACAAAATTGCTCAAAAACGTACATACAAATGCACAACAAAACACCAGAATCAGATGTGAATGCAGCCTTAGTGCAATGGGAAAATCAATGAACCAATCATAACAGCAGGAAATTACATTTCTGGAAACTTTCTGTTCACCAACTGTGTACGGAATGCCTATAGGTTGCCATAGTGCATTGAATGTTGCAGAAAATTACAGCAGTTGCAGATTGAAAAGGAAAGGTCATTTTTATTAACTTTATGGCGTGTGTAGCTATATTTTTTCTTATTTTCATTTTTTTTAACAAAAGTGGAGTTACCCTTTAAGTCCTGAATGTAAAAGCAAAATCGATCTGGCGGGAACAAAGACACCCATAAGGCTTCATGTACGCCTCTTTGTTCAGCTTGTGATCCCTGCACATATAAGCGCTTACAAGCGTAATACAAAAAAGGCATTTATAGGCTGATAAAAAAAAAACCCATCAACCAACGTGTTTAAGAGAGAAGCTTTTGGGCATAAAAGACGCTTGACACGCGTAATCACTTCTAAACACACCTAAACGCTAGACACGTTTTGTGCTTGAGTGTTCATTTATTTTTAATGGCCAGAATAAGTAAACCACTGGCCGACCAGCTCACGCCGATATACGTCCGCAGAATTGCACCGCTGAGTGATCCGCCGTACCCGTATGGCGGATCCTTTAAGAGTCGTAGCAGGCACGCGTGTCCGCTGCACGTGGTTGGCAGGCGCGATTACCACCGGCCACCCACGAGAGAGCTAGAACTGGAATTTGTGTATATAAACACACAAATCTCAGTTCTAACAGGGGAGGAGAGACAGATCGTCAGTTCCTATTAAGTAGGAACAGCGATCTGGCTCCTCCTCTAGTCAGTCCTATCCCCTCACAGTTATAAACACACCTATGGAACACATTTAACCCTTTGATCGCTCCCTAGTGGTTAAAGCGGAGGTCCGTTCAAAAAAAAAAGAATTAAAAAAATTAAAAGTCAGCAGCTGCTAACACTGTAGCTGCTGACTTTTAAAAAGGACACTTACCTGTCCTAGTCGCCAGTGATGTCGGCCCCTGCCGAGGCCGATCCTTGATCCTGGCAGCTCCAGGCCCGCCATCCACAGTAAGGGAAACAGGCAGCATACCTCCCAACATTTTTTTCCCTGGGGGGGGGGGGGTCGGATAGGAGTTGTTAAGCGGTTCGGAGTTGTTGAGCAGGGGGGCACGGATCGGAGTTGTTGAGCGGGGGGGGGGAGGATCGGAGTTGTTGAGCGGGAGGGGGCGCGGATCAAAGTTGTTGAGTTGGGGGAGGACGCAGAGCGGAGTTGTTGAGCGGGGGTGGGGGGCGGCAGATCAGAGTTGTTGAGCGGGGGGTGCTTCACTGCCCGTTTCCTACTGCGCATACGCGAGCAGCGCGGCGCTTTGTGAATGGACCGGCTGCTTTCTGGGATACACACAGTTCCCAGAATGCAGCGCGCCCCATTCACAAGAAGAAAGTGTAGGAGGAGGAAGAGAATCCACCACGGTGGATGAGGAGGTAGATTTGGTACTTCTGCATTGCAACAGCTATTTAGGGTAAGTAAAAAAAATGTTTTTTTCATTTTATTTTTATTTTATTTATTTTTAGATTTTTGGTGGAGATTTTTTTTTCAGGGTGGAACTCCACTTTAACCCCTTCCCTGCCAGTGACATTTACGCAGTAATCAGTGCATTTTTATAGCTCTGATCGCTGTATAGATGTCAAGAAAAGGGAAGGGTAGGTCGCGCTAAAAACCCCACACAACTTAAATTTTGTGTAGATATGAATATAGGTTAAACACAACATGAATCAGTGCAAACTAAGTGTAAATATATAGATAAGGTTAATACCCCTCTCAAGAGGTAATAACAAATACCACACAAAATAATAAAAAAATAATTAAATTAGTGTCCAAAACGTAATACTGTTGGAATGTCCAATTCATATGGTGACAACCAGAAAATATAATCAAGTGAAGAGAAGAATCCACCACCGATTTAATTGTGAGTTGAATGGACGTAACTGTTCCTCACAGTCGCACCAAAAGTGGTAAGTAAACACCCTCACGCTGTATAGATGTCAATGGTCCCAAAAAAGTGTCAAAAGAGTCTGATCTGTCTGCCGCAATGTCGCAGTCCTGATAAAAATCGCTAATCACCGCCATTACTAGTAAAAATAATAATAAAAATGCCATAAATCTATTTTCTATTTTGTAGACGCTATGGGCCAGATTCACATACACTTAATATTGCGCTGCGTAATCGAAATACTCTACGCTGCCGTATTTTACCAGGCTCTACACCAAATCCTGGTAGATTTTTGCCCGTACGATACGGCGGCGTAGTCTATTTCTCGCCACGTAATCGAAATACGCGATTAGGGGGCGTGAAGCGTGAAATTTCCCGCCGTGCATTGCGCGAAATCACGTCGTTACGTCATTCGTTGTTTGAGTAGCGTCGTTTACGAACATTCTATTCCCGGACGACTTACATAAAAAATAATAAAAGACGTCGGAAAACGTAGAAATTCGATGCGGGAGCGACGGCCATACTTAACATGGGCTGTCTAATATTAGAGCAGCAAAAAGCTGGTATAGTTTTACGCAGCGAAAAGAGATTGCGATTGAAGATCGTAATTTCGGGGATCGCCGGCAAAAGCTCATTTGCATACCCCGACGCGGAAAACGACGGGAAGTCCACCCAGTGGCCGCAATTTTATTGCAGCGTAGATCCGAAGGCGTAGGAACACGTAATCCAGTCGAATTGAAGCCCCGCAGCCGTCTATTCATGGTTTGAGGTTTTCGGCTAGCTAAAAAACGCGCGTAATTTGAAATTACTCCAGTCTAACACCAGTTAGACAGGCGTAATGGCTCTCTGAATCTGGCCCTATAACTTTTGCACACACCAATCAATATAAGCTTATTGCGATCTTTTTTTTTTTACCAATATTATGTAGAAGAATACATATCAGCCTAAAATGATGAAGATTTTTTTTTTTTTTTTAAATTGTTATTTATAATAGTAAAAAGTAAAAAATATTGTTGTTTTTTTTTAAATTGTCGCTCTTTTTTTGTTTATAGTGCAAAAAAAAAACAAAAAACGGCGAGGTGATCAAATACCACCAAAAGAAAACACTATTTGTGGGAAAAAAAGGATGTCAATGTTGATTGGGTACAGTGTCGCATGACAGTGTCGCAATTGTCAGTTAAAGCGACGAGGTGCCATTTTGCAAAGAATGTCCCGGTCAGGAAGGGGGGGGGAAATTCTTCCAGAGCTGAAGTGGTTAAGGCTCAAAAATATATGTCATAAAATATATATATGTTTTTCATAATATTTTATAAAAAAACATTTTTTTTTATAGTTTTTAATTATCATTATATTATAGTTATAATTATTATTATAACAAAGAATTGAAATAAAATTATAGATTTTATGACAAATATCTTTTTTTACTTTTTGCTATAATAAATATCCAATTTAAAAAAAAAAATTCTCAGTTTAGGCTGATACGTATTCTTCGACATATTTTTGTTAAAAACAAAAAGAAAAATAATCACAATAAGCGTATAGGGACTGGTTTGCGCAAAAGTTATAGCGCCTACAAAATAGGGGACATAATTATGATTTTTTTTTTTTACTAGTAATGGCAGCGATCTGCGTTTTTCTTATTGGGACTGCGACATTATGGCAGACACGTTTATACAGTGAACAGTGCTATAAATATGCATTGATAACTGTATAAATGTGACTGGCAGGTAAGGGGTTAACCACTAGGGGGCGGGGAAGGGGTTAAATGTGTAGCCTAGTGAGTGTTGTAACTGTAGGGGGAGGGGGTGACTGGGGGAGGTGACCGATCTGTGTCCCTATGTACAAGGGGCACAGCATCGGTCTCCTCTCCCTGACAGGACGTGGAGCTCTGTGTTTACACACAGAGCTCCACGGTCCTGCTCAGTAACTGGGCAATCACCGGTGCACTGCGGCGAGCGTTGCCACCGGGCATGCGCATCGTGATGCCAGCAAAGCGGCGGGTGCACGCGCGCCCCCTTGCGGCTTTAAAAGACGAGGACGTCATATGACGTACTGTCAGATCAACTTAGCTACCTTGACGGCGGCTGGTAGATAAGCGGTTAAAGTCCTCAAACAATGGGGGGGGGGGGTTAACACTTGATAATATGTGGCTTTAGGTATGTTTTTAAAGGGTTCGTAAAGGATTTTTTTTTTATCTTAATAGCTTCCTTTACCTTAATGCAGTGCTGTTTTCATGTCCTCATTGTTCGTTTTTGCTCTCAAGTTGCTGTAATCCTTCTCTGAACTCCACACTTCCTGGTTGTCTGTTTCCTGGGAGTTTTTTCTCTGTGGTCACTAATCAACGAGGTGTGATTACTGTGTGTCTAAAACCCCTCAGAACCAATCAGTTTCGTTTTTCCAAACCATCACTGCCCTGTATTGGCTCTGTGGCTCTGTACAGCACAGGCAGGAAACAACATACAAAAACGAAACTAGAAACTAGAGGTACATTATATGATTGATTTTTTATCTATTTTTAATTGTTTTTAAAAGGAATCAGTTAGTTATTATGTCTCTATACCCTGTAAACCAGGGGTGGCAAACTCAAATTCATCGAGGGCCTCATCAGCAGTGTGGTCGCCCTCAAAGGGCCAGTTGTATATGGGTCGCACTACATACAGAATGCAGAGTTCAGGATTACATCAGGATTATGCTACATACACAGTGCAGGGATTCAGGGGTCCGCACAGATCCCCATTACATCAGAGTCCGCACAGAGCACCATTACATCAGAGTCCGCACAGAGCACCATTACATCAGAGTCCGCACAGACCCCCATTACATCATTGTCCGCACAGACCCCCATTACATCAGAGTCCGCACAGACCCCCATTACATCAGAGTCCGCACAGACCCCCATTACATTAGAGTCCGCACAGACCCCCATTACATCAGAGTCCGCACAGACCCCCATTACATCAGAGTCCGCACAGACCCCTATTACATCAGAGTCCGCACAGACCCCCATTACATCAGAGTCCGCACAGACCCCCCATTACATCAGAGTCCGCACAGACCCCCCATTACATCAGAGTCCGCATAGACCCCCATTACATCAGAGTCCGCATAGACCCCCCATTACATCAGAGTCCGCATAGACCCCCATTACATCAGAGTCCGCACAGACCCCCATTACATCAGAGTCCGCATAGACCCCCCATTACATCAGAGTCCGCATAGACCCCCCATTACATCAGAGTCCGCACAGACCCCCATTACATCAGAGTCCGCACAGACCCCCATTACATCAGAGTCCGCATAGGCCCCCCATTACATCAGAGTCCACATAGACCCCCATTACATCAGAGTCCGCATAGACCCCCATTACATCAGAGTCCACACAGACCCCCTTGTAAATACTGTGGACTCAGATGTAAAGGAACTCTGATGTAAGGGGGGGCTCTGCCCACCAAAGCCCCCCTCTTGCACCAGAGTCCACAGAGCACCCTTAAATTCATTTAAAATATACACTGGGAGGTGGGAGAGGGTGAGCTTACTCACCCCAGGATGGAGGGTCAGTGGCGGGCTGCCTGCATCTTTCTTAACATTTTCCCGGGGATGTGTGAGCGGGGAAGACACAGGGGGTGTGGGCGTGCGCATGCCACACAGTGTAGAGAGGCGGGAAGAGGAGTGGCAGTGTCCGAGCAGCAGCCGAATTGTTAGCGTGGATTCTGAGCTGTGTGTGAGAGAGACACACAACTCAGCCAATCAGCCGCGCCGGAGCCCGGAGATGACACAAAAGCGGTAGGTGAGCTGGCGGCCGCGACCTGTGTTAACCCTGTCCAGGCCGCGGGCACCGCTTACCTCCCGATGTGCGGCCTGAGCGGGCGGCACTGGAACAAGCGCTGGAGGCTGGCGGGCCACATGACAAGGCTCGGCGGGCCGGATTCGACCCGCGGGCCTTGTGTTTGCCACCCCTGCTGTAAACAGTCATTTCATCAATTTATTTTTATTTTTATTAACTCCTTTAACCACTTCCTGACGGCCGAACGACTTTGTACGGCCGCAGGGTGGTTCTAAATCTCCGGGTCGCCGTCTTTTTACGGCCTCCGCTCCTCCGGGCTACTGACATGCCGTACACATTTAACCCTTTCCTCACCCCCTAGTGTTAACCCCTTCAATGCCAGTCACATTTATACAGTAATTAGTGCATATTTATAGCACTGATTACTGTATAAATGTGAATGGCGCCAAAAATGTGTCAAAAGTGTCCGACGTGTCCGCCATAATGTCGCAGTCCCAATAAAATCGCAGATTGCCGCCATTACTAGTAAAAAAATAAAAATAGAAAATAATAATGATTCTGTCCCCTATTTTGTAGGCGCTATAACTTTTGCGCAAACCAGTCGCTTTTTGCGATTATTTTTTTTTTACCAAAAATATGTAGAAGAATACGGATCGGCCTAAACTGAGGGAAAATGTAATAAAAAAAAAAATGGGCTATTTATTATAGCAACAAGTAAAAAATATTTTTTTTTATTGTCGCTCTTTTTTTGTTTATAGCGCAAAAAATAAAAACCGCAGAGGTGATCAAATACCACCAAAATAAAGCTCTATTTATGGGAAAAAATGGACGTCAATTTTGTTTGGGAGCCACGTCGCACGACCGCGCAATTGTCAGTTAAAGCGACGCAGTGCCGGAAGCTGAAATTTCGACTGGGCAGGAAGGGGGTATATGTGCCCAGTAAGCAAGTGGTTAAGCTGCTTTTCCCTGCCAGGAGTAAAAGGCATTGAGAAGGCGATTGTACATGAGCCCTAAGAAGAATTGTATCGGTTGCTGTCCTGAAATTTGATTACTCTGCCATATTTTCCTTCTCTCTCCGGATCCAGGGAATGATCCCCTCCGCACGCAATTACTAATTGAATGTTTGGGATTATTTTGCTCGCTGACCTGCTGGAGATAATTGGTGCACATTATCAGCTAGTAATGTAACCCTCCATAGAGAAATTATTTGTGTTCTATTACTATCATATCCTGCTTTACAATAGCTCAGAGACTATCGGGGAATACATAAAAAAGAAAAAAAAACAAAACAAAAAAAAAACGCCATATGACTTAATGAAGGAAAAGTATTATGTTCAATTGGATTGCGTGAAAAGTGTGAGATGATTAAGAACAAGAATTTTGATCAGGATTTGTCGAGTGCCATCTGTTTTCATCCTTTGAAATATCCATAAACAAAATAATTTGGTTTTAAATGGAGCTGAAGGAGCGCAGCGGTGAAATATAAGCCAACCGTGCGCTATAATCAGTTGACGCATGAGACGAAGAGATGGGAACGCTGGCGGAAATATATCTTGAAGCTTCACCCTAAAAACCTATTTCGCCTCTTTCATGTGACAAGGATTCCATTGCTGAAACAGATTTGTCACCAGGCAGAAACACAATCTGTTGGGGGGTGGCGCTAAAATAACGGTAGTTGCTGTGCCGCATCTAATTGTCAGACTGGGAGAGCCTGCCAGCTCTAGTGTCATCTGTCTGTCATATCTTAATTAATTAGGATTATTTTGCATGGTGTCCCGGCAGTGTACCTGCTGTTGTGCAGTTTGGAGCCTCAATCTGCGGCTTCTAGCTGTTCTCGGAGAACTGGGGGGAACCTTCCTGTTGCCTGCTAGGAGGGGAAAAAAAATAAAAAGGCATCCGTGCATTTGTAGAACCTGCAATGCCGATGGAGTAAAGAGAACCTGTGCTTTGGCAATACAGGTTAAAGCAACAAGATGTGTTAAGGCAAAAAAATATACAGTATACATATATATATACCGTCAAGGCCGTTTGAAGGAATTTGGGGGCCCCAAGCAAAATGGGGCCCCCAAGCACCCCCCCCACAAGCAAAGCTTACATTAGTGCTTCACAAATTTTTTACACCCATGTTCTCACTCCTCCCCCCTCGCTAGTCCCTATGTTTTTCTATTCTCACCTCCCCTTCTTCCCTGTAGGCTGCCGCTGTAGCGTGGCCGAGCTTCTCTTCCTTCTGTCAGTCCGGTGTTCTATCATTATGGGTCCCCTATCAAATAGTGGCCGGGCCGGGCCAGGTACCGCGTGGTACAGGAGATTCAGTTTCCTGTGTTTCTGGCCGGACTGAAAGGAAGTGAGCACTCAGTGTGTACTTCCTGTCAGTGCAGCCGGGAACAGGAAACTGAATCTCCTGTATCACTTGCAGTACCCGGTCGGACTGACAGGACTCCAGGAAAAAGGAAGAAGGGCTCGGCCACGATACAGCCTGGGAAGAGGAAGTTGGGGGCCCCAGGCCAGCTCGGGGCCCCAAGCAATTGTTTGTTTTGCCTGTCCTGTAACGACGGGCCTGTATACTGAATATACACTGTACTGTACTGTATACACTATACTGTGCAAGGGTTAAATGCTCCTTAGTTCTAGGGGGCGCTGAAGAGGCTGCGTTACTTGTCATTACCCCACTGCGGCCAGTTCTAGCTCTCTTCTCTCCTCCCCTAGGCGCTGTGTGCAGTTCCTCCGCATCACCATGTACAATGCAGGGCTATTAACCTCATATTCTATGTTAACCACTTAAGACCCGGACCATTATGCAGGTTAAGGACCTTGCCCCTTTTTGCGATTCAGCACTGCTTCGCTTTAACTGACAATTGCGACGTGGCTCCAAAACAAAATGGCCGTCCTTTTTTTCCTACAAATAGAGCTCTATTTTGGTGGCATTTGATCACCTTACTTTTTGCTATAATAAATATCCCCCAAAAAAGATATAAACATTTATTTATTTTTTTTCGTTTAGGCCCATATGTATTCTTCTACCTATTTTTGGTATAAAAAAAAACGCATTGAGCGTTTATCGGTTAGTTTGCGCAAAATTTATAGCGTTTACAAAATAGGGGATAGTTTTATGGCATTTTTATTAATAATTATTTTTTTACTACTAATGGTGGCGATCAGCAATTTTTTTTCGTGGCTGCGACAATATGGCGGACACATCGGACAATTTTGACACATTCTTGGGACCATTGTCATTTTCACAGCGAAAAGTGCTATAAAAATTCACTGATTACTGTGAAAATTACAATTGCAGTTTAGGAGTTAACCACTAGGAGGCTCTGAAGGGGTTAAGTGTGACCTCATATTTGTTTCTAACTGTAGGGGGGGCGGGGCTGGACGTGTGATGTCAGTGATCGTCTTTCCCTATATCAGGGAACAGACGATCAATGACAGTGCCACAAGGAAGAACGGGGAAGGTGTGTTTACCACGCCCTGTTCTTCAGCTCATGAGACCAATCACAGGACACTAGCGGCGATCGGGTCCACGGCCCCGCGGGTGCGGGCGCGGTCAGGGAACTTAGGCCTGGGTCGCGAGCGCGCCGCCAACGGCGTGCTTGCGACCCCACGGCTAGGCTCCTGCAGAAGACGTACAGGTACGTGCTTGTGCCCAGTCGTGCCATTCTGCCGACGTATATCGGCGTGAAGTGGTTAATTGGAGAAAAAGCTTTGTGGGACTGGTTGCATAGCTGGAGGGATCCTGCTGGTGCAAGGAAAAATGTATTTCTTGCTCGAGGCATCCCCCAGACAGAAGAAGCAGTTAGCCCTTGCATGCAGCGGGGGGCCCCACTGCAGTTGGTCTTTAATCACTTGCCTACTGGACAATTAAACCCCCTTCCTGCCCAGGCCAATTTTCAGCTTTCAGCACTCTCACACTTTGAATGACAATTGCGCGGTCATGCAACACTGTACTCAAATTACATTTTTATAATTTTGTTCCCACAAATAGAGCTTTCTTTTGGCTGTATTTGATCATTGGCGGTATTTTTCTTTCTTCTGCTAAACAAATGAAAATACAAGACCACATTTTTATTTATTTTTTGTTTCTGTTACAAAACTTTGTAAATGAGTATGTTTTCTCCTTCACTGATAGGCACTGATAGGGCTGCACTGATAGGCACTGATAAGGCAGCACTAATGGGCACTGATGAGGTGGCACCAATGAGGTGGCACTGATGATGGGCATTAATATGCAGATATAGGTGGTACTGATGGGCACACATAGGTGGCATAGATGGGCACTAATTGGTGGCACGGATGGGCACTGATAGGTGGCACAGATGGGCATGGATGGGCACTTATAGGTGGCACTGATGGACACTGATAAGTGGCACTGATGTACACTGATGGATGATACTGATGGGCATCACTGATTGGCAGGCATTAGTGTTTGGCACTGATTGGCATCAATTATGGGCACTGATTGGCATCCCTGGTGGCCATGGGTGGCATACCTGGTGGTAATTAGTGGTGGGATTCCCTGGTGGTTCAGTGTGAGCATCCTGGGGGGGGTTGAGAAACATTGTTCTGGGTAGAGGATGGAATCAAATGATGGTGCTTAAAGTGGATAGGGGTGGAATCAAATTATGGTTCTCAGAGGTGGGTAGGGGCTGGAACCAAAGGATGGTGCCCAGGGGTGGGTACGGGGTGAAACCAAAGGACGGTGCTCAGTGGTGGGTAGGGGGTAGAACCAAAGGATGGTGCTTGGAGGTGGGTATGGGGTGGAACCAAAAGACGGTGCTCGGAGGTGGGTAGGGGGTGGAATCAAATGACGGTGCTCTGAGGTGGGTAAGGGGTGGAACCAAAGGATGGTGCTCAAAGGTAGGTAGGGGTGTATAATGGTCACCACCGCTTACGACCTTCCATCCAACCACCACAAGCTTATCCGACACACTCTGACAATATTGCATACACGATCCATATCAATTCCCATAAACAAGACGAGACTCAAGCTCTGCACTTGCTTCCAAAGATATGACAATTTATTGGTATTTTCTCAGCTTCTTATACAGTCTCAAGCATAATGCAGTTAGTCACAGGACAATGTAGTCTCCACCCCCCTTCACACCATGGGGGGCTTCAATCACACTCTAAAAGGCATTCAGGTAAGCTAACCATGAAGACTTGTCGGCACCGTATCTTCAATAGTGTTCAATTAACCTTGAATTACTATTAATTACTATTACTATTACTATTAATTACACAGACATCTAGTTGAATAAGTTATCTAGACAGCTTTATCACACAATGGCAGAGTCTTGTGAGAATGGGTGCAATCAACACCTTCAACGGAATGTCTTTACAGTGAATAGCCAACACCTTAAGATATTTCAATAGCATATTATACAAAGGTATGACTCACTCTGGTCTTGTAGACCTGAATTAACACCTTTTAAAAGCATGTGTGCCCAGATTGAATAGCTAACAGCTTTTGATATTTGAAGACATCCTGCAAACATGAATTATTATTAATGTCTTCTGTAATATATGAATTATGATTCTTTGTCACCCTATGGCCCTAGTGGACATATGGTGACCCTAGACATAGGAATATCTCAGTCTGTCACGGGCCATTCCGTTACATCTCTCCCCTTTCGGTGGGAGACGGACACAGGTGGTAACCCCAAACGGGTTGACTCCGAAGTCCGTCAGTAGTTCCAGTCCTCCAATGCTGGTACCCATACTGTACCCCAAATAAATGGCTCCAAACTGAGCATTACTCACCCCGCCAACCTCTGCCTCTCTCAGAGAACACGCCTGCCGCTGGGGAGAAGGCAGGGTGGCTGGGCTCAGTCCATCATGCTGTTGGGAGTCTGGGCCAACTGCCCCCCCTTCCTGGGGTATACCAGTGGAGACTGAAGTCCCATCCACTGGTGCTTGGTGAAAACCCCCCGGTGCTTGCAAAGCAAAGCCGACATCCTCCTGTCCCAGTCCTGTACCATTTTCTGGGGTTGTGCCAGTGGAGACTGAAGTCCCATCCACTACCCCAGGAACCCCCTCTTCTGTTAGTGAGGAGCAGAGGCCTTTGACACTCTGCTCTGTTGCCAGCTCTTCCGCTGGGTTGCTGTGAGTGGAGACCACAGTCCCATCCACTACCACAGGGTCCCCCTCTTCTGTTAATGAGGAGCAGAGGCCTATGACACTCTGCTCTGTTGCCAGCTCTTCTGCTGGGTTGCTGTGAGTGGAGACCACAGTCCCATCCACCACCACAGGGTCCCCCCCATTCCGTTAGTGGAGAGCAGAGGTCCGTGACCCTCTGTTCTGTTGCCAGCTCTTCCGCTGGGTTGCTGTGAGTGGAGACCACAGTCCTATCCACTACCACAGGGTCCCCCTCTTCTGCTAGTTGGGAGCAGAGGCTTGGCGCACCCTGCTCTGTTGCCAGTGATTCAGCTGGGGGTAAAAGCTTTACCAACTCAGCTTGTTGCTGGAGAGAGGGGCCAACCGCCCCGGCTCTCTGGAACTCCACACCATCCGCTTTGGCTTTAGGGAAGGCAATCTCCGTATTTTCCACTGCCGATTCATCAGCCAGGAGTTCACAGTTGTCATATGAACTTTCCTCATAGTCCCAGGCAATGGGAGCCCCACCCTGCTGCTGAGCCGAGTCTAGCAGCTGTCTGTAGGCGACCTCCAGCTCCCATTCTTGAATGGCCAGAAATTCTAAATCTTCCTGTGACCAGTGGCCTCCCGAGATATTCAATTTTTCCTCTCTGTGCTCCATTATGTCCTCCAAGCGCCACTCCTGATCATCCCCGAAGTCTGGATCACTGGACATCCTCCAATACAATAATCCCAGGCCATCATAGTCATGGCCTTCTGTGGAGCTGTCATCTGCTGGCCACGGGCACTCTTGGGCTACATACCACTGGAGGGCTCTGTAGCTTTCATCCAGCTGCATCTCTGCCCGGATCAGCCTGCTTAACTCAGCTGTCCACTCCTGCTTCGGTTGTTTCCCCAACAACAGCATTCGTACGTCATACTGCGGCCAGTACCTTGCATAGATAGAGGGCAGGACCTTTCCTTGGTTTTGCTGCTCCTGAGCTAACGCTTCCTTCCAGAGTTGGCACCGAATCACATCCGACCATCCCAACAGGACCTCCTCTGATACTGGTACTCTATGCTGTATCCGCATCTCTTGTAACCTTCTTTGGAATTCCTCTTCCATGGAGACTGGTATCTGCAGCTCTCCTCTCTCTTTAGTTGGTGCTGCTGTGACTTCAGCTGCTGCAGCACTTCTTCTCTGTAGCAAGGTGGCATTCAGAGCCGCAATAACTCGGTCCCTGATCTCCGGTGGAGGGTTAGGACCATAATGTGCCAGTCTTAGGTTAACAGCCCGATCAAAACTTTCTCCCTCGGGTGTCCTGTCCGTTACGGCGGGCCTTTTAGCTCTATCCATTTCGACCAGTTCTGCGATAATGTCCCTTTTCTTACGGTTGCTGGCCGGTCTGCCCCGGCTCTCCAGTAAGTCCATGAGGGAAGAGAGCTTCATCCGTTCATACACCGTCTCCATTGTCATGTGCCCTTGTAGCTGTCCTTCTGATGATGGAATCATCCCACTGCTGTGCCACCAAATATAACGGTCACCACCGCTTACGACCTTCCATCCAACCACGACAAGCTTATCCGACACACTCCGACAATATTGCATACACGATCCATATCAATTCCCATAAACAAGACGAGACTCAAGCTCTGCACTTGCTTCCAAAGATATGACAATTTATTGGTATTTTCTCAGCTTCTTATACAGTCTCAAGCATAATGCAGTTATTCACAGGACAATGTAGTCTCCACCCCCCTTCACACCATGGGGGGCTTCAATCACACTCTAAAAGGCATTCAGGTAAGCTAACCATGTAGACTTGTCGGCACCGTATCTTCAATAGTGTTCAATTAACCTTGAATAGTAACACAGACATCTAGTTGAATAAGTTATCTAGACAGCTTTATCACACAATGGCAGAGTCTTGTGAGAGTGGGTGCAATCAACACCTTCAACGGAATGTCTTTACAGTGAATAGCCAACACCTTAAGATATTTCAATAGCATATTATACAAAGGTATGACTTACTCTGGTCTTGTAGACTTGAATTAACACCTTTCAAAAGCATGTGTGCCCAGATTGAATAGCTAACAGCTTTTGATATTTGAAGACATCCTGCAAACATGAATTATTATTAATGTCCCTTATTAATGTCTTCTGTAATATATGAATTATGATTCTTTGTCACCCTATGGCCCTAGTGGACATAAGGTGACCCTAGACATAGGAATATCTCAGTCTGTCACGTGCCATACCGTTACATCGTGGAAATAAAGGACTGTGCTTGAAGGTGGGTAAGGAGCGGAACCAAAGGATGGTGTGTGGTGGTGGGTAGGTGGTGTGACCAAAGGGCAGTGGGTAGGGTGTGGAACCAAAGGATAGTGCTCGGAGGTGGGTGGCTCTATTGTTGCTGGGGGATCTATTGTTGCTGGGGAGATTTATTGTTGCTGGGGGATCTATTGTTGCAGTGAGGGATCGCTTATTGCTGTAAGGGTTCTATTATTGCTGGCTGCAGGGGACCTATTTTACTGCCTTTTTTATTTTATTTTATAAAATGTAATACAAGCTACTTTGAACGAAAAAATTATATTTTCTGTAGTTTTCTAGGTCAATGTTTCACAACTCCAGTCCTCAAGTACCCCCAACAGGTCACGGCCTAAAAACATGACCTGTTGGGGGTACTTGAGGACTGGAGTTGAAAAACATTGCTCTAGGTAGAGCGTGGAACCAAATGATTGTGCTCGGAGGTGGGTAGGGGTGTGACCAAAGGGCAGTGGGTAGGGGGTGGAACCAAAGGATGTGCTCAGAGGTGGGTGGCTCTATTGTTGCTGGGGGATCTATTGTTGCTGGGGAGATTTATTGTTGCTGGGGGATCTAATGTTGCAGTGAGGGATCGCTTATTGCTGTAAAGGTTATATTATTGCTGGCTGCAGGGGACTTATTTTACTGCTTTTTTTTGGAAAAATCAATACAAGCTACGTTGAATGAAAAAATTATATTTTCTGTATTCTCTAGGTCAATGTTTCACAACTCCAGTCCTCAAGTACCCCCAACAGGTCACAGCCTGAAAACATGACCTGTTGGGGGTACTTTAGGACTGGATTTGAAAAACATTGCTCTAGGTAGAGCGTGGAACCAAATGATGGTGCTCGGAGGTGAGTAGGGGGTGGAACCAAATGCCGGTGCTCGGTGGTGGGTAGGGGCTGAAACCAAAGGATGGTGCCCAGGGGTGGGTAGGGGGTGGAACCAAAGGACGGTGCTCAGGGGTGGGTAGGGAGTGGAACCAAAAGACGGTGCTCAGAGGTGGGTAGGGGATGGAACCAAAGGATGGTGCTTGGAGGTGGGTAGGAACCAAATGACAGTGCTTGGAGGTGGGTAAGGGGTGGAACCAAAGGACGGTGCATAGAGATGGGTATGGGTGGAACCAAAGGACGGTGCTCGGAGGTGGGTAGCGGTGGAACCAAAGAACGGTGTTCTGAGATGAGTACGGGCCAAAACCAAAGCACGGTGCATGGAGGTGGGTAGGGCGTGGGACCAAAGGACGGTGCTTGGAGGTGGGTAGGGGGTGGGACCAAAGGACGGTGCTTGGAGGTGGGTAGGGGGTGGAACCAAAGGATGGTGCACAGAGGTGAGTAGGGGGTGGAACCAAATGACGGTGCTCGGAGGTGGGTAGAGGGTAGAACCAAAGTAAGGTGCTCGGAGGTGGGTAGGGGGCAGAAACAAGGGGTGACTCAGAAATAGTGAGTACCTGCACCTATTTTCTGTGAAAAAAAGCCCTGGCTGCATGTATCCAAGGGATGTGCATATGTGCAGTTGTGGGGCATGTCTCCAAACAAATTTGGTGACTGCATGGACAACACAAATCGCAAAAGCCTCTTTGAAACGCCTCCAGAGTGTTCCCATCTATTTTTGTCCGCCTGTGATATAAACATATTTGGTAGATGAAAGCTATACAGTGGCTCATCTGCAGTCGCACCGTGTCACCGCGTTGTTTGTGTTTATTAAATAGAAAGTTTGCAGGTTTGATATAATTGCTAGCTGACATAAAGGACGGACGCGCTTTGAAAAGAAGTTCAGACTCCAGAAGCGTCTCTATTCAGCGATGATTACACCGGCGAGAACCACATTTTAATAAGCATCTGTAAATATTTTGTTATGTTGCTGAGCTATGAGGATGACTTGGATCAGTTGGAGACAGAAGGAGAGCCGACGGACATGTTGGGGGTTTTCACATCCACAGCAATGTATAGAAGAATCTCTAATGAAATAGATGGCACGGAAGATGCAATCTCGCTGACCCCCGAGCCCGTGGAGGTCAACCTGCGTTTTGTATTGACTCTGTTGCTAAGCGGGTTTGAATAGAATGCAAAGATTGGGTGTCAGAGTTACTATCTGTGTCACCATCTCATTTGCTACAAGACCAGCTCAGTGATTTAACCCCTTATGAGAAGTTATTTTACAGGCATGGAAGACTGCCAGCTTCACCACTTCACCATTTTTGCGGCACTGCATTACTTTAACTGACAATTGCGCGGTCATGCGATACTGCACCCAAATAAAATGTATGTCCTTTGTTTTCCCACAAATAGAGCTTTATTTTGGTGGTATTTGATCACCTCTGTGTTTACATTTTTTTTTACGCTATAAACAAAGAATGACTATAAAAAATCCAATACATTTTTTTTCATAAATTTAGGCCAACATGTATTATGTTACATATTTTTGGTAAAAAAAATATCTCAATAAGCGTACAGTATATTGATTGGCTTGCAGGTAAACAAAAACCGCCTCATCCCCACTGACATGTTTTGTTTACTAGGGCCACTTACACACGATCAGACTGGTCCGATGATACTGGTCCAACGGACCGTTTTAATCGGACCAGGCTGAAGTGGTCTGATGGTCTGATGTGTTTACAAACCATCGGACCAAAAATCCAATCAGACCAGAACACGGTGACATAGAACACACCGACGTGCTGAAAAAACGAAGTTCAATGCTTCCAAGCATGCGTCGACTTGATTCTGAGCATGCGCAGGTCTTTGGTCCGATGCTTTGGCGTACTAACCATCGAATCTGTCCGACGGACAGATTTTAAAGCAAGTTTTAAAACTTTCGTCCGGCGGACAACTGTCCGATGGGCCGTACACACCATCGAATTGGTCCAATGAAACTGGTCTGCAGACCAGTTTCATCGGACTGGACTGATCGTGTGTTCGCGGCCATAGACAGAGCTCTGTTCTGTCTTTCTCTTCACCAATGGATGACCACCGGCACCCGCTGGTCAGCTTGTGCTGTGTCTAATTCCAGCACAGCTGGCGCACCAGCAGCGTGTGCACGTGCTCCCTACCCGGGTGTGCAGGATCAGGTACTAGGTATGTGATTGAGTGCAGGAGAGCCACTCTGCCTCTGTATAACTGAGTCAGCTAGTAGTTAATAATACCTGCATAATAAGCATACAATAGCTGGCCATGCATTATACAATTTTCTGGTACAATTTTCCTTTAGATTTACCAAAACCATATAATATGAGGTCAAACCTAAAAACGTTCAATTTGTATGCAATCACGCGGGCCGTTGCACTACATAGTTGAAGGTAAGTCTAAGGCGGCGTACACACGATCGGATATATCCGATGAAAACGGTCCGCGGACCATTTCCATCGGATATGTCCGATCGGGAGTTTGATCCGATGGCGTGTACACACCATCGGATCAAATTCCCCGCCGCCGGACGGCGCGGTGACGTAGTGGTGACGCGGCGGTGACGTTGACGCCGCCACGTCACCGCCACGTCACCGCACCAGGAAGTAAAACACTTCCGCGCATGCGCCGAATCCATTCGGCAGCGGCGCGGCGGCGGTGGGAGCCGACATGTCTGCTGGTAAGTGTACTAACCAGCAGACATGTCGGGCGGACAGATTCCCACCGGATAGATTTCAAAGCATGCTTTGAAATCTGTCGGGTGGAGAAATCTGTCCGCTAGCCCATACACACGAGCGGAGATGTCTGCTGAAACGGTCCATCGGACCGTTTTCAGCGGACATATCCCCTCGTGTGTACGCGGCCTAAAGGAAATTGAATAAGAAAATTGTATAATGGATGACCAGCTTAAAGTGTAAGTAAACCCTCCTATCGTTTTCAGCCAAGGAAGCTGCCATCTTTGCCTTTGTTTAATCCACATTTGCCATGACGCTGCACATGTGATCGGTTATGACACCAGCCATTGGATGGTTTGACAGTTTGGTTGAGAGTACAACCAATGGGAGTGTTACAAACTGTTATATAGATAGGTTTACTTACGCTTTAAGGATAGATAGATTATAAAATTAGGAATGAGTTGGGTGAAGCCCAAGATAGCATAACAATGCTAACATTGCAGCTATTGCCAATATCCAGTTAGAACTCTAGATTAATTTTCCCCTAAAATACTGTATTTTCCGGCATATAAGACAACCTTTTACACTTAAAGCGGGGGTTCACCTGAATTTTTTTTTTTTAAAAAGCCACCAGCTACAAATACAGCAGCTGCTGACTTTAAAAAAATTAACACTTACCTGTACAAGTCGCCGGCGACGTCGGCAGCTGAAGCCAAGCGGTAGCTTGGCTCTCGGCTTCCCCCGCCACCATCCACGATAAGGGAATCGGGAAGTCAAGCGATGCGGCTTCACTGCCTGGTTTCCTACTGCTCATGCGCGAGTCGTGCTGTGAAGTTCCCACTGGTCCCCGTTGTGTTCTGGGAGCCGTGTGTTTCCCAGAACACAACGGGGGGGGGGGGGGCAGTGACGCGGAGGGGCTGTACTCCTGCTGGAGTCTATACCCTGAAGTGGTGCATATACTTGTTTTATACAGGTATCTGCACCCCCTCCCCCCTGAAAGGTGTCAAATGTGACACCGGAGGCGGGGAGGTTTCCGAAAAGCGGAGGTTCACTGCACAAAAACTGCTCAAAAAGCGCGGGTCACCTTATATGCCGGGTATCAATTGCAGCCGACTGTATGTCAGCCTGCCGGATGTGCGGTAATACTGTATGTAGCTACATACAGTATACACTGCTGAGCAAATCCCGGCAAGCAAGGTATTCTATTAATGAATACAGTAGCCTGCTCGGATTGGCTTTGAGAGTCAGAGAGGCGTGGGCTGATGATGTTACAGCCTCTGCCAATCCGAGCAGGCTTTGTATTCATTGATAGAATACATCGCTCACCATGATTGGCTCAGCACCGTGACTCCAACTTCCATTAAGAAGAAGGAAATATAGGCAATATGAAGCCTCAGAAGGGGGACGAACCTATACAGTGAGTATAGGCAAAAACTGTAGAAATACAGTAGAATTAGGGGGTTGTCTTATACACCGGAAAATACAGTAACAATCCTGATTGGTTAGCAATTCCAATTCCAATTCAGTGCTTATTTTCTTTTATCCCGTTTTTATGAATCAGCCCCGTAGCCTCCTTATCAGACAACAAATGTCAGCGTGTGACCACCCTAAGACAAAGGAAGCATTCAGCGTTATCTACACAGAGGCGACATCCCCCCTTCATACGTTTCTGTGCTCCATTGTGTTGTTTGCAGCATGTTTATATACAGTATGTATGTATTTCCCGATGCCGGTGTCACAATTCTTCCACATGGCTGGAGAGCTGGCAGATGACCCAGAGATTAGGAGGTCAGGAAATGAAACAGAGCTAGGAATTACTCAGTCTTCCTCATAAGCTTCCAGTTCAATGTCCCTGCAGTGTGCAGTCCATGTACTCCACCATATCAGAACCAGAACACGACTGAGGCTGCTACCTGCAATTCACCTATGACCTATGTCAATCTTACCTTCGAGAAATAAGACATGTATGTCAAATCACACATGCCCGAGTTAATAATGTAACATCACCTCAACCATCAGCGCCCTGGGTGATCCCGCGTGAGTCAATGTAAAATCCTTGGTTTAATCTTCAAATAGTTTAACTGTACAACCCTTCTTGTGTAATGGAAAATCAGGAGGGCATACAGACTCTACTATTATATAAATACAAATTACCTGAGTGTGCTTTCATCAACGCTTAGCTCTCTGTCTACATTTCTTCAAGCGTAGAGCACCCAAGCTACATTCTGATAAAGTATAGTGACTACCATTGGGACTAGAGGTGAAAATATTTTTGATTATTTCAATATTCAAGATAAGAAATCAGGACACAACAATAAATAAAATTAAAAAAAAGTCAGCATCAACGGTTACCGCCCATAGAATGACGTATACAAATCAAAGGCACATAGTCCAAACTGTGAGTTGCGTCATATTAGATGGACCGGGTTGGGTAAAAACATCAATTTTGGCCATTAATGCAAATGACAGAAGAACATAACGGTGACAACAACTGAAAACATAGTATGGACCGTTATCTAATCCAGCATAGTAGACACCCTGAAGTCAACCTGATATGATAGGCCAGTGATGGCGAACCTATGGCACGCGTGCCACAGCTGGCACGCCAAGCCCTCTCTGTTGGCACGCCAGGGGAATCCCCCTGTTTGGGGGGGGGGTCTAAAATTCTTTCCCCACCGTCCCGACTCTGTTCTGCAGCTTATTGCCTCCCCCTGACCCCTACACCTATGGTAAGGCATTCTGGCACTCTTTTCTGCAGGCGCCCTATTCCAGCTCCAGGACAACTTTGGTTCAGTCTGTCCTTTTAGTGCAGCCTGTGAAAAAGTGGAGGGGGAGGAGCAGATCATCCATGGGGAGAGGTGCAGTGGCTGCTAGCTGACCTCCCGGTGGCTAGGATATCGAGGAGCGGCTGAATGGCGGGGATTCCTTCAATACTGCCCGGGGAGAGCTGGATAAACATTGTACTGTGTGTAGGGGGATGGGGATGTTAATAGTGCAGAAAGCATGTGTCAGGAAGGTAAGTGCATGCATCAGGTAGGTCAGTGTATGTTGCACAGTGCATTCTGAGCACAACGCATTACTACTGTAATCCCTGCATTCTGAGCGAATCTGGCAGAATCGCATGTTTTTTGGTCCCTTAGGGCTCATTCAGAGGAATGATCAGTCCCATCCTCTATACAGAGCCGCTGGTAGGTTTAATTCTGTGTTGTCACTTTGAAACAAATAAGTTGGTTTTGCGTCGTGGTTCGGGCACTCAGGCTCAAAAAGGTTCGCCATCACTGTGATAGGCTATCATTGGGATTATAAATATATATATATATATATATATATATATATATATATATATATATATATACTGTATGTATATACAGTATATATATATATGTGTGTATATATATATACACTGGGCCAGATTCACAGAGCGATTACGCCGGCGTAACAGGAGATGCACGGCGTAAGTCTAAATTTGCGCATGCGTTTCGATACTCCGCATCCCCAAAACGAGATACGCAAGAAATCTACTTTTTTTTGTCCAGCGTAATTTCGATAGACAGGCGCATCCGTCCGTGCAAAACTGCGCTAGACACACCATTGATTTGCTATTCAAATATGCTAATTAGGGAGTTACGGAGATCCACAAAGGAACGTTGGTGCAGCGCACGCTACATGCTGTGCGCAACAGCTGCACGGCCTGTCTAAAATTAGACCATATAAAAGGTGGTATAAAATTAGACAATTCGTCTACATGTCAGAGAAAGCAACACTGTTAGTGAGGAGCTGAGCAGTCACACGTGTTGCACAACAAACTGTATGCCAACATGCCAGTGGCATCCATGCTTATAGCTATACTACTGACTTTAGATGAGCAAAGAAGGAGGGCACGGCGGAGGGCACGGAGGAGGGCACAGGAGAGGATTTTTTTTTTTTTTTTACAAAAAAAAATTCTTTGCTTTAAGAAACATTTTTACAAAAAATATACATACATATATACATCAATACATAACATACATACAAATTACAAACACGGTCTCACTATCTTTCAATAGCCCTTTAAAACCTTGATGGATATAATAACCTAATCTGATACAAGCCCCTCACTCTTCACTTGATATATCACACACGCATAGACATCTTTGGCATGAGTGATTCTGAGGTGTCTCGCATCTTCAGGTTCACCCCTCATGCCATCCTGGAATTAACCACAACCCTGCAGGAGCACAACACCAGCCCAACACATGACACCACCCATGACACCCATGACAGCTACATATACAATCATAGCCCCATCCCCACAGATTTCGAACAGAACATGTATGGGGACAGCTGGCTGGTTGGTGAGTGACATGGGTGGCAGGCATGACTGTCCCACCCATGATGCTGAAATCACAAGGGGCACATGCACTACTAACATCCTCCTGTCTTATCCCTTCAGGGTGACTCTGCATATGCACTGGGACCCCATCTCATGATTCCTATACGGAACCCCCCTAACCAAGGCTACCCCGTTTTCTGAGGGAAGAGCAGCCAGGAGCCAGCTCACATTAGGCATCTTTGCACGTTAAACACACACATTAATCATGCCACAATGAGAATGCATGCATGCAAACCACTGTGGTCCCTAGCACAGACACATCACATCCTCATCACATTGGATTGGCACAAGCCCACCATGCAGGACTTGTGAGCGGCAACGCCATGCCACGGCTCCAATTATGTCACTGTACATTCATAAATTAAAGACAACAAGGTTGCGCTTGGAGGCACAATATGATATTGTGAAGGGAATTAGTTGTGTCTATATAAATAGATGCAAAACAAACATTTCAATACAATCATAATTATGAACAAAAAATAAATTATATCAAAAATAGATAACAAGTGAATATGTAAATAAAGTCTTATAAAGGTATATAAATATAAATAAATATATATAAAAAATATATATAAAAAAATTCTCCAATAGTCCTTCTAATAGGGAGATGAGAAAAAAATATAGCAGCTTTCTGAGTTGAATGATAAAGCTGATGGCTGTAGATTGTAAAAGTCCTGTATAGGTTCACCATCAGTTACACAATATAACTTCCAATATGGTAAGGTGAATAAGGTGTACTCTTACCAGATATAAGAGGGATTCAGGCATGTCACTCCCAATACGTCTGGAGTAGGACGCTTCCGGATCTTCCACACTAGGTTGATGCGATCTCCACTGGACCAGCAGGTGTTCAGCAACTGCAATAGGCTCAGCATCCCATTCGGATCAAAGAAAAGAAGAAAAGAAACCGGGGACTCGCCATAGTGAAAAGTACTTCCAGAAGTTTATTCGAATTGTGCAGCATATACACAAATTTAAAATTGCCGGCTAAAAGCATACAGGGTAAAAAAGAACGTGCACCCGTGCTTCCGGGGTCACGTAGCAAACGCGATGACGTAGTGCGTGGCTCCGCCCTTTTTTGACCGGTTTCGTCAGAGAATGACGTTGTCAAAGGGCACGGGCGACGCACTGAACGTCACCTCTTAAATACAAAGAGACACAACCAAGCCTCTCTTTCGATTCACCACCTTCATTGGAGAACGGTGGAGAAAAACGGAAGTGGGAGTAGACCGGGAAGACACAGGAAGCGCGCTACCAGCGAGATCTGTGTAATGCAGATAGGCATATCCTGCATCACTCAAGGTCCGATCCGGCCTGAAAAAGCACACTCACTGGTTCCCGATCTTCCAACTAATAAATACAAATAAATACAAGAAAAAATAATAATTACCAGGAACATTGTCTGTCACTAATATACATATGTTCAAAGGTAAGGAAGTTTAACAGACATATGTTTGTCTCTCATAGACGTATTATAATTGAATTTTTATCATCACATGCAATCTTACTAAACGTGCACAGCCCATACATCTAATAGGCCAATGCGCACAACATGTCTTCAAATATACATATACCTTGATTACCATTACTGAAATTGGAAACGAAAGAGGCAAAATACACATATTTATTTAGCATCCAGATAGGAATAAATATATAGAGACTTATCCCGTTTTAAACAGAAAAAATCTCCATACTATGAATTCCTTATTTGTGCAAGTAAGCACAATCTCCTCCTGAAAGGACATCTGTACATATAAAAAATATATATATAAATAAAAACAATAAAAATAAAATAAATATGAATATAAAAATAAGCAAATCTCCTCCTGATAGGACATCTGCACATATAATAAGATATATATAAATAAAAATAATGTGGATATACAGATAAACAAATTCATTAGTTAAATGAACCTAATTGGCTAAAAATCACATAACCAGGGATATTCTATGAGTTATCCAGGAAGGCATTTATTTCTATATCCACATTTAAGCCCTGCGGTTTAAGACATTTTAAACGATAAATCCAGCTCATCTCTAATTTAGATATAGCTATCCTCTTTGATCCTCCTCTCCAATGGGATTTAAGGATGTCAATAGCAACTATAGAGGTACCATTTGGATTCCTAGCGTGTACTTCTCTATAATGTCTAGAGACCGAGTGTTTTTTATATCCTCTTCTTATATTACCTATATGCTCATTGATTCTGACCTGGAAGGTTCTTATTGTACGTCCCACATATTGTAGCCCACATGGACAAGTCAACAAGTAAACCACATGGGTCATAGAGCATGTGATAAAGGACCGTATGTTATAGGTCTGAGAAGTACTATTTGAGACAAAACTCAAAGTCTTGCGTTCCTTCACTGCATTGATCTTACATACAGCACATTTATTGCACTTATGGTAGCCAATTATATTTTGAAAGAACATTGGTTTCTTACTTGGAGGATCCACCACTCCTGGGGCAAGAGAGTCTCTTAATGAGGGGACCCCTCTGAAGACCACTTGAGGTTGTTCCGGGAGTGCTGGACCAAGGACTGGATCTTCTTTAAGAAGATGCCAATGTTTCCTGACCAATTTCTTAATTGCATAATGTTGATTTGAGTAGTTGGTGATAAAGGGAGAAATAAATCGGTTGTTTTCCCCTACTAGGGGGGCAACTTTATCCCGTAATAACGTAACTCTATCAACTACTTGAATTTCTTGAATTGATTTTTCAAGGTCTTCTGTTAAATAACCCTTATCCACAAACCTCGATGTTAGCATTTTTGCCTGTTCCCCAAAGTCTTCTATTTTGCTACAGTTGCGCCTGAGGCGCAAAAATTGGCTCTTGGGTACTGAGTCCAACCAGGCTTTATGATGACAGCTATCGCGGGGAATGAATGAGTTACGGTCTGTGGACTTGAAAAATGTGGAGGTCACAAATTGACCCTCCTCCACTCGAATTACAAGGTCCAAGAAGTTGATTCTACTCTGATCCGCCTCATATTTGAACTCAATCCCCCTATCATTAATGTTGAGGGAACCCATAAAGGAATCCAAGGATTCCCTGGATCCCCTCCATAGGAGGAGGACGTCATCTATATATCTGACCCACAAGGCCAACTCTGGCCTGCGGTCAGCATAGATGACGTCCTCCTCCCATTTCCCCATAAAGAGGTTGGCCAGGCTGGGGGCAAATTTGGCCCCCATCGCGACCCCCCTCTTTTGAAGGAAAAATCCACCACTAAACCAAAAGAAATTGTGAGTGGTTGCAAATTGTAAAAGATCTAAAATAAATCTTTGTTGGACTAAGGATAAATCGGAGTCCCTTTCCAAAAAATGTTTAACCGAGGAAATCCCCCATACATGTGGTATAATAGTATATAGGGACGTGACGTCCGCAGTAACCAACCATAAGCCCTCCTCGTATGAAACCTCATTAATAATATTGATGACATGTTTACTATCTCGGATAAAGGCTGGCAGAGCTCTAACAAGTGGTTGAAGATATCCATCTATATATTTTCCTGCCCTAGACGAAATAGAGTTGATTCCACTAATGATAGGTCTCCCTGGTGGATGAATCGGGTCTTTGTGGATCTTGGGCAAGTAGTAGATCACTGGGATCCTAGATGATGCCGGAATGAGAAAGGCTTTCTCCTTTTTATTCAGCACACCTGATTTAAATCCTTCTTTAACTATTTTAGACAAAACTTTTCTATATGAAGACCGAGGATCTCTAGAGAGGGGCATATAGGTATCCCTATCCCCAACTAGAAGACCAAGTTCGTTTAGATAGTCAGTCTTGTTAAGTATCACTATTCCGCCCCCTTTATCAGCGGGGCGGATAACAATACTTTTCTCTTCACATAGTTGGTCAAAACCTTTTTTCAAAAAGTTGTTAAGTTTTGTCTTTTTGATATTAACCTTCTCAAGGTCTCTCAAGAGTACATCTCTGAAGACCTTGATATTAGGTGCCAAACCTCCCGGGGGATTGAACAGAGAAGCATTGGAAAGGTTAGAGTGTTGAACCTCAGTAACACCACTCGTAACAGTACTCATAGGTTCTTTGGTAGGTTTAGAGAGAAAAAATCTTTTCATACTCAATTTCCTAGAGAATTTATGTATATCCATGTGAGTATCAAATTTATTTAAAGATTGGGGGGGTGCAAACTTCAATCCTTTATCGAGGAGTGTGATCTCCTCTGAAGTCAGCGTGACAGTGCTGAGATTGAAGATCCCCTGTCCTGTTATACTCTTTTCCTTTTTGGTCTTTGATTTCCTCCCCCCTCTAGTTCCTCTCTTTTGTCGCCCATTCTTTGATGGTTTTGGTTGGACCCGGGAAAATCCTTGTATTGGCTAGTTTCCCTGTCCCTCCATTGATCCTGCTGGTAAGGAAAACCATATGAATTGGAAGGCCTAGGAGGATAAAAAGGAGAAGGGGGAGGGGGAAAAGGGTAATAATATGGCAACCTTTCGTCTCTATTCCAACCATTATGGGTCGCCGGCTGTTGATATGGTCCCCCAAATGGGCGGAATTCCTGAAGGGGTTGAAAACGGTTGGTCACCGGGATGGAATAATTATATCGCATGTCATCTTGGGACCTCCAAGGTAGTCTCTCAGAGTCATTGGTTTCTACTACACCAGCTCGATGAGAGGAATCTTTTTTGCGATTTTTAGTTTTATTTCTCCAACTAGGAGATTTAGTAGATGGACCTGTGTTATGGTTATCCCTAAATTTAGGGGGGTGGGGAGGTTGAGATTGTCTCTCTCTTACGGGAGATTTGTACGAGACCTTCCTTGAACGCAGGATTGGTCTACTGGGCACCTGAGAAGGTGGTATGGGGTTAATTAGATTCCCCAAATTTTGATTAGCAACGGGAATCGTATCCATCTCAAAATTATCCCCCCCACCTTCTTGAATTTTACTTTGCCATTCAAATACTAAACCAGATTTATAGTCTCCTACATCTCGATTAAACTTTTTCTTTTTCTTATTTTTTTGTTCCGTCTCTTCTTTTTCTAACAGCTTTTTAAGAGCCAAGGATCGCTCCTTATACTCCTCACTGCTGGTGAGAGGACATAATTTTTCTTTAATAAGTTTTATTTCAACATCCAGGCGAGTCAATTTACTCTTCTTGCGCTGTGCCAAGAATTGCAAAAAATTAACACCAGCATTATTAAAATATTGATACCATTCAGCTAGCTCTGATTCGCCTTTTTGGGGGCTAACGTCCCATCTTAGACTTCTCGGGACCATAGAATCAGCTGTATATTGATCTAACAATGCGATGTCCCATTGTGTATGTAATTCGGCTACCATGAGATTTTTAAGTCTCATGAACATACCCCCCAGGTCGCTGTCTGTATCTTTATTAATCTCAAACACACCCTCTTTAGCAATCATGCGTGTGGAGCGATATTCAAAAACGTCCATATTGCAGGACTAACCAATGTAGAGCTGCAAGGAATTTAAATATATCAAAAATAAAAGTGTTCAATCCAAAAGAGGGAAAACTCCTCGCGCTAGCAACAATAAATTGAATTAAATATTAATTGAAAATAATAATAACTTAAATGAATTAAATTAGGTGATATCCAGCAGCAACACAAAAATATGTGATATACATACAAACAGAAATTAAAGACAACAAGGTTGCGCTTGGAGGCACAATATGATATTGTGAAGGGAATTAGTTGTGTCTATATAAATAGATGCAAAACAAACATTTCAATACAATCATAATTATGAACAAAAAATAAATTATATCAAAAATAGATAACAAGTGAATATGTAAATAAAGTCTTATAAAGGTATATAAATATAAATAAATATATATAAAAAATATATATAAAAAAATTCTCCAATAGTCCTTCTAATAGGGAGATGAGAAAAAAATATAGCAGCTTTCTGAGTTGAATGATAAAGCTGATGGCTGTAGATTGTAAAAGTCCTGTATAGGTTCACCATCAGTTACACAATATAACTTCCAATATGGTAAGGTGAATAAGGTGTACTCTTACCAGATATAAGAGGGATTCAGGCATGTCACTCCCAATACGTCTGGAGTAGGACGCTTCCGGATCTTCCACACTAGGTTGATGCGATCTCCACTGGACCAGCAGGTGTTCAGCAACTGCAATAGGCTCAGCATCCCATTCGGATCAAAGAAAAGAAGAAAAGAAACCGGGGACTCGCCATAGTGAAAAGTACTTCCAGAAGTTTATTCGAATTGTGCAGCATATACACAAATTTAAAATTGCCGGCTAAAAGCATACAGGGTAAAAAAGAACGTGCACCCGTGCTTCCGGGGTCACGTAGCAAACGCGATGACGTAGTGCGTGGCTCCGCACTACGTCATCGCGTTTGCTACGTGACCCCGGAAGCACGGGTGCACGTTCTTTTTTACCCTGTATGCTTTTAGCCGGCAATTTTAAATTTGTGTATATGCTGCACAATTCGAATAAACTTCTGGAAGTACTTTTCACTATGGCGAGTCCCCGGTTTCTTTTCTTCTTTTCTTTGATCCGAATGGGATGCTGAGCCTATTGCAGTTGCTGAACACCTGCTGGTCCAGTGGAGATCGCATCAACCTAGTGTGGAAGATCCGGAAGCGTCCTACTCCAGACGTATTGGGAGTGACATGCCTGAATCCCTCTTATATCTGGTAAGAGTACACCTTATTCACCTTACCATATTGGAAGTTATATTGTGTAACTGATGGTGAACCTATACAGGACTTTTACAATCTACAGCCATCAGCTTTATCATTCAACTCAGAAAGCTGCTATATTTTTTTCTCATCTCCCTATTAGAAGGACTATTGGAGAATTTTTTTATATATATTTTTTATATATATTTATTTATATTTATATACCTTTATAAGACTTTATTTACATATTCACTTGTTATCTATTTTTGATATAATTTATTTTTTGTTCATAATTATGATTGTATTGAAATGTTTGTTTTGCATCTATTTATATAGACACAACTAATTCCCTTCACAATATCATATTGTGCCTCCAAGCGCAACCTTGTTGTCTTTAATTTCTGTTTGTATGTATATCACATATTTTTGTGTTGCTGCTGGATATCACCTAATTTAATTCATTTAAGTTATTATTATTTTCAATTAATATTTAATTCAATTTATTGTTGCTAGCGCGAGGAGTTTTCCCTCTTTTGGATTGAACACTGTACATTCATACACCATTCACACGGACCTGGGGATCACTTCTCCACCACAAATGAGGGTGACACCCCTTTTCCGGCAGGAATATCACCCCCACATTCCCAAATCATACACAAACAGAACCAAAAAAAATAAAAAATTGACCAGCAAAAAAAAAAAAAATGCCCAGCAAAAATATAATAAAAAAAAAATAACAACAAAGAAAGCACATAAAAGACAAAAATCACTCTGCAAAACAGCCCCCGAATATCTCAAAGACACGTCACGTCACAAACAAACAAACGCTAATAAACAACAGAACAAAAGCACCTTGCTGTATAGGGAGGGATACAAAGGGATGTACTTTTGCAAAGGAAGTGTGTTTGTGTCTGTCTATTTATGCTGTTTGCGTAGTTCACTAATTTGCCCTAGTCCACTTCCAATTTCACTGATTGCGCCTTTCCCGAGTTGTGAGCATGCGCACAGAGGTGCTGACCATGGTCTGCTTCAAGTGCGCATGCGCGAGATGGCCGGCCCTTCATTTGCATGGGGTCACGGCTCATTTCAATGTAACGCGCCCACGTCCTTCCCAATTTGTATTACTCCGCCTTGCGCCTCTGAAATAACGTTGCGCAGGCGCAAATTTCTGCGTAAAACCGACGAGAATAGGGCGATTGCGCCGCTAGATTGCGCCAGTCTAACGTAAAGGCGGTGCGCTACGCCGGTCCAATAATGCGCAGATGTATGTGAATCTGGCCCACTGTGTGCACAATTATTAGGTAAGTGAGTATTTTGATCAAATCATCATTTTTATACACATTGTCCAACTTCAAGCAGTATAAACTTGAATGCTTATTGGATTTAAGCATATCAGGTGATGTGTATTTGTGTAATGAGGGAGGGTGTGGCCTAAGAGGAGCAACACCCTTCATCAAGGTGTGCATTATTATTAGGCAGCTTCTTTTCCTCAGGCAAAATGGGCCAAAAAGGAGATTTAACTGACTCTGAAAAGTCTTTTAGAGGGATGCAGCACTTGCTAAGATATTGGGGCGTAATCACAGAATGATCAAACGTTTTGTTGCAAATGGTCAACAGGGTCATGAGAAACATTCAGTATTTGGGAAAAAAGACGCAAATTAAAGTGATACTGAAGTCTTTTTTTTTGTGTTTTAAAATAGCAAACATGTTATACTTATCTGCTGTGTGCAGTGGTTTTGCACAAAGCAGCCCAGATCCTCTTCTTCTCGGGTCCCTCTTTGGTCCTCCTGCCAAGTGCCCCCACAGTAAGCACCTTGCTATGGGGGCACCTGAGCCGAGCCGTAGCTCTGTGTGTCCATTTAGACACAGAGACGTGGCTAGGCCCCGCCCATCCCTCCTCATTGTCTTACTGACTTTGAGTGACAGCAACGGAAGCCAATGGTGCGCTGCTGCTGTCTCAGCCAATGAGGAGGGAGAGTCCAGGACAGTCGAGTCTCTCCTTCAACATCGCTGGATCGGGATGGGTCTTAGGTAAGTATTAGGGGGGCTAGGGAAATTTTCATAACCCCAACACTGATCCAACCAGATGTCCAATGGTTAGTGGAAAAAGGCAAAAAAGAGGACTTCCATGGTGAAGTATATCACAATTTATTCCAAAAACTGAGTTAAAAACAAGTTAAAAACAAGACACCATTGCAGCTTAAACATCCATGTGTTTGGAACTGCCATTAGCATTCCAGCTGCCTTTTTCCACTAACCATTGGACATCTGGCCAGATCGGTGTTGGGGTTTGGAAAATTTCCATATTTGAAATATCACAAGCGCTTGTGATCAATTGTAGCGGGTGTCCTGGAGATCTGATCTTATGCTCGCCCGGACCGGTGCTTGAGCCACGGAAAACCTTTGTTGGCATTTTCCATAAGCATTTATGACTACCTGTAATGGGGGTCATGAAATTCTGATGAGTAGGATGTGTGGCAGGTGATGGTGGTGGAAGATCTACATTCACTCCCTTATTGTTCATCAGGAATTGGAACATCCACATGCACTTTATTGTTTGATTATAGATTATTCACTCAGATGTTATATATATATATATATTTCACACATGTATATGATTGTGTTTGCTGAGACTGTTTGATGCAATTTAATTTGAGCATTTTGCACTTTAAAAAAGCTTTACTTAGAAAGAGCGCGGTTCAAATCAGTTAACAATCAATTGATTTCTTCTTGCACGTAAACATACACTGTCCTCACAGATGGATCACACAGCCCCAAAGTACTTCATTTTTATGAATGAACAACTAGCACTGCTCAGTGCTGCCAACTCTGTATATTTATGGACAGTTTGTAAAAAAAAAAAAAAAAAAACACTCTAATTTCTCTCACCCGTAAATGTCCGTAAATGTCCCTGGATAGGAGAAACTATCTGCAAATTTACAGAGGCTGGCTTTTTCCCCAATCCCTACTCACACACTGCTGCCACTGGCTTCCGCTGGCTGCAGCTGTCAAAATTATTGGTTGCTAGGGCCACCTGGCATCCTAGCAACCAATCACATGCAAGCACAGGTCCCAAAAGACGCATTATTTAAACAGTTTGCATAAGTTTTACGTTCGGTGTAAAGTTATTCCCCATAGATGAGGCGCATCCCATGCAAAGGTATGGACCAGGGAACACATGCCTACGTATTTTACGTTGGGCGTCTGTGAATATGGGCTGCCTGGGCGTAGGTTACGTTCACGGCGTACACAGTGATCCGGCGTATCTTAGGAAGTTGTCCCGACGTGGTTGTACGCATGCGCACGGGGATACGTCCATGTCCCGACTCATGCACAGTTCATTTTAAATACTTGTCTGGCGCACGGCCCATCATTTGCATGGGGTCACGCTTCATTAACATGGATCACGCCCACTTCCAGACCACTTCCACCTACTTCCACGTACAACGGTTAACGCCTATGAAATATACGCTACGCCGGCGCAGAGTTGGGAGCATTTGCTTTGTGAATTCCATGCTTGCCTCTCCGAGATGCGCCGGCGTAGCGTAAAAGAGATACGCTACAGCGGCATAAAGATGCGCCGATGTATGTAAAACCGGGCCTATGTGTCTGTTTTTCCAATAAACAGTCGTTCCTTTGGGTTTTACCTCACATCTTATCTGTGTGCGATGATTGGGGTAAAAAGTGCTGGCATTAGCTCTCAGTCAGCTTGGAACGGTTTGGAGGGCAGGAAGCGCGGTTTGGCAGAAGGACCGCCTAGTCGGGGTGACAAGCACTTCCGTCACATATGTATCTGTTAAAAACGCATTACAGTTGTTTTTCAACCTTAGGCTGTCTTTAGATTAGCTTCCTGTAATTCTCCGCAGAGGATAGAAGTTTAAGCAGAAACACTCTATCAGGTTCTACTACATTGCACAGGGCCGTCAATCAAGACAGCTTTCTATTGGGAGGAACATGGAGTCACCTCATCTTTCTGCCTCGGCTCCTTTAATGTCCAATCAAAGGATTGAGCAGATCCTTGGCCATGCTGTATTGGCTTCACTGCTGTAAAAAATAGTGATGTCATGGACCTGACTCTGGTATTCAATGGAGGTGTCTAAATCCTAAAAATAGCTGTACAGTATTACAGTTCTTTAGCTAGTTCACAACGCTGGACCAGATTCAGGTAGAGTTAGGCTAGAGTATCAATGATACTCCAGCCTAACTGTCACTTTAAGCCGGCGTTTCTGTTTTCTGTAACCAGAAAACAAGAAACGCCGGGTTGGAGTTCCGATGCGAGCGGCGTAATTGAATTTCGCCATCGCATCGCAACTTTAATTTAAAAATGGCGCTGGGGGCCTTCCCGCTGATTAACGCCGAAAAAATATGTTAATCAGCGGGAATCGGCAATTCACGATCGTATTCGGGCGCGACGCAGTGACTTTCCGACGTTTCCGTGAGAGATACGCGGCGTAAATAAATACATGCCCCCTAGGTGGAGTATCCTATGTTAAGTATAGCCGTCGTCATCGCGTCGAAAAAAAAAAATTTGCGTCGCTTGCGTAAAACGTCCATGAATGGGGATTTGACATCATTGACGTTCACTGACAGAATTTGGAGCATGCGCACTGGGATGCATTGACAGTCGAAGCATGCGCAGTACGTTCGCCGAGGGATCGCGCTTAGTTTAAATAATACACGCCCCGTACCCGCCCAATTTGAATTCCGCCGGCTCATTTTCGATACGCCGCCGCAACTTTAGGAGCAAGTGCTTCATGAATAACAGCACTTGCTCCTAAAATTTCGCCAGAGTAACGTAAATGAGAAACGTTACTCCAGATTAAAGATGCTCCCATCTACCTGAATCTGGCCCTATGTATTCTAATTGTGTATTCAACTTCTTTCTTAACCCTCATACACACGATCAGTCCATCCGATGAGAACGGTCTGAAGGACCGTTGTCATCGGTTAACCGGTGAAGCTGACTGATGGTCTGTCGCGCCCACACACCATTGGTTAAATAACCGATCATGTCAGAACGCGTGACGTAAAACACAACAACGTCCTGAAAAAAATGAAGTTCAATGCTTCCAAGCATGCGTTGACTTGATTCTGAGCATGGGTGGATTTTTAACCGATGGTCGTGCCTACTAACGATCGGTTTTGGCCTATCGGTTAGGAATCCATCGGTTAAAATTTAAAGCAAGTTGATTTTTTTTAACTGAAGGTTAAATAACCTATGGCGCCCACACGCGATCGGTTTTGACCAATGAAAATGGTCCATCAGATCGCTGTCCTCTGGTTAACCTGTCGTGTTTATGAGGCCTTATAGTTCTACATAAAGATGAATGAATTGCATATTTGAAAGAAGGTACCCCAGAAACAGATTTTGGGGCTCCATTTAGGGATAGCTTTATCCGGTCTGAGAAATTATAGTCGGGGTGGTAAATATGGACAACAGACTAATTTAACTTGCTTTGATAATAATAAAAAAAATCATGTTGGGGGTCATCCAACCAGATAAACCATTGTTTCAATTCTGTAATAGACAATTTAATGTGGAAATTCTGATTGATCTTCCAAGATGCACACCACATCCTGCAATACAGAACAAGCCACCCGTTTTCCCAACATTGTATCCACGCAGCAGGACACTTGATAACATAACTCCATACTGTAACAATCAAGTACGTGTAATAAAATTTGCTTGGAAAACAGAGAACATCAAGAGGCAATGAGGAAGCTCGGCAGGAAACAATATTCCATTTTAATTAACCTCTGGCCGCAATCCTGAATGTGAGAACAGCAGAGGGCCTAGGCTTGGCCATGGGAGAAAGCAAAAGTTGCATTTTTCAAATATTAATAAACGCATTTATTTGGGGCAGACTAGTGTCTGAAGTTGACTTTAATTATTGAAGTTCTGAAACACGTCCCTGTTAACCTGCTTGTTGTTAAGGTTATATAGAGCCCCACGGAAGCTCATTAGCCAAATGTTCTTTGTGTTTTGGGGTTTACTATACCTTTAATAGAGACCTTCCTCAGGCATAAACCAGCCAGTTGCCTCTTTATAACTTTGTGGAGTATAAACGTATAGATGTGCAGACTAATGGCATTAAGTCAACGCCCTTGGGCTCTATTCCTGGCTGTAATCGAAATGAACAATTTCTTATATGCTGTTTAAGTTCTGTATTTATTAACGTTCACTAGTCTTCACAATGAATAGAGTGCTTTGTATTACGAAAGATGATATTCCACGAGACCCAGTGACCATCTAAACAATACAACAACCCTGCGTACACACGATTGGTTAAACCAATGAGAATGGTCTGATGGACTGTTTTCATCGGTCCAAACCAATCGTGTGGGGGCGCCATCGGTTATTTATCCATCGGTTAAAAAAAGCCAACTTGTTTTAAATTTAACCGATGGATCCCTAACCGATAGAAAAAAAAATCCACGCATGCTCAGAATAAAGTCGACGCATGCTTGGAAGCATTGAACTTTTTTTCAGCACGTCGTTGTGTTTTACGTCACCGCGTTCTGACACAATCGTTTTTTTAACCGATAGTGTGTAGGCACGACTGACCTACAGTCAGCTTTATCGGTAAACCGATGAAAAAATCCATCAGTTCTCATCGGTTCGACCGATCGTGTGTACAGGGCATTACAGTTCCTTTTAACGTGGACCTTTCAGTTACTTTACATGCTGACACGACAGAATAGGTATCTGATATGTCGCAATGTACAATAATAGTATACTTTTTCATAAAAAGTTCTACATTTTTTATCAAAAGGCCACCCTTAGGCTCTAGTCACATGACTTTACCTAGTGTATTGAGTAAAATTGTGTGCCAAGAAAAGTCTAAAGTTTTTTATTATTTCCACAAGTGGCAACTTGAAAATAAAAGGCATCCTACACATTTCAGAATTAAAAAATCCCCATTTATCAGGGCTTAAGACATTTATAGACATGTGCAGACTGGAATATTTTGTTTCGTTTTCATTTGGAAAATAAATTTATTTAGTTACTCCCGAAAATCGTTTTGATTTATTTTGTTTTTCGTTGGGGAATAGCTTTCGTCCGAAAATCCAATAATACTTGGTTTCTGTCGAATGGTCAAAATAATATTCGATGGAACGTCAAATCTTTTTGGTTTCTGTCGCATGGTCAAAAGAATATTCGACGGAACATCGAATCTTCACGCCGAATCGTACATTTCCGTTCGAATATTCCG
Organism: Rana kukunoris; assembly: GCA_029574335.1. Classification (NCBI taxonomy): domain Eukaryota; kingdom Metazoa; phylum Chordata; class Amphibia; order Anura; family Ranidae; genus Rana; species Rana kukunoris. Next base: position 199,634,678 of record CM056055.1, on the reverse strand, counting down.
CCTACAAGAATTCTAATGTTGTATGACTAGTAATAATGTCGAATCTATTTTCTCATAAATCGAAATCTATTCTCTGTAATGTCGAATCTATTATTTCTATAGTGTCAAATCTTTTCTCTATGATGTCGAATCTTTTCCCTATAATGTCGAATCTCTCTATATCGAATTTTTATCGCAACGAAAACGAAAATAAAGCATTTTTAATGTCGGATCTTTCGGTTTTCGTTTCTTGCACTTTCGTTATCATTTGTTAAAACGATAACGAAAAAAACCCGATTTTCGGACGAAAATGCATTCTAACGAAAACAAATGCACATGTCTATAAATACAATGGGCCAGATTCAGGTAGATGGGAGTATCTTTCCTCTGGAGTAACCCGACGCAAGTGGAAGTGAGTGTGATCATATGTAAATGATGGGCGGAGCCCAGCGCAGAGGCTTACGTTCAGCGCATCATCCACGGAGCATGCGCAGTGAGTGCGGCTCCACTCGCCCCCTTGTGCGCATGCTCACAACTTCTGTCGGCACCACTTCCCGGGAAACGTCAGCGCAATGCGTTCCGCTGGGCGCTTAAAAGCGCAGGCGGAAACGCCATTCCGGCGCAAAAGTATATCTGTTTCCCCCCACCCCAGGGAAGATACTTTTGCTCTGTAATGGCTGCTCCCGCTACCCCCAGAAAGAGGAGGAACCTTAATTTTAATTCCCAGGAGGTCTCGGTTATCATCTCAGCGATGGAGTCTGTGAATAATTTGCTTCATGGGAAAAAAAGCCGCAAGACCAGCCGGGAGAGAAAGCAGGGCATCCTGGAGTCCATTGCTGCCAGGGTGAATGTCTTGGGGTACTCCACCCGGACTGCTGGGGACATTCAGAAAAAGATCAACGACTTGCGGCGCAAGGTCAGGGGCAAGGTGGCCACCATCAGGAGGCATGAGAGGGGCACAGGTGGTGGTCCCCCATGTCCTGTCACCCTGACCGCGGAGGAGAAGGTGGTCGCACGCTGCCTGGAGAGGGAGCAGGTGGAGGGGGTCCCAGGCTATGACTCCATGGAGGAAGGCTCCAGGACAGGTAAGTGTTTTTTATCCCCTATTTGATTTCTTGCATTTGGGGGGGGAGGGTACATGTGCCAAGTGTGTGGGACCACCAACATGTGTCTGCTTTGTGTCATCCACAGATGACGGAGCTGGGCCATCATCGGTCAGCGTCCATTCCACCCCATCCCCCCCACGCCATCGTGTGCCCGAGCCCCTGGGTGGTGAAGAGGTGGTGGAGGAGAGTGGCCACACCACACCTGCCGAGGTCGTTGAGGAGGAGCCTGCTGTGGCAGAGCAGGACTTTACTTTAGTTTTGGAGGTCTCCTCCCCTTCTCCTGGGCCATCTGTTATCCCCTCCCCCATCCTTGGAAGCCCCTCAAGGGCGACTCCTTCCCCCCGGGGACAACCATCTTCTGGCCCCAGGAAGGCGACCCAGAAGACCAGGGGGGTGTCTGATGTTGTCCAGGACCAGTTGGCGAGGGATCACGCCAGACAGACTGAACAAATGGGGGCCATAGTTGGGCATTTGGAGAAAGTGTCTGACAGCCTGGGCTCCGTTGCCCAGATAAGCAACGCAGTCCAGGATGTAAGTTGCAACTGCGCTGCAGTGGTGACCAGTTTGGGGGAGGTGCATGGTGATATTACGCAACTCACTGCAGCCGTCCAGGCCAACACTGCTGCCATCCAGGGTAACAGTGCTGCCATCCGGGACCAGGGGAGGCTGAGTCGGAGGGCCCAGCATTACCAGGTCACCCGTCAGCTCCGGATGCAGGCCCAGACGAACTCATACCTCGGCCGGATAGCCATGGCCTTGGAGGGCATGCAGGCCACACCTGCCAGGAGTGGCCCACCTGGGGATCAGCCACCTCCAGATGCCCCCCCACCCCCACCCACTCCATCCAGGCAGCTGAGGAGGCAGAGAGGGGCCCCCAGAAGAAGCCCCCGGCATCCCCGATGAGGCTTTTTTTTTTTTTGGTTTCTATGATTTTTTTTAAATACTCAGGTTATGAGTTTTTGTTTATTTTGTATTATTTATTTTATACTCAGGTCGTGAGTTTTTGTTTATTTATTTTCTCAGGTTATGAGATTTTGTATTTCTTTTTTTACTGCACACGGTCAGGAGTGCAGGGGACAGTGTGAATGGTGTGTGAATGTGAGAGGGTGGCACTCCTGACAGTAAGGGGTGTCACCCTCGGCCGTGGTGGTGAAGTTAACCCCACGGCTGTATGAATGACGTGTGAAAGGTGTATGAATGGACAGTGACATCATTGGGGCCTTGACGCTGGCGTTGCTGCTCCCAACTCCTACATGCTGGTTTTGGGCTAATCCAATGCGATGTGCATGTGGTGTGTGTGATCTAGTGACATCAGTGGTGTACACGCGTGCACTGTCTGTGTAATTAATGTTTTGGTTTAGTGTCCAAAGATGCCTACAGCGAGGACCCTCCTGACTGCTCTTCCATCAGCAGACTGGGTCTCCTCTGGCAGGTGGGGACTGTGTGGGTCGGGGGTCAGGTCATCACGTATGTCAATGTGCAGGCCTTTTCTCATAGCAAAGTTGTGCAGAATGCTCCATGCACCGATGATCTAACACACAAAGGTAGGGGAATACAATAGGCTCCCCCCGGACTTATCCAGGCAGCGGAAACGGGACTTCAGGAGCCCAAATGTTTGCTCCACCACTGCACGGGTTTTGATGTGTGCTTCATTGTATTTTCTCTCTCCTCTGGTTTGGGGGTTCCGGAAAGGAGTCATTAGATGGGGTCCCAGTGCATATGCAGAGTCACCTGGAAGGGAAAAGACAGGAGGATGTTAGTCATGCATGTGCCACTTCTGTTGTGCATCACGGGAGGGGATAGTCATGCCTGACTCCCTTGTCACTCACCAACCAGCCAGCTGTCCCCATACATGTTCTGGTTAAATTCTGCTGGGATGGGGCTCTGATTGTATATGAAACTGTCATGGCTGGACCCAGGGTGTTTGGCACGGACGTGCCATATGAGGCGTTGGGCATCGGCTATCACCTGTACGTTGATGGAATGCCAATGCTTCCGATTGCGGTATATGTGCTCTGTGGCACTGGGGGGCTGGAGTGCCACATGTGTGCAATCAATGGCCCCCACAGTGCGTGGGAATCTGGCAATGTTGTAGAAATCTGTCATTGCCTTCTGCCGCAGCTCCTCAGTGGTGGGTCTGATGAACTGGTTGGACATGCGTCTGAGGATTGCAGGGACAACCTGGTGCACACATCTGCTCACGGAGGACTGTGACATCCCAGCCACCACTCCACTTGTACGCTGAAATGATCCAGTTGCAAGGAAATGAAGTGTTGCCAGGACCTTCACCAGTGGCTGCACTGCTTGTGAGCGGTGTGTTGGGCTGGTGATGTCATCCTGCAGGGTTGTGGTTAGTTCAAGTATTGCATCTGGGCTGAATCTGAAGAGGCAATACACCTCCTCATCCCCCATGCCAAAGAGGCTCATACGAGTGCGGTATATCCTCTCACGTGCCCGCCTCCTTCGTTCCGGGGGACCCATCAGTAGTTCGAGGACCACAATTGCTCCTGGCATGTTGGCACACAGAGGTGTTGTCCTTGCAAGTGTGGTTGTTCAGCTAGCTCCTATCGTCGGTAACGCTGCTGTAGCTGCTCTCCTGCTGACCTCTGACCGTCTGGAGTAAAGATAAAGCAGCCTTTTGTAGAAATAACTTTGCGCCGGACGGACGAGATACGCGCGGCGCATGTAGCCAGCATATGGTGCTTATCCGTTCGCGAATCGGGAAATCTCCCTCATTTGCATATTTGCAGGGGAAATCAATAGGCGCGACTGATGCGCCCAGCGAAATTATGCGCTGACGATACTCTGGCGTCGGAACGTTCCGCCGGTCGCAAATGGCGCGTCTTCGGGCGCATCTAGTTTGGTGGGTACGGCCACATAAAAAAGGACGGCGGATCTTCACAGTTACGCGGCGCATATCGAAATACTCCAGCGCAAGTGTTGCTGAATCTGGCCCAATGTATCAAAGTGTTTAGTGGGTTAACTACATCAATACCAGGCACTTTCGCCCCCTTCCTTCCCAGGCCAATTTTCAGCTTTCAGCGCTCTTGCATTTTCAATGACAATTGCGCGGTCATGCTACGCTGTACCCAAATACAATTTTTACAATTTTGTTCGCACAAATAGAGCTTTCTTTTGGTGGTATTTATTCACAACATTTTTTTTCGTGATATAAGAGAAAAAAGAGCGGAAATTTGGGAAGAATATTTTTTTTTTCCTATTTGAAAAGAAATCCAATAAAATAAAATGTTGTCATAAATTTAAGCCAAAATGTATTCTGCTACATATTTTTGGTAAAACAAAATCTCATTAAAGAGGAAGTAAACCCTTGTTATTTTTTTTTTTTTTAAATACCCTGCAAGATAAAGTCATAATGAGCTAGTATTCACAGCATACTTGCTCATTATGATCGACTTACCTGAGAACGAAGCCCCCGAAGTTCTCCTTCGTGCCCTCCACCACCGTCGCCATGTTTCCTGGCGATCTTCTTCCCGTAATCGCCACTCCATCGCTGTGATTGGCCGGAGCGGCAATGACGTTATTCCCGTGCATGCAGGCGGGACCCGTCAAACACGGCATTGCCGTATTTAGGACGGCTACTGTTAGTCCGTCTGTGCGCCGTTGTCTACGGTGCATGCACCGTAGACAGCAGTCCTGTCATTTGGCAAATATCTCCTAAACCGCGCAGGTATAGGAGATATTGCTAACACCTACAAGTAAGCCTTTATCTAGGCTTACCTGTAGGTGTAACTTGCAAAAGTGGGTTTACAACCATGTTAAGTGTATAATTGGTTCATGTGATCATGGACATATGTGTGCAGATAATCATTGGGACATATGATTTTACCGTTACATATGTGGGGAACAGGTGTTTTTACTATGTGGGGACATGTGTGTGGACATGTGTTTTGGGGACATGTGTGTTTTGATAATGATTAATTTCCTGATACATTCTCAGGGCTAACCCATTTCTGCTGCTTGATTCAAATTATGATAATAGTGAGAGATGCAGAGAGCAGACAAAAATCTACATCCTCACCTTTCAGCTTTCAACCACAGAGAGGATGTTATTGCCACCACAGCTTTATAAACATCATGACATCATTCACCTGAACACAATTGATTGGTCAGTCCATATACAATTCAGCCCCTTATTACACGCCCCCCTGTGACGTCTGTACTTGGCATCGTGGAGCACATGTTTCAAAGTCTTTGGGGGCCATCTTCTTCACTCGATGGGATGGGCCCCAGGAAGGAGTGAGTTTAGGATTGCACTAGAATGGAGGGGTTGAAGGAAAAGGAGCTTTTGGAGTGAGGGGATGACACATCTGCTTTCACTTAATCACATCCTGAAAGGTTGGTTAAAGGAACACTAAAGGTTTTTTTTTTTTATTAGATCAATTGATTGCTGTAAGCTAGAGCATTTAAATATCACTTACCTTGTTTTTCCTTTTGACCTCCAAAATACAGTAATCCAGGTTTGAAAATGCCATTTCCTGTCTCTCCTCTTCTTGCTTTCCACCAGCATCTGAGCCGTTTTGCATGGTGGAAAGCAGAATGTGCTCACCCCCTCCCTATGACTACAGCCCTGCGTGAAGATGCTCTCTTATCCCTCACAGGCATGGAGGCTAAGTCTAATGGGAACTGTAGTCCCCATTAGGCCGTGATGTAGCAAGAATGAAAGCACACCGCAAACCAGGAAGTCAGTGAGAATAACGATTCAGGAGTGACGGAGGTGAATAAAACAGCTCGATTTCAACAGGTATCAAACTAGTTATAATGCAAAACATTACTTTTTACTAGGGCTGTGCAAATTAACTTTTAATTAATCGATTAATCTTTAATTTTTTTGATCAATCAAAATCTTTTTGATCGATTAAAATTCTTTTGGTTGGTACTCACCTCTCCTCCGGCTTCTGGGCCTTCAGGGAGTTCCTGTCGGAGATCCGGTGACGTCACAGACAACGGCAGGGCTTGCAGTGTCCATATGAAGGGCTCCTTTGCTGTGCCTTCATATCTGCATGCCAGCGGGACCTTACTATCTGCCACACACAAGGGCTGTTACACTTCCCTCTATCACTTCCCTCTATCAACCTGGGATTCTACAACCATCCATTGGGAGTTGTGATAGTTCCCTTTATGGGACATCTACATGCCGACGGACTGATGTTAACCTCTCCTCATCTGGATTCAGCAGTGGTATCCTTGTACACATTTATATACCAGTATCATGCTTAGCTACATGTTTTTATGACTGCTTTTGGTACCGTTTGGTATTACTCGCACCATTTTTACAGTTTATGTAGCTACATCGATTTTTATCTCCAGTGCAATATTTAATATTTATTTGTTTACCTATTTGAAGACTATAACAATTTTAATGCTATTCCCATCGAGTGCTGCCTTTGTGTGTTTTTTGTACCCTGCTATCCATTTTTCCAGTTGTTGGTAGCTGCACTGGGAATCAGCCTGCAAGGAGATCAGCTAAAAGTAGTTGGATCTGTATGTGCGTTATAATTAATCGAAATTAGTCGATTAATCGATTAAAAAAAAACGATTAATCGAACACAAAAATTTTAATCAGTAACAGCCCTACTTTTTACTTTATCAGCTACTGTCAGACTTTAATTTAAGAGGAAAATATTTGTGTCTTTACAACCCCTTTAACTCTATAATGTCTCTTAAGGAAAATAATTTTCTAATACACTCACATACATATGTATTATACCTTATATCGATCAAGAAATAAAGAAATATAAATGGAAAACATTTCAGTGGTTCTAATCATAACACAAAATAGCATAGAAAAAATTATTCATTTTATTTTCACGTCCATCACAGTTTTACATTGTGTGAGGACACCAGGCTGGTGATCAGTGTGTAAAAAGCTGTAAAAAAAACAGCTCATACACACTGATCACTAGACATGTGCAGACTGGAATATTTTGTTTAGTTTTTTCGTTTTCGTTTGGAAAATAAATTTATTTAGTTACTCCCGAAAATCATTTTGATTTATGTCATTTTCGTCGGGAAAGTTTTCATCCGAAAACAACGATTTTCGATGCTTTGTCGAATTTTCGTCGTTCAATTCGACAAAGCATCGAAAATCGTTGTTCTGAATACAGTGAATAGGTACAAATTGAACGACGAAAATTCTACGATTTTCGATGCTTTGTCGAATTTCCGTCGTTCAATTTCTATCTATTCACTGTATTCAGAGCGACGATTTTCGATGCTTTGTCGAATTGAACGTCGAAAATTCGTCAAAGCATCAAAAATCGCTGGATCTGAACGAAAACAAAAATAAAGCATTTTTTATGTGGGATCTTTCGGTTTTCGTTTCTTGCGCTTTTGTTTTCGTTCGTTAAAACGATAACGAAAATACCCGATTTTCGTACGAAAATGCATTCTAACGAAAACAAATGTCTACTGATCACCAGCCAGCTTCAGCGATCCGCTCTCCTCTCCTCACCGACAACTTCTGTGTGAGGAGAGGAGAGCCATTCGCTTAGCAACCGGCTCTCTGTTTACAGACACGACCGTCATGTGATCAGGAGTGCCAATCACAGGTGACACAAGCGCGGGATCCCCCTCCTTTTGAAGGACGTTTCTGAACGTCCACTCAGAAGGAGAGAACGCCCACCCAGCCATATATAAACAGAGAGCTTCTGTGCAAACCAATCTTTGGCAGCAGATCTTTTCAACTACAGTCATTGAGTAGAATGGGAGGCTTTTGTGTTGTCACTTGTGGAAATAAAAAAAAAAAAAAAACATTAGCCTCCTAAGCATAGGTGTGCGCAGCCTTTGGCATTAGGGTGTGCACCTCAAAGCTCAAACACACTCTATCGATCACTCACAATGTTTATTCAGAAAGGGAAGTGCTGTGGGTGGAAGAAGGGGGAGCCAGGTCAGTAGGGGGAATCTGTTCTGCACATGGTGATTAGGATGTGCTTGGGCACACCTGGCACACCCTGTGCGCACGCCTATGCTCCTAAGACATTTGATTGTGGTCTTCTGGGTGCTGTGCTGGGTCTTCTGTGGTTACTATGAAGAGAGGCATCTACTTGGCATGGCATTTAGAAGATCATGGATATCCCTGTAGTAAAAAAGGATAGAAATTGCGCAGGTGAAATACTAAATACGGTAATCAAAACAGCAGCTGGAAATTACACAACAGAACATTCGTGCATAAAAAAATATATAACTCAAAATTGCAGTGCTAAAATAGAATGTGATAAAACAAAAATGCTAATTAAATATAAACAGTGATAAGTCCATAAGAACATCCGTGAGGAAATCCAACATAAATAAAGTTCTTGAATATTCGTGTCTCAGTGATGATAAACGATTAAACACCAAAAGTGCACTTTCCACCGTGAAAAAAAGAAAGGCCGTGCCCTTACCAGATGACTTGACTCCATGTTATAGGAGCCTAGTAAAGCGTGGATGAGTGTAATACATACAATCCGTCTTTGGGATATAAACAGGATGATGGAAGTATCAACACAGGTGGCTGCTCTCTCAGTTTCTCGCTCTATTTGATGCTGTGCTAATCGCTTACTCCAGCAGTTCAGGCTAGAAATGAATACACCAAAGTATTTCCATAAACTTATTGGTTATGTCCATCCCTAATGGCCACATTGATGTTTTTCAGGATTTTCAATCCCGGTGTGTGTGAGGCAGGCTGGGCTCCTCCAGATGAATAATATCCTCTCTCTCCGGCTGCTGGATGTCACACTCCTCTCCCCGGACCTCCCCAGTTATTTATCACTGTAGTAGCTCGAGCTGCTACAATCATTTAAAGTTTCCATATAGTTCTGGCAGGTATTACATATGCATCCTTACATTTTACCAAGCTGGCCCAACGTAAGTGTGCAAAATATGTCATCCCTTGAGTTTTAAAGTGTTACTAAAAGACATTCTTATTCTATATAATCTATACACATCCACTAGGGTCACTAAAGGATTTTTTTTTTAGCTAAATAGCTTCCTTTACCTTAATGCAGTGCGGTTTTCATGTTCTCATTGTTCGTTTTTGCTTTGAAGTTGCTGTAATTCTTCTCTGATCTCCACACTTCCTGCTTGTCTGGCTCCTTATGAAAAATCTCATGGCAGCTTTTCACTGTGGTCCAAGCTGTGTGTCTAAAACTCCTCAGAACCAATAAGTAGACATGTGCATTTCGTTTCGTTTCTAATTCGTTTTTTAACGAAAATTCGTAAATTCGTAATTTCCGAATTTTCGTATTAACAAATTTTTTTTATTAACGAATTTTCGGACTTCCGAAAATTTCGAATTTCCGAATGTCGGATTTTTCGGAATTCCGAAAATGCGAATTTCCGAAATTTCGTATTTCCAAAAAATTCGAATTTCCGAATTTTCGTATTTCCGAAAATTCGAATTTCAGAATTTTCGTATTTCCGAAAATTTCAATTTCAGAATTTTTTAATTTTCGAATTTTGAATTTCCAAATTTTAGTATTTCCGAATTCCGGATTTTCGGAAATACGAACATTTTTAGTTTATATTTTCGATTTTTTTCATTTTCGAATTTTTCGACAATTCGAATTATTAATTTTCGATTTTTCACATTTCGGATTTCGAATATTCGAATTTTCGAATTTTTTATTTTTCGAAATGTCGAATCTTTCATTTTCGAAATTTCGAATTTTTCAATTTTCGAATTTTCGAATTTCGAATTTTTCATTTTCGAAATTTAGCATTTTTGAATTTCCAATTTTGGAATTTGCGCATTTCGAATTTTTCAATTTCCATTTTTTTCATTTTTCGAAATTTCGAATATCCCAATTTTCAAATTTTTTATTTTTCGAATCTTCCATTTTCGAAAATGAAAAATTCGAAAAATAAAAAATTTGAAAATGAAAAATTCGAAAACTCGAAAATTAAGTCTAATATTCGAATTAGAGAATTCGAAAATTGAAAACATTTGAAAATTCCAATTTCCCAATTTTGAATTTCCAAATTTTTGTATTTCCGAATTGTTTAATTTCCGAATGTTCGTATTTCCGATTTTCGGAAATACGAAATTTTTTCGTTTTTTTTAATTTTCGATTTTTTTAATTTTCGAATTTTTTAATTTTCAAATGTTTGAATTTTCAAAATTCCGAATATTCGAATTTCGAATTTTCATTTTTCGAAAATTCGAATTATTCATTTTCTATTTTTCGAATATTCAAATTTTTCATATTCAAATTTTTCATTTTCAAATTTTCGAATATTCGAATTTGGAATATTCGAATTTTCGATTTTTTTATTTTTCAAAATGTCGAATCTTTCATTTTCGATATTTCTCGAATTTTCGAATTTTTCATTTTCGAAATTTTGCATTTTTGAATTTTTCATTTTCGAAATTTTGCATTTTTGAATTTCGAATTTTTCATTTTCGAAATTTTAATTTTTCGAAATTTCGAATTTCCCAATTTTCCAATTTTTTATTTTTCCAATTTTTCATTTTCGAAAATTAAAAATTCGAAAAATGTGAAAATTCGAAAATTAAAAATTCGAAAAATGTGAAAATTCGAAAATTAAAAATTCGAAAATTAAATTATTCGAATTAGAGAATTCGAAAATTGAAAAAATTTGAAAATTCGAATTTTCGAATTATTTAATTTTCGAATTTTCGAAATTTCTAATTTTCTAATTTCGAATTTTCAAATTTTTTTAATTTTCGAAAAATAAAAAAATTACGAAAATTCAAATATTCTAAATTTCGAAATTGTAACATTAAAACATCTAAAGTTCGAAAATCTAAAATTCGAAAATGGGAAATTTCTGAATTTTTCGAATTTTTTAATTTCCGAAAATTATTTTTTTTTCATTTTCGTTTCATTCGTTTTTTTTTCGGGAATTTCGTTTTTTCCGTTTTATTCGTTTTTTTGCATTTTCGGAAATCCGAAAATTCAGAATTTTCGAATTTCCCGAATTTACGAAAAAAGCAAAAAAACGAATAAAACGGAAAAACATATTTGTTCGATCTTCCCGAATTTACGAATTTACGAAAAAAAATAAAAAAAAATAATGAAACAAAAACGATTTTTTTTTTTAATTTCCCGAATTTCCGAATTTCCGAAAAAATAAAAAAAACGAAAATAACATAAACGAAAAAAACGAATTTTTTGGCAGTGCACATGTCTACCAATAAGATTAATTTTAAAAACAAAACACTGCCCTGGATTTGTTTGTTTTTGTTCTGTGTGTCTTCTCTACTTCACAGAAACATGAAACCAGTTTAAAAACTAAAGTGAAACTGCATGCACATTATATGATTGATTTGTATCTATTTTTAATCATTTTTAAAAGGAATCAGTTAACTTTTATGTCTCTATACCCTGTAAACAGTCATTTCAGCAAAACATTTTTTTCCTTTAGTGACCCTTCAACCTCTTGGCGCTGGCCGCGGGCAAATATGCGGCCTCTTGGCGGGTGGGCCTTGATGCAGAGCAGCCACATATTTGCATGCATTAACTAATTAAGCCTCGAACCATTTAACTGGCCAAAGACTAACCCACTTTTTGCGAATTCGGCACTGCTTAGTTTTAACTGACAATTGCGCGGTCGCGCGAAGTGGCTCCCAAACCAATTTGATGGTATTGTGGTATTTGATAACCTCTGCGGCTTGTATTGGTTTGCGCTATAAACAAAAATGCAATATTTTTAACCTTTGGCTGTAATAAATATCCTGAAAAATATAGAATTTTTATATTTTTTCCTCAGTTTAGGCTGATACATATTCTTCTACGTACTTTTGGTAAAAAAAAACAAAACGCAATAAACGTTTATTGATTGGTTTGTGCAAAAGTTTATGGCCCAGATTCACAAAGCACTTACGCCGACGTAACTCACCTTTTCCCGGCGTAGCGTAAATATGTGCCCGGCGTATGTGTGCGCCAGAGTCACAAACCAAAATACGCCTAGAAATAGGCCATCCTGCCCCGACGTATCTTACTTACGCCGGCGTGGCGTGGCGTGGGCGCAAATATGGTCTGGACATATGTTGCTTCTCCCATTGATTAGGCATTCACATATGCAAATGAGGGAAATACGGCGATTCACAAACGTACTTGCGCCCGGCGCATGATATACGCGGTTTGCGTAAGTTTTACGTCCGGCATAAAGTTATTCCCCATAGGTGAGGCGCAACCGATGCAAAAGTATGGACCAGGGAACACAAGCCTACGTATTTTATGTTGGACGTCTGTGAATATGGGCCGACGTGGGTCTGGCTGGGTGTAGGTTACATTCACGGCGTACACAGTGATCTGGCGTATCTTAGGCAGTTGTTCCGATGTGGTTGTGCGCATGCGCACGGGGATACAACCACGTCTCGACGCATGCGCAGTTTGTTTTAAGTACTTGTCTGGCGCCCGGCCCATCATTTGCATGGGGTCACGCTTCATTAGCATGGATCACACCCACTTCCACCTACGCCGGCTTACGCCTACGAAATATACGCCACGCTGGTGCAACGTTGGGAGCATTTGCTTTGTGAATTCCATGCTTCCCTCTCTGTGCTGCGTCGGCGTAGCGTAAAAGAGATACACTGTTAGGGGGTGTGGCTATGAGCGACACGTCACCGATCGCTGCTCCCGATGAGAAGGAGCATTCGATCAGTGACATGTCACTAGGAAGAACAGGAAGATGTTGTGTTTACACTGACATCTTCCTGTTCTTCAGCTCCATGACACGATTGCGGGACACCGCCAGACATCGAGTCCGCGGGTCCCATGGGCACGGAGCTTGCGACAGGGCGGCAAATTAAAGGGGATGTACCTGTACGCCCATTTGCCTGTCCGTGCCATTCTGTGTGCGGCGGTCCTTAAGCGGTTAATGCAAATACAGCTGTGCCGAGAGTGTGCGCCATGCGGCACAGTTACCAGCGGCTAATGGAAAGCTCCTGATCACTGCTTGCTATTGGGAACTTTCGGATCATGTGACCGCCATGACAGCCAATCACGGCAGTCACATAATTATAAACCCTGACCCGCCTTCCGATATTCTTTTTTTTATCACTTAGGGTTTTTATTGAAAAGATTAAATTTACAACTTACAACCAGTTAAGGTAAAATGTAGTCTTGACTAGTAAAATGGGGTACATCAGAATAGACAGGTCTTAAAATGTTCCATTCGTAATACATAACGTTCAGTAAGGTAAACAAGTAACTTAAGACAGTTATAAAGAACATTTATGGTTTCCCATATGATCATCATGGAATCAAAAGGATCTTAAAAAAGACAAATATAAAAAAAAAAGACACAAACAAAAAAAATTAAACAAGGAAATTAAAGAAAAAGGGGAAACACAGAAAATTAAAGAAAAAGGGGAAACTCAGGTTAATCTGATATACGGAGCACAAACCAAGGGGTCCACTTAGCAACATAGAGTGGAATCGGACATATCCAATCGTGTGTACGACCTAGCAGACAGGTTTTTCCAGCGGACAAATTTCAAAGCATGCTTTGAAATTTGTCCGCTGGAAACCTGTCCGTCGGACATGTCCGCTGGTTAGTATGCCTAACCGGCGGACATAAATCTCCCACATGCGTCGAATGGATTCGACGCATGATTGGAAGTATTTTACTTCCTGGAGTGGTGACGTGGCGGCGTCAACGCCACCGCCACGTCACCGTGTCCTCAGTCCGAGGGGATTTTCGTCCGATGGTGTGTACACGCCATCGGACCAAAATCCGAGGAGACATGTCCGCTGGAAACAGTCCGTTGGACATTCAAGGCCCAACTCTTGATCCCATATGCTTTAGGATGGAGCCCAGCCCATTCTCCTCCATGGAACTATACAGCATAGAGATCAGTCCTTTCTGCCTGGGGGAGGAATGACAAATGGTTTCAAAAACTGTACTCGAGTAAGAGGGGACAGCAGCATAATGTGTCTGAAAACAATGGCGGATCTGCAAATATCTGTAATATTCCCGCAAGGGAACGTCTTCCAGTGTTCTAAGCTGAGCAAAGATAAATATGCCATCATCCAAAAAGTCCCCAAGTGATGACAGACCGTTGCTTATCCACCATCCAAAACCTGCCGGCCTATGGAAAGCAATAGGGAACCTAGAGTCAGCCAGAAATGAGGCCTCAGATGGGACCCCTGATACAAGAGCCAGACGAAGGCCAAACCTCCCCCAGAGTCCCAGCTCTTGGGCAACTATTTGGTTCAAAGCTGTAAAGATTTTGATGACCATAAAAGTCCCAGTAAATAATAAGGGCGTATCGAGTCTTGTTCGAAACAAACCCAGGGGACTTTAGAGTTTCTAATGTTCCACTGTGCTATCTGAGAGAACCTACTCGCTAAGAAGTATAGCCTCGCCTTCCGATATTCTAAACCCTTTAAAGTGTCGGGAGGCGCTGAGTCCAAGGGGTTAAAGTAGTAGAAAAGTCCACTTTTGAATTTGTACCTGTGGGTACAGTAAATATCTCCTAAACTTGCAGGCCGGGATTCAGATACATCGGCGCATATTTATGCCGCCGTAGCGTATCTTCTTTACGTTACGCCGGCGCAACGCAGAGAGGCAAGTATGAAATTCACGAAGCAAATGCTCCCAATGTTGCGCCAGCGTAGCGTATAGTCGTAGGCGTAGGTCAGCGTAAGTCAAAGTAGGTGGAAGTGGGCTAGAAGTGGGCGTGATATATTTAAATGAAGCGTGACCCCATGCAAATGATGGGCTAAGCTTCAAAAAACGAACTGCGCATGCGTCGGCTCTTGGACGCATCCCAGTAAGCATGCGCAGAATCACGTCGGGACAAACGCCTAAGATACGTTGAATCACTGAACATAACCTATGCACAGCCCTATTCACGTAGTACTATGTAAACAACGTACAATACGACGTCCAGCGTAAATATGCGCCCAAGATACGACAGCGTAGGACACCTACGTCGGTTGTATTAAGCCAAATTTCAGGCGTATCTTGCTAACAGAATTAGGCGCATAGATACGACGCGCATCCGTGCACTTACGCAGCGTATCTGTAGATACGTCGGTGTAAGTGCTTTCTGAATCCGACTAGCATTGTTTAGGAGATATGCACACAAAATGCAGCGGGTGACGTCACCGGTGCATGCAGTGACATCATACTCTTCAGAGCTCTGTGTTAGGGAGTGACATCATTATGGCTCGGCCATTCATACAGCCGAAACCCGCAAAGGAAGAAGTGTCAGCAGTGACAGATCGCCACTAGAGGGCTTCATTTTAGGGTAATGCCCTGTACACACGATCGGTTTATCCGATGAAAACGGTCTGATGGATTTTTCCATCTGATATCCAATGAAGCTGACTTTCATCAGTCTTGCCTACACACCATCAGTTAAAAAAACGATCGTGTCCAACGTGGTGACGTAAAACACAACGACGTGCAGAGAAAAATGAAGTTCAATGCTTCCGAGCATGCGTCGACGTTGATTTTTAACCAATGGATTTCCCTAACAGTCGATCGTTTTTTTTCTATCAGTGTTTTAACCATCAGATCATTTTAAAACAGGTTCTAAGTTTTTTCACCAATGAGAAAAAAAATGATGGGGCCCACACACGATCGGTTCGTCTGATGAAAACTGTCCCGTTTTCATCAGACAAACCGATCGTGTGTACGCGGCATAAGTATTTCATAATGTGCTAATTATGGTATTGCCTTGTGGTGGATTTTTTTTTTTTAATGTCCAATGCTTTAACCACTTAAAGACCCCCGCACGCACATATACGGCCACAACATGGCACGTACAGGCACAAGGGCGTAAATTTACGTCCCCGCCTGAGTGCGGTTCGGGGGTCTCCCTACCTCTGGGAGCGATCCGGGATCTGCGGGCGGATGTCCGTGATATCCGCCCCCCCCGCGATCGCTCCCAGCCAATGGGAGCGCGCTCCCAGCCTGTCACTTCCTCCTCCTGTGTTTACACAGGAAGGAGGAAATGATGTATTCTCTCATCGCAGCGCTGTTTCCCAGCGCTGCTGATGAGAGAAGACATCACAAGTAAGTGTGCACCAACACAACACTGACACACACTCACATAGGCATATTAACCCCTTGTGATCGCCCCCCCCACCCCCCTGTCACAGTGTTACTGAATGCAGTGATTTAATCACTGCATTTAGTGTCAGTGTGACAGGCACTGTAAAAAACAGTTAGTGTTAGGTTCAGGATAGCCCCCCCACCCCCCCTAATAAAGTTTTAACCCCCTGATCACCGCCCTAGTTAACCCTTTCACTCCCTATTGCCAGCGTCACTAAGCGATCATTTTTCTGATCGCTGTATTAGTGTCGCTGTTCCCGCTAGGTAGCTATTTTTTTTTATTGCGATTTTTTTTTTTTAATAAAGACATGTGGCTAAATACATTTTGGCCTAAATGTTTGACTAAAATTTAGTTTATTTGATTTTTTTTTAACAAAAAGTAAAAAATAGTGTTTTTTTTTTCAAAAATGTCGCTCTATTTTTGTATATAGCGCAAAAAATAAAAATCGCAGAGGTGATCAAATACCACCAAAAGAAAGCTCTATTTGTGGGAAGAAAAGGACGCAAATTTTGTTTGGGAGCTACGTCGCACGACCGCGCAAATTTCTGTTAAAGCGACGCAGTGCCGAATCGCAAAAACACCTTGGGTCATTTACCAGCGTATTGGTCCGGGTCTTAAGTGGTTAATGACCCTGTAATCTATTTTTCATTGTTTCTTACAGTGTTTTTCTGCTTTTATATTGCGCTATATATAATCAAATTACTAGATTTCTTACAGTATCAGCAGGGTTTGCACTTATAGAACAGACATAATAAAAGACTCAATTGTATATTTAACAGACCTAAGAAGAGCCAATAGGAGAACTGCTAGGAAATATATACTGTATTTATTGGTGTATAACACTCACTTTTTTACCCTGAAAATAGAGGGTAAACTGTGCCTGCGTGTTATACACAGGGGGCTGTGGAAAGTTTTTTCCTGAAACTTCCCTCTTAAAGTTAGGGTGCGTGTTATACGCCGATACAGTATTTGAAATGTACACATAGTAACAATAATAGCCTACACCAGGGATCTTCAAACTTTCTAAACAGGATTTATATATTATGGTCCCTTAGACTGATGGTTTTCATTTTTTTTTTTTACAAATAAATATCTGAAAAGTGTGGCGTGCATTTGTATTCAAGCCCCCTTTACTCTGATACCCCTAACTAAAATCTAGTGGAACCAATTGCCTTCAGAAGTCACCTACTTAGTATAATAATAGAGTCCACCTGTGAGTACTATAATCTCAGTATAAAAACAACTGTTCGGTGAAGCCTTTTGAGATGTTTGTTAGAGAACCATAGTAAACAAACAGCATCATGAAGTCCAAGGAACACACCAGACAGATCAGGAATACAGTTGTAGAGAAGTTCAAAGCAAGGTTGTGTTATAAAAAAAAATGTCCCAAGCTTTGAACATCTCACGGAGCACTGTTCAATCCATCATCCGAAAATGGAAAGAGTATGGCACAACTGCAATCTACCAAGACATGGCCATCCACCTAAACTGACAGGCCGGGCAAGGAGAGCATTAATCAGAGAAGCAGCCAAGAGGCCCATGGTAACTCTGGAGGAGCTTCAGAGATCCACAGCTCAGGTAGGAGAATCTGTCCACAGGACAACTATTAGTCGTGCTCTCCACAAATCTGCCTTTTATGGGAGAGTGGCAGGAAGAAAGCTATTGTTTAAAGAAAGTTCTGTTTGCAGTTTACGAGAAGCCATGTGGGGGACACAGCAAACATGTGGAAGAAGGTGCTGTGGTCAGATGAGACCAAAATTCTACTTTTTGGCCTAAAAGCAAAACGCTGTGTGTAATAAAAAACTAACACTGCACATTACCCTGAGCACACCATCCACACTGTGAAACGTGGTGGTGGCAGCATCATGTTGTGGAGATGCTTTTCTTCAGCAGGAACAGGGAAGCTGGTCAGAGTTGATGGATGGAGCCAAATACAGGGCAATCTTAGAAGAAAACCTGTTAGGTAGCGTACACACAATCAGACCGGTCCGATGAAACTGGCCTGAAGACCAGTTTCATCAGACCAAATTGATCGTGTGTACGGCCCATCGAACTGTTGTCCATCTGACCAAAGTTTTAAAACTTGCTTTAAAATCTGTCCGATGGACACCTGTCCGTCGGACTAAAACGATGACTAGTACACAAAATCATCGGACCAAAAACCCGCGCATGCTCAGAAGTCGACGCATGCTTGGAAGCATTGAACTTCGTTTTTTCAGCACGTCGTTGTGTTCTACGTCACCGCATTCTGGCCCGATGGGATTTTGGACTGATGGTGTGTACGCACATCAGACCATCAGACCACGTCAGCGGTGGTCCGATGAAAGCGGTCCGTCAGACCAGTCTCATCGGGTTGGTCTGATCGTGTGTACGTGGCCTGATGCCGCGTACACACGATCACTTTTTGTGATGTAAAAAAACGTTGTTTTATCTCACAAAACAAAACAACGTTTTTCAAACTTCATTTTAAAAAACGACGTTGCCTACACACCATCGTTTTCTGAAAATGCTCTTGCAAAGCGCGGTTATGTACACCACGTTCGACGGCACTCTGTTCCATTGAAGCTCCCATCTCATAACTTGCTTCTGAGCATGCACGGGTTTAAAAACGTCATTTTAAACGTCGTTTTTGCCCACACGCGATCATTTTTTATGAAACAAAAACGACATAAAAAATTCAAGCATGTTCGAATTTTTTTTTGGTAGTTTTTCAGAAGACATAAAACAACGTTTTGCCCACACACGATCACTTTAAATGACGTTTTTTAAAACGTTGTTTTATTTCATCACAAAAAACGATCGTGTGTATGCGGCATTAGAGTCTGAAAAAGACTTGAGACTGGGGTGGAGGTTGACCTTCCAGCAGGACAACAACCCCAAACATACAGCCAGAGCTACAATGGAATGGTTTAGATCAGGGGTCTCCAAACTTTTTAAACAAAGGGCCAGTTCACGGTCCTTAAGACTTTAGGGGGGCCAGACTAGGGCCGTTGGGAATTTAAAAAAAATGACCAGTGGGAGTAAATAATACCATATATTTGGTGACAGTGGAAGGATGAGTGCCCCATTGTTGGTGTCAATGGAAAGAATTGATGGTGTCAGTTGGAGGAATAGTGCCCCATTGGTGTCAACAAGAATTATGCCACATTTTTTTTTAACCAAGTAAACAAGTTTATTGATATGTAAACAAGGCATACAATCATACATCACAGAGGTTCCAATTAGCACCGGAATACACAAAGCATCATCAGTTACACAGCTAGTACAGATCGTTATATCTCCCCAGGTAGACTATTGTCCAAGTTACGCCCCATTGCGAACTGCCTAGGAGGGTATACACCCATATTCCACCTCCCCTTGTATGCACGGTCTGCCCTTGGTGAGGACACCAGGGGCAACTCTGAGTCACCCCGTATACGTCTCCCCGTCTGCCAACCATCTATCCCAGACATTAGCAAACTTTTGAGGGCGGCCCCTATGTATATATATCAATTTCCTATACGGAAGCACTCTATTCACCTCCCTCTTCCATTCTCTCAGTGTCGGAGCTGTCTCCCGAAACCAGGTCTTAGCGATCACCTTCCTAGCCAGGAATAATGATTCATAAATGAATATAGTCTGGAACTTATCCAGCTCCACGTCCGGCAGCAGTCCCAATAAGCAGAGCTTTGGGTCCATCCCCACAGGTGATCCCATGTTATCGTGTAAGAACTGTGTCACCTGCAGCCAATATGCCTGAATGTCAGAGCAGTGCCACAGCATATGGTAGAAAGTACCCTCCGCTAAAGTACACTTGGGGCAGAGGTGGTTCCGTTCAGATTGAAATTTTGCTAGTCGTATTGGAGTGAGATAAGCCTGGTGTATAATATATAGTTGGGTCAGTCTGTCCGAAACCTTAGGGGATGCGGTCTTGACCCCCTCCAATACCTCCTCCCAGTCTGAGTCCTCAATGGGTCCCACATCCTGTTCCCACTGCACCCTAGCTTTCTGAGATACCCTAGACACCCTGTGCTGTCTAAGAACATAATAGATGTTGGAAATAAGCTTAGTAGGATCTGTTCCAAGAATGACGTCAAGGACCGGTGGAGTGTCCAGCTCCATCTCTACCAAGGACATCTGCCTCCTGAGAGCGTGTTTCAACTGTAAATATCGAAATAATAAGTGTTGGGGAAGAGAAAATTCCTCCTTTAGCGCAGGGTACGGTTTAGGCCCATTCCTAGTGAGGACCTGAGATAGGTACAACACCCCATACGAGGCCCAGATCGGAGGATCTGGTACCTTATTCAGCTCCGGCAGGCAACTATTGTTCCACAGCGGGGTGTGTGAATGTACATGCGATCTATCTTGCTTCTTAAGTGCTATTTCCCAGACCTTGCGGTGGTGTATTAGCATCCCGGCCTCAAAGTACGGTGTCCTACTCCCTCCCTGTCCTCTCCGAAAAATCGCCTGGCTAGGTGTGTGGAGCGCACTGCCCGGCCTATTACACACTAGTGCCCTATACCTCTGCGACTCGGTGGTGTTGAAGTGGTAGAGGTGGGACAGCTGTGACGCTATATAGTAGTCGTGGATATCCGGAAGGGAGCAT
Organism: Rana kukunoris; assembly: GCA_029574335.1. Taxonomy (NCBI): domain Eukaryota; kingdom Metazoa; phylum Chordata; class Amphibia; order Anura; family Ranidae; genus Rana; species Rana kukunoris. Next base: position 199,613,977 of record CM056055.1, on the reverse strand, counting down.
CCCCCCTCCTCTGTGGGGTTTTTGAGAATATGCCATGCCAGCTTGTGCCTACCCGAGCCCCAGACAAAAGAATTGAGCAGTGCCTCCATTTGCTTAAATATTTTAAGGGGAATGTATAAGGGAGCATGCCATACCATATATAAGATTTTAGGTAGCAGTATCATTTTGATTAAATTAATTCTACCCATAACTCCCAATGGCAGCCTCGACCAAGCTTGGGTTCTAGATTTGATAATGGTAAATAGGGGTTCGACATTCAAGGTGATATAGTCCTGCAGATTTCTGGTGACTCTCACCCCCAGGTATTTAACTTCCGCTACTCTTTGCAATGGTAGAGCTGGGGACACAGCGGGGGGGGGAAACATGTCCAATGGAAGAATTTTAGATTTGTCCCAATTGATTTTTAAGCCAGAGTACTGCCCCATCCGGTCTATAATATTCAGCGCCGCACCAAGAGATGGGCCCTGGTCTGCTAAGTAGAGTACCGTGTCGTCCGCGTACAACCCTATCTTTTCCCAGGTATCCCCCTTCCTGAGGCCCACTACCCCCGGGGACGTCCTAATGGCCATAGCCAATGGTTCAGCCGCCAGAGCATACAGCAGTGGGGATAGGGGGCAGCCCTGTCTCGTACCCCGTTCCAGGGAAATTTGTTCAGAAAGCCACCCGTTGACAAAGATCCTAGCCCGGGGGTTCTGGTATAGAAGTTGCACCCACCTGATAAATTTCGGGCCAAACCCGTAGCACTGTAAACATTCCCAGAGGTAGGGCCATTCGACCGAGTCGAAGGCTTTTGCCGTGTCCAATGTCACCACCACCCTCGAACCCATGTTGTCATGCTGAGCCTGAATGTTCATAAACAACCTACGTATGTTCATTGCCGTGTTTTTCCCTGGCATAAAGCCGGTCTGGTCTGAATGTATCAAGGAAAGTATTACTGAGTTCAATCTAGAGGATAGAATTTTGGCCAGGATTTTAATATCTACCGTCAACAGGGAAATAGGCCTGTAAGATTCTGGGAATTTAAGGTCCTTACCCGGTTTAGGAAGCACAATAATCTGTGCCTCCTGCATAGATGTGGGGAGGATTCCCCGGTCAAATATGGAGCGATACAAGGTTTCAAGTCTGGGGACCAGTACTTCGGAGTACTTAGCATAGAATTCCAGGGGTAAACCGTCTAGCCCCGGCGTCTTAGATTTAGCTAGCTGCGATATGGCCTCAGCAATATCTTGTGTGGTAATGGGGGCCTCTAGCCCCTTAACCTGCTCCGGGGTCAATCGAGGGAAGAGCAGGGTGTGTAAGTACTCCCGAATCTCTTGCGGCGTATGATGGCACCTGGATCTATAAAGATCTTCGTAAAAACCGCCGAAAGCTATCTGCCACCTTAAACTGGATCTGTAATGACCGAGCCGTCCGACCCTGCCAAGGACACCACCACCGGCGGTCTGTCTTCCATATGTGCTAGGTAGGCCAACATCTTTCCTGCCTTTTCCCCATGTTCGTACACCCTTGTCTTGCAGAAGAACACCTTTTGTTTTGCTTTTTCAAGGTGGAGCTGAGAGACCACTCTGGACTGCAGCTTCACCTTCGTGAGGTTTTCGGAGGAGGGCTGAGTGCCATAAACCCTCTCGAGCTCTAGCAGCCTGTCCTCACATAGGGCCACCTCTACCCTCGATGATTTTTTAAGTCTGTTTTATCCTAGTGTCTAGTACCCTACGCGCATGAAGTTTAAACTCGTCCCATCGGGAATTTAATGAGGCGGGGTCCTCACCATCTGGGAGAAAAAATCGCAGTTCCCTCTCCACCCCGTCATGATCTGTCAGTGCCTCTAGCCAGAATGGGTTGAGTCTCCACACCCTCCCAGGGGCCTCCCCCAACACAGACAACTGCATCCAGCAAGGAGAGTGGTCTGATAAAGCTCTAGGTGCAAACCCAGTGCCTACCACCCGTGGCAGAAGTGCCGCTGATATTATGATATAATCTATACGGGACATTGTCTCATAACTTGTGGAATGACATGTATAAGCCCTAGTCTCGGGATTCCTATGTCTCCACACATCCACCAGAGCAAATTCTTGCAATAGGCGGCTCAGTCTAGTTTGCCTGGGAACCCCCGTGTCCCCAGACTCGCGCACAGGGCGGTCCATGAAGGGGTTCATAGTCATGTTGAAATCCCCCATCCACACAGCAGGTACCGTCGGGTACTTAGCCATATACGCCAGACCGGCTGTAACAACTTCCGAACTGTATGGGGGAGGGATGTAACAAGCAATCAGTACCACAGGTGACCCCCCCAACATTGCGTGAGTGAACAGGTATCTTCCCTGTTGGTCAGATTCTATTTCAATGAGCTCAAACGGGGTGGCCTTAGTGACCAGCAATGACACTCCTCTGGAGTAGCTGGTGTGAGTGCTGTGATACGCCCAGCCAATCCAGGGGCGCTTCAAAGCAGTCTGCAGATGGCCCGTGACGTGCGTCTCAGTTAACACTATAACATTGGCCTTTTGCGCTTTCAGGTATGTGAGGGCCGCAGTACGCTTCACCTTGTCTCTCATTCCCCGCACATTCCATGTTAAAAATTTAATAGAGGTCATGTTATTGGTATATACATCCTGACGACCCAGACCAGTATATTCTCTGACTCATTAGTCCTTTGCATCTTGTCCTGCCTACTAGTAACAACTGTCTGCATACCTTGTTGCTGTGTATTCCCCTGTCCATCTCTCTTACATATCAGAACCTGTTTTAACCTCGTAGGACCACAACGGTGATCCTGCCCATAGGTAACACACCCCCCTCCCAGCCCAGCACCCCCCAAACTTGGTGCAGGCATCATACACCCAAACATAACACCGAAAAAATAATACATCCAGCCATTTACTCCGGCTGGAGGCTCTACGCTTAAACATAAGAAGTTACAATTAGTAATGCATATTATATTGTTTATGGGAGCGATTGTCCACTGATCAGCGTGTGGATCCAACGCAACGGGTGAGCTGCACACCCATCCAGACAAACAAGAAAAAGGGGAAGGGGGGGGATGTTGCTTTATAATATCCCAAGGATGAGAGAAAAAAAAAATGATGATAAAAATTAAAAGAAACGTTTGTCCTGGAATGCTAAAGTTGGACTCCTCTTGCAGCCAAGGAGATCTTCCTGTGATCACAGATCATTGTAGTCTTAAGGCACATATCCCGCCATATGTCCTCAGGATCTCCACCGATACCAGTGCAGCTTAACGCTAAAACAGGGACAGGGAGGGGAGCAAGCCGACCTCTTACAAGTCCAGGGGGGGAATCTCACCCATCTCCTCTGAAAATAACATGGAGGCCGGAAAGGGGGGGGAGGGGGTAATAGGAATGACAGGGGAGTCTCCCGATCAGCAGTGCAGACTTCCATTATATAGCCAAGGGGGGGAGGAATTAACATAGGGACTCAGAACTCAGCATGTGTAGCCATAAACCGGCAGTAGAACAGAGTCAACTCAGTGCTGGGTTAGGGAGAATATTCCTCGCCTCCCCCCCCAAAAAAGAAACAAAAAAAAAAAAAAAAAAAAACCCGAAACAGTACTCACAATCCAGTAAGATCTTGCTGTTATCTGCCTTTACGGTCCAACCACGCTGCCGCCGCCGCGGGAGTATCAAAGAACTGTGCACGGCCATCTTCCTCCACCCGAAGACGTGCTGGATACATCATGGCGTATTTGAGATGTAGTGCTCTCAGACGCCGTTTAACATCCTGGAATTGAGACCTCTTCTTCTGTACTTCTGTTGAAAAATCAGGAAACACCGCCACATGACCATTCCCCATCTGTATATTTCCTTTCTCCCTGGAGAGCCGCATTATAGTATCTCTGTCCCTGAAATTCAAAAACTTGGCAATAAACGTGCGGGGAGGGGCTCCCTCAGGCGGGGGTCTCGCTGGTACTCGGTGCGCCCGCTCCACCGCAAACATTACAGAGAATGCCTCCCTGCCATATGTGTTGATGAGGAGGTTTTCCAAAAAGTCCACCGGGTCCCTGCCCTCTGCTCTCTCCGGCAGTCCTATGAACCGCAAATTACAGCGTCGGGAGTCTATTTTCCATTTCATCCTGATGGGAATGGAGCATGTGGACCTGACGCTGTAGGTCTTCCGTAGCAGTCTGTAGGGGATGCAGTATATCCTCCGCCGCGCTTATCCGGGTCTCAGTCTCCGTGACCCTACCCCGTACCGTAGCAAGGTCCTGTCTCAGCAGTGAGATATCAAGCTTGACCTCGTCAATCTTTGTGGTCAGGGTGCCCTGCAGCATTGCTATAGCATCTAGTATTTTCGCCGTCTCCGCCGCGCGGCTTTCCTCCCCTGTATTCACGCCGGCGCCATCTTTGGCCTGCTCCTCGTCTCCCTCCAATCTGAACCTTGCCAGCTTTTCGGCTGCTGTAGACTTGGTCTTCGGCGGCGACATATTCTACTCCGGTCCCGGAGCCTACCAGCAGGTTAGGGGGTACACAATTGAACCCGAATACGTCCACAGGCTGTTAAACAGGATTCGCAGCAAGAGGAGCTCTCAAACCCTGCGTCTTACTCCATCGCTTGCCAGGCCACGCCCCACCAGAATTATGCCACATTTAAATTGGATGGAATAGTGCCCCAAGGGCCGCATTAAGGCGAGCAAAGGGCCACATACGGCCCCAGGGCCGCAGTTTGGAGACCCCTGGTTTAGATCACAGCATATTCATGTGTTAGAAAGGCCAAATCAAAGTCCGGACCTAAATCCAAATGAGAATCTGTGGCAAAACTTGAAAATTGCTGTTCACAGACACTCTCCATCCAGATCGACAGAGCTTGAGATATTTTACAAAGAAGAATGGGCAAAAATGTCCCGCTCTAGATGTACAAAGCTGGTAGAGACATCCCCAAATAGACTTGCAGCTGTAATTGCAGTGAAAGGGGGTTCTACAAAGTATTGGCTCAGGGGGGCGCCATACAAATGTACCCCACACACTTTTCACATATTTATTTGTAAAAAATGTTAAAAAACATTTATCATTTTCCTTCCACCTCCCCCTTATGTGCCACTTTGTGTTGGTCTATCACATAAAATCCCAATAAAATACATTTACGTTATTGGTTGTAACATGACAAAATGTGGAAAATGTCAAGGTGTATGAATACTTACACCTTTAAGTACACTGTAGGTTCAACAAGGAGGAACATTGCCCCATTATTGGTGTCAGTGGAAGAAATAATGCCCCATCATTGGTGTTAGTGAAAGGAATAGTGCTTTTTTTTTGTTGGTGTCAGTATTAGTATGATATTATGACAGTATGATAGTGTATGACTGTCAGTAGTAGTATGATAGTAGGAATGATGCCCCATCATTTGAGTCACTGTCAGTTGGAAGAATAGTTCCTTATTGTTGGTGTCAGTGTGAGGAATAGTGTGCCATTGTTGGTGCCAGTGGAAGGAATAGTGCCACAATGTTATTTTCAGGGGGGGAATATTGCCCCATCATAAGTGTCAGTGAGAGAAATAATACTCCATCACTGGTGTCAGTGGGAGGAATAGTGCTCTATTGTTGGTGTCAGTGGTGGTACTAGTGCCCAATTGTTGGTATCAGTCGGAGAATGAGGCTTCATCGTTGTGGCAGTGGAAGGAATGTTGCCTCATTGTAACTGTCAGTTGAAGTAATAGTCCCTCATCATTGGAGTCAGTGGGGGGAATAGTGCCTCATTGTGGGTGTCAGTTGTAAGAATAGTGCCTCAATGTTAGTGTCAGTGGGAGGAATAGTGCCTTATTGTGGGTGTCAGTTGTAAGAATGGTGCCTTCTTGTTGGTTTCAGTGGGCGGAATAGTGCCCCATTGTTAGTTTCAATAGTGTCAGTGGGAGAAATAGTGCCCAGTTGTTGGTGTCAGTGGGAGGAATGGTGCCAAATTGTTGGTGTCAGTGGGAGAAATAGTGCCCAGTTGTTGGTGTCAGTGGAAGGAATAGTGCCCAATTGTTGGTGTCAGTGGGAGAAATAGTGCCCAATTGTTGGTGTCAGTGGAAGGAATAGTGCCCAATTGTTGGTGTCAGTGGGAGAAATAGTGCCCAATTGTTGGTGTCAGTGGAAGGAATAGTGCCCAATTGCTGGTGTCAGTCAGGGGCAGATCCAGGGGGGGCAACAGGGCAATTGCCCCACCCCCCGAGAAATTTGTGTTAGTTGCGGAATTTGCCGGCTCTGGGAGTCTGAGCGGGCAGTAGTTGCAGAATTTGTGGGTGCTGGAGAGTCTGAGCGGGTGGCTCCGTGGCGAGTGAGCGTCAGAGAGTGGGCGGTCAGCTGGTCGGCTCTGTGGGTGTGAGGGCAGCTGGCCAATCAACAAGCCGGCGGCGGTGGGGCGGTGGACATCATCTATCACCGTCCTGCGCCCGCCTTTCACCCTGCAGTAAGTTCCGCCGTCACTGTGCAGGCAGCAGAGAGATTACATCATCTCTCTGCTGCCTGACACTGACAAGCAAAACACCACCTTAGCAAGTGACAATCCGCAAGGTGTGGCAGGTGAGGTGGCAAGTGACAATCTGCATCTGGTGGCAGGCAAGTGACAATCCGCAACTTGTGGCAAGTGACAATCCACAACATGTGGCAGGTGACTTGGCAAGTGAGAATCCGCAACATGTGGCAGGTGGTGTGGCAAGTGACAATCTGCAACTTGTGGCAAGTGACAATCCGCAACATGTGGCAGGTGACTTGGCAAGTGACAATCCGCAACATGAATGAATGAATGAATGAATGACTTGTAGAGCGCAACGCATGCTAACTGAATCGCCTCTGGGCGCTTTTTCCAGCCAGTGTCTGCTTGGCTGGTGTGGTCATATTTACCTCATAGGATCTTGACACGCTATGGACACACAGTCATACACACATATATACATATATACTGGGTCAATATTTGGACGATCCAATTTACCTACCAGCATGTCTTTGGAGTGTGACGGGTGACATGGCAAGTGACAATCCGCAACTCATGGCAAGAGACATTCTGCAACTTGTGGCAGGTGACATGGCAAGTGACAATCCGCAACATGTGGCAGGTGGCGTAGCAAGTGACAATCCGCAACTCGTGGCAGGTGATGTGGCAAGTTACAATCCGCAACATGTGGCAGGTGGCATGGCAAGTGACAATCCACAACATGTGGCAGGTGGCATGGCAAGTGACAATCCACAACATGTGGCAGGTGGCATGGCAAGTGACAATCCGCAACATGTGGCAGGTGGCATGGCAAGTGACAATCCGCAACATGTGGCAGGTGGCATGGCAAGTGACAATCCGCAACATGTGGCAGGTGGCGTGGCAAGTGACAATCCGCAACTCGTGGCAAGTGACATTCCGCAACTTGTGGCAGGTGACAATCCGCAACATGTGGCAGGTGGCGTGGCAAGTGACAATCCGCAACATGTGGCAGGTGACGTGGCAAGTGAAAATCCGCAACATGTGGCAGGTGGCGTGGCAAGTGACAATCCGCAACATGTGGCAGGTGACGTGGCAAGTAACAATCCGCAACATGTGGCAGGTGACGTGGCAAGTGACAATCCGCAACATGTGGCAGGTGGCGTGGCAAGTGACAATCCGCCAATTGTGGCAGGTGACTTGGCAAGTGACAATCCGCAACATGTGGCAGGTGACTTGGCAAGTGACAATCCGCAACATGTGGCAGGTGACTTGGCAAGTGACAATCCGCAACATGTGGCAGGTGACTTGGCAAGTGACAATCCGCAACATGTGGCAGGTGACTTGGCAAGTGACAATCCGCAACATGTGGCAGGTGACTTGGCAAGTGACAATCCGCAACATGTGGCAGGTGACTTGGCAAGTGACAATCCGCAACATGTGGCAGGTGACGTGGCAAGTGACACACTCGGGGCTCCCACTGATTTGGCATTATGGTGAGTTGAACGATTTCATTTCATATTACAATGTAATAATATAAATAATGCATTTCAATCATCCTGACACCATAACAACCATGGTGCCGTGATCATTGAAGCACTAACACCAGCCATTTCCCTGATAAATTGCAGCCCAAAAAATATATTTTCTCCCGAGACTAGACTCTGGATCCCCCCCTGGTGTCAGTGGGAGAAATAGTGCCCGATTGTTGGTGTCAGTGGGAGAAATAGTGCCCGATTGTTGGTGTCAGTGGGAGAAATAGCACTAGATCATTGGTGTTAGCTGGAGGAACAGTGCCCCAAAGGCCAGATAAAGGCAAGCAATGGGGTGCATCTTGGGGTGCAAACTACAGTTTGAAGACCACTGTTCTCCAACCGGCGATCTTTGTCACACGTACACCTTCAGAGTTTATCTTTGTCTCATTATACAGAAACAAAGCAGTTAATCTTCCTCCCAAATAACAGATTAATCAACATTTCTTTCCAGTCAAATTTTCCATTTCGGAGCTAAACAGTTTGCCACAAAAGAGCAATTATTTTTTGTAGTTGTCTGTTTAGAAATGTAATAAGTCACTACTGGCAACAACAAAAAAAATATTCTATTTATTAAAAGCAATCTTTCCTTTTAATCAGTATTCCAGCAAATACATTATCTCCTGACAGAGGGTATAAAACACTATTTGGAAATAGGAAAACAAAACCACAGCACTTGTACTATGAAAGGTCTTGTGATGTATAATAGAGATGCAGAACGGAAGGGATGAAAGATTGCCGCCTCCGAATAGTCTTTATTTTAATTATTTTGATCCATGAATATGTTAAGATATTCTGGAAGTGATTACAGCATTATTTTATATTATGACAAATGTGGCAGCTCCATACACTGAATTTTAAGGAGAATATTTGAAACGCGATGCTGATCGCAATGCGTTGCTCTAAATAGCACGCGGTATTGTATCGCTTTCACGGGAGGGCCGCCAAGGGAATCAAGCAGGGCACGGTGCCGCAGATATTTTTGCTTTTACAAATGGCAGCTGATGCTACAAAGAGGAGAGAACTTTAATTTGCACTACACATTAGTTAACCTCTTGTAGCCCATGTAACTCATATGCAAAGCTTTCTATGCTCAGTACACAGCACAGTAACCAAACTGACGAAGACAACCAAATCATGTGACCACTGTGTCGGCCAACCACAGTCATACCTCCAAACTTTTCGAGATGAGAATGAGGTACACCTATCAGCAAAAGTATGCAGGCATAGGACACACCCCTTGCCACGCCCCTACAACCACTTGAGGACCCCTTCACGCCGATATACATCAGCAGAAGGGCGTGGTTGGGCGCAAGCACGTACCTGTACGTCCTATTTTAGAGCCCAGCCGTGGTGTCGCGAGTGCGCTGCTGGCACGCTCGCGACCCGGCCTGAAGATCTGTGACCGCACCCATGGGACCCGTGGACCCGATCCCCACCGGTGTCCCGCGATCGGTCACAGGAGCTGAAGAACGGGGAGAGGTGAGTGTAAACACACCTTCCCCGTTCTTCATTGTGACAATGTCAGTGATCATCTGTTCCCTGATATAGGGAAAGACGATCACTGACGTCACACGTCCAGCCCAGTCTCCCTAGAATTAACTCCCTAGTGGTTAACTCCTTCACTGCATTTTCATTTTCACAGTAATCAGTGCATTTTTATAGCACTTTTCGCTGTGAAAATGACAATGGTCCCAAAAATGTGTCTAAATTGTCCGATGTGTCCGCCATAATTTCAACTATTCCATTGCCCCCACTTCCCTTATTTTTGCAATTAACCGGGATGATGGTATGTTTTTATCTAGTTCAATATGTATTTTATATGAGGCTATGCTCCCATTTTTGTGTCTGCCATAATGTCGCAGTCAAGAAAAAAATCGCTGATCGCCGCTATTAGTAGTAAAAAATATTAATAAAAATGCCATAAAACTATCCCCTATTTTGTAAACGCTATAAATTTTGCGCAAACCAATCGATAAAAGCTTATTGCGATTTTTTTTACCAAATCTTTTGTGGGGATATTTATTATAGCAAAAAGTAAAAAAATATTGCATTTTTTTCAAAATTGTTGCTCTATTTTTGTTTATAGTGTAAAAAATAAAAGGTGATCAAATACCACCAAAGAAAAGCTCTATTTGTGGGAAAAAAAGGACGCCAATTTTGGTAGCCATGTCGCACAACCGCGCAATTGTCAGTTAAAGCAACGCAGTGCCGAATCGTAAAAAGGGGCAAGGTCCTTAACCTGCATAATGGTCCGGGGCTTGAGTGGTTAAAGGAGAATTGTACAAAAACAAGATTGGTTAAACCCACAAGTGCTTTTTTTACCACTACTATTACTTTATACAGTGAAACCTCGGATTTCGAGTAACACGAGCGCTTTTCTCGTAATACAAGCACTGTTTTTTTTTTAAAATCCTGACTCGCAAAACGAGCAGCATTCAAGCGACAGCGGTGTGCAGTATCGCATTTGGCCTGAAATGTGGTGGTGCCAGAGCCGATCTGAGCTGATCTGAGCCGTTTGGAAATACTAGGTAAACCTGGGCAATAGGGAGCCTTTTCAAGGATTTCCGAGTTCGCCGAGCTGTCCCTGAGCCTTTCCGAGTATTTCTGAGGCTCAGAATTTTCCTCAGTTTTTTCCTCAGTTTAGGCCAATACATATTCTTCTACATATTTTTGGTAAGTGTATATTGATTGGTTTGCCCAACAGTTATAGCGTCTACAAAATAGGGGATAGTTTTATGGCATTTTTTATTTTATTAATATTTTTTTTTACTAGAAATGATGACGTTCTGCGATTTTTATCATGACTGCAACATTATGGCGGACACATCGGACACTTTTGACACTATTTTGGGACCAATGTCATTTATACAGCGATCAGTGCTATAAAAATGATTACTCTATAAATGTGACTGGCAGGGAAGGGGTTAACCACTAGGGGGCTAGGAAGGAGTTAAGTGTGTCCTAGGGAGTGATTCTAACTGTAGGGGGGTGGGGCTTACTGTGACACGACAGTAATCACTGCTCCCGATGACAGGGAGCTGACGATCAGTGTCCTGTCACTAGGCAGAACAGGGCAATGCCTTGTTTACACAGGCATCCCCCCGTTCTGCAGCTCCGTGTCACGATCGCAGGACACTGGCGGACATCGATTTTGCTGGGCACAGTTACGGAGCCCGCTGCGGGCGTGCACATACCCGCACGGCGGGAGTTTCAAAACAATGTACCTGTGTAAGTAAACAATGTATGTTGCTTTGCACACAGTGCCACTCTGCCGATGTCGGCTAGTGGATAGGCAAGCACGGAGTCCCAGTGATGATGTCACTAGATCTAAAATAAAATATGTAATAAAAACAGGAAGATGTTATTAAAAAAAAATGTTAGAGGGGAAAGAAGAAAAATATAAACTTCAGCTTTAATAGCATGTTTGTCGGTTTAGCACAGGAGTTGTTGATTCATAGGCGCTCTTGGTATGTACGTGACCAATGCCTCCTCTTTTGTCTAGTGATGGAATATTTGTGATTCTGGGAGAAGATGAGAACAGTCGCACAGTGACATTTTACACTGGCCCACCATCTGGTCATATTGTGAGACAATACCAAATAACAGCAAATAGCTGTTCTCGGTGCCAAAACATAATGATATATTTTCAGGTTGCATGATCTCTTTGTGGGGAACATTGAGGATTTGGGAGCAGTTGCTAAGTAACCAATTCCTGTACATAAACTGCAACAGAAACTGGAGAGGAAAATAATCAGCAAAAAAACATAAAGTTACAATTCATGGAAAATAATAGCTGACGTGTAACACAACGCAAAACAGTCTACAGTGACAGCAAGAATGTCTATACGGATTTACTTCCTGTCCTGGGTCAGAAGTAGCAGTTTGACAAATTCACTTCCACATTGGGGATCACCAATAATCAGCCTTAACCCCTTCAATACTGGGCTTTTATACCCACCTCAATACCGCGCCTATCCTGGCACTTCTCTCCTACATGTACACAAATCATCATTCTTTTGCTAGAAAATTACTCAGAACCCCCAAACATTATGGGCCAGATTCAGGTAGTAGTTACGCGGCTTATCTGTAGATAAGCCGCGTAACTTCTAACCTACACCGTCGTATCTGTTTTCTGTATTCAGAAAACAAGATACGCCGGGATTGAGTTCAGATACGAGCGGCGTAATTGTATTTCGCCGTCGTATCGGAACTTCAATTTTAAAATGGCCGCTCGGGACGTTCCCGCTGATTTACGCCGAGAATATGTAAATCAGCGAGATACGGCAATTCACGATCGCACGCGGGCCCGACGCAGTGACTTTCCGACGTTTCCGTAAGACATACGCGGCGTAAAGAAAAACAGAGTATCCTATCTTAAGTATAGCCGTCGTGATCGAATCGAATTGAAAAAGTTTAACGTCGTTTGCGTAACTCGTCCGTGAATGGGGATTGACGTCATTGACGTTGACGACGAAAACACCGACAGGATTTGGAGCATGCGCACTGGGATACATTGACAGCCGATGCATGTGCAGTACGTTCGCCGCGGGATTGCGCCTAGTTTAAATACTACACGCCCCCTACCCGCCCAATTTGAATCCCGCCGGCTCATTTTCACTACGCCATCGCAACTTTAGGAGCAAGTTCTTTGTGAATACAGTATTTGCTCCTACAGTTTTGGCGGAGTAGCGTAAATGACGAACGTTACGCCAGAATAAAGATCCGCTCTCCTACCTGAATCTGGCCCTAGATATGATTTTTTAGCAGACACCCTAGGGAATAAAATGACGGTCATTGCAGCTTTTTATCTTGCACGGTATTTGCGCAATAATTTTTCAAACAGCTTTTTTTTGGAGAAAAAATGGTTTCATGAATTAAAAAATAACAAAACAGTAAAGTTAGCCCAATTTATTTGTCAAATATGAAAGAAGATGTTACACCGAGTAAATTGATACCTAACATGTCATGCTTTAAAATTGCGCACACTCATGGAATGGTGCCAAACTTCGGTACTTAAAAATCTCCATAGGCGACGCTTTGAATTTTTTTACAGGTTACTAGTTTAGAGTTACAGAGGAGATCTAGTGCTAGAATTGTTGCACACGATCTAACGCACGCGGCGATACCTCACATATGTCGTTTGAATGGTGTTTACATATGTGGGCCGGATTTATGTGTGCGTTCGCTTCTGAGCGCAAGCTACTGGGGACAGGGGTATTTAAAAAATATTTTTTTTTCTTATTTCTTATTTATTTTTTACACTTTTTTTAATCACTTTTATTCCTATTACAAGGAATGTAAACATCCCTTGTAATAGTAATGGTGTGTGACAGGTCCTCTTTATGGAAAGATGCAGGGTCATTAAGACCCAGCATCTCTCCTCCAGGCTGGAAAGCATGAGATTAAGAAAAAAAATTCACCGATCTCATGCTTACTAGCCGCAATCGGAGTTTTGTTAACTTCTAGGTACCTGGGCGTGACGTCTTCACATCGCGCCCTGGCCTCTGACGGTCATAGAGATGACTGGTGACCATCTGGTCACCAGTTATCTCTATGCTTTTCATCCGCGCCGGATTCTTTCTCCGGCGAGATTCTCACTGTATGTAATCTGACAGCGCTCATCCGGCCCCCCTCCCTGAGATGAGCATTGATCAGGCTGCATTCATGGCAATGGGCTGGCTGCAGATGGGCATTAATCAAGCTGCAATGATGGGCAATTGTGAGGCTACAGATTGGCATTGATTAAGCTGCATTGATGGGAAATTGTCAAGCTGCAGATGGGCATTGATCAATCTGCATTAATGGACACTGACTAGGGTGATCACATTTCCAAACTACCATTCAGGGACACCCCGTTGCCAAAAATCAGCTTGTGCTGTAACGAATCACAGCACAGTGATTGGAGACAAGAGGCGGGATTGATGGTTTCTCCAATCACAAGCAGGTGGCAGGATTGTGCTCCTCCAGGCAATCTTGGCCAGGACAAGTACTGTCAGTGAGTAAAGCGGTGATGTGGCGTTTTTTTTGGGGCATCAGATTGGGCCGGGGGGTGGCTGTGTCAGTTTCATTCCGGGACACTGTATTGTCCTGGAATGAATGTGCCCGGGACAGACCTGCAAAATGCGGGACTGTCCTGGGCAATCCGGGACACGTGGTCACCCTAGCACTGACCCTTATAATGCTTCAAAGTTTTCTATTGAAATTTTTTTTTCCTGAAACTTCCCTATTAAAATGAAGGTGCGTGTTATACGCCTGTGTGTGTGTCAAATGTTGAATGAGGTGTGTGCCAGATCAGTTGGTGAATGGTAGAATACATGAAAACAGATTTAAAATTCATATATATATATACATACAAGTGGACTCAAGGCCTTGCCAAGACACACTCGTCTTTGTACTCCTCACCTGGTTGCCCCCACACATGCTTCACATCATCTGAACTAAGGATGAGCCGAACACCCACGCATTCGGTTCGCACCAGAAGGTTCGAACAGACCGACCGTTTGCGTGAACATTTAGAACCCCATTGAAGTCTATGGGACTCGAACGTTCGAATTCAAAAGTGCTCATTTTAAAGCCCAATATTCAAGTTATTGTTGGAAAGTGTCTTTGAGAACCCGGGTCTTGCCCAAGGACTCCTGAAAAAATGACCGTTTTTAAAACTTTTTTTCCATTGATACATGTTCCCTCGGGCAAGACCCCAGGAGCAGTGATTTTAATGATGCTTAAATAAAAAAATAAAAAAAGGAAAAATTCCTTTAAATATTGTACCTGCTGGGTGTCTATACCTGTGATAACGTCTTTAAATAGCACAATCACCTGCCTGCCAGTAAATTAGGAAGAACTGATCTATCTAAGCTATACAGTGTATAAATATATGTACAACTCCTAGGGATGTATATATATTCTCTACACACTGTAAATTAAGCTAAACTGACTAGCCTGCCTGCTCTATCTAGCGATCTAAATAGACTATCTCTCTCTCTCTCTCTGACTGATCTCTGTTCAGAGCTGGAACACACTACACGAGGCTGCCCAGCAGGCGGCCCTATATAGTGTGGGGCGTGTGCTATAGCCCTGAGCCATGTGATTGGCCAAGCATGCAGGGTCATAGTGCATGTTTGGCCAATTATCAGCGTGCAATGCCGCAGTAAATTATGGGCAGTTGCGCGTCACTCGAATTTGGCGCGAACGACCCGTTTTGTTTGAATTTCGTTGAACGTACGAGCAGACAATGTTCGAGTCGAACATACATTCGAATTGAACGCGGAGCTCATCCCTAATCTGAATCAAAGAATTTATCTTGGTCTCATTAGACCACAGGACATGGTTCCAGTAATCCATGTCCTTAGTCTTAGTCTGTTTGTGGGCATTCTTGTTCATTATTTTTAGAAGAGGCTTCCTTCTGGGACGACAGTCATGCAGACGAATTTGATGCAGTGTGCGGCGTATGGTCTGAGCACTGACAGGCTGACCCCCCTACCCCTTCAACCTCTGCAGCAGTGCCCAAAGACAACCTCTGGATATGACGCTGAGCACGTGCATTCAACTTCTTTGGTCGACTATGGCGACGCCTGCTCTGAGTGGAATCTGTCCTATTAAAGAGGAAGTAAGCCCTCTTTTTTTTTCTGTAAAAATAAACCCTGCAAGAGAAAGACATGAATGACTTACCTGAGATCGAAGCCCCCAAAGAACTCCTCGTTCCCCTCCGCCGCCGCCACGTTGCCTTCCAGTCTCTTCCATGTGTATCGCTGCTCCGCGCTGTGACTGACTGAAGCGGCGATGACGTCACTCCCGCGCATGCGTGGGACCGGCACGATCCCGCGCATGGGCGTGGGACAGCATGATTCCCGGCATGATCCCATTGATAATGCCAGAACGCCCAGTGCGCCTGCGCCGTTAGGGGTGCGTATCAGGACAATCTGATCATTGGACTAGAGCTTTGTGGGTTCCAGCATAGCTAGAGAACTGACGACAGTGCGCGCGGCTCTACTGTTTAGAGTGGTCAGTTTTTAACAGAAAAGCAGAGGGACTTGCAGGAACACCAGGGATTACACATAAAGGAAGCAATACAACGAGGACAGGATACTTTCTCATACAAGTGCATGGTACAGCAGGCACATATCAGGAATATGAAGTGTTGGGGTAACAAATGCTTTAAATCAAACTTTGTATTTCTTTGTCACATTCATCCAGATCCTGGCAGTGTAGATGGAATCATGCTGCTTTGTCAAATTAACAAATTGGTGTGATTCCAAGATTTTTTGTAATAAACACATATACTGCAGATTTAGAGCACCTCACTTTGAAATTCGAGGAAAAAAAAGACAAAGACAGAGATAAATGATGAAGTCTCTAAGCATGGAAGGAGCCGGTTGGTGGATCACCTGGTATGTCATGGAGAGAAGAAGTCTACTGGGTAATGTCTTTTATTTCATGACATTAGAAGGTATGAAATGACAGCTGTGACAATACTCATATCCAGACTTTAATCATCTGATTCAGAGGCTCCCATTTGATTGCCAGGAGTTCATTAGTTCATAATCCTTATTGGATTTCCTTGGATATAGGTGATCAATCTCTGCAGTTCAGCTCATCGCTCTTTGTCTGAGCTGAGATCATGTCTCCACCTCCACATACAAAGGTTGCTGGGGTGCCAGTTTATCATCTGCGTCATGGCCGTCTTATGTCAGGGGCACCCAGCACTAGAATAGCACAGGACAGTCCACCAGAGGTTGTTGTTGTTCCAATGTGATCAGTAAAGTACGTCTTTAAAACCCTTAGCAAAGCGACTTAAAGCGGAGGTTCACCCTAAAAAACATGTATATAGCATTCCATCCAGCATACTGCCGACATGTACAGTATACTTTTTTTTTTTGTCGCTGTACATACAGTTGTATAGCTATTTCCCCCCGGCTTCTGGGTAGTGGCTCCCACGGGAGTGGGCGTTCCTATTCAGAGACTAAGGGATTGACGTGATGACAAAAGCTTCCCCCCGGCGCATAAGGCGCGTCACCAGTTTCTGAATATATAGAGTCGTATAGAGCTGACTCGCAGTTTGGCTTCTTTCAGAAACTGGTGACGCGCATTATGCGCCGGGGGGGGGGAGCTTTTGTCATCACATCAATCACTTAGCCTCTGAATAGGAACGCCCACTCCCGCGGGAGCCACTACCCGGAAGCTGGGGGGGGAAATAGCTATACAACGGTATGTACAGAGGAAAAAAAAACAGCATACTGTACATGTCGGCAGTATGCTGGATGGAATGGTATATACATGTTTTAGGGTGAACCTCCGCTTTAACCACCTAAGCCCCGGACCAAAATGCTGCTAAAGGACCTTGCCCCTTTTTGCGATTCGGCACTGCGTCGCTTTAACTGACAATTGCGCGGTCGTGCGACGTGGCTCCCAAACAAAATTGGCATACTTTTTTCCCCACAAATAGAGATTTCTTTTGTTGGTATTTGATCATCTCTGCGGTTTTTATTTTTTGCGCTATAAACAAACATAAAGCGACAATTTTGAAAAAAAAAATCTTTTTTACTTTTTGCTATAATAAATATTCCCCAAAATCTCTAAAAAAAAAAAAAAAAAATCCTCAGTTTAGGCCGATATGTATTCTTCTACTTATTTTTGTTTTTAACTTTTTACTATAATAAATATCCCCCAAAAATATCTATATTTTTTTTCCTCAGTTTAGGCCGATACGTATTCTTCTACCTATTTTTGATAAAAAAAATCGCATTAAGCGTTTATCGGTTGGTTTGCGCAAAATTGACAGCGTTTACAAAACGGGATATTTTTATTGCATTTTTATAAAAAAAAAAATTCTTACTACTAATGGCGGCGATCAGCGATTTTTTTTCATGACTGTGACATTATGGCGGACACTTCGGACAATTTTGACACATTTTTGGGACAATTATCATTTTCACAGCAAAAAATGCATTTAAATTGCATTCTTTGGGCCAGATTCTCGTAGATGCGCGCCTAATTATGCAGGCGTTGCGCATCTCAGATGCACTACGCCGACGTAACACGGAGTGGCAAGTACCGTATTCCCTAAGTAAATGCGCTCCAAGATGCGCCTGCGTCGCGTAAAATCATGGGCGTAATCCGGCGCAACTCCAAAGTAGGAGGGAAGTGGGCGTGTTGCATTATAATGAAGCGTGACCCCATGCAAATGCAGGCCGGGACGAACGGAGCATGCGCCGTGACATGGATGACCCGCGCCATGACGTGGTTGACCCGCGCCGTGACGTGGATGCCTTCTGCGCATGCGCAAAGCCTCCCTACGATGCGCCGGCGCAGGGTATATAATGCGCCCACACATGCGCCCGTGCAGCGCAAACGTCTCCCATTTTTTGGATAGTGACGGCCAAAGTTTGTGCTGGACAGGATGACAACCGTGGTTAAGGAGAGGAGGAAGAAGAATTTCTCCCCAGAGGAGAGGGCCCTTGTCGTCAGGGCCATGGAGAAGTTTGATTCGCGGCTCCATGGTGCTGACAGTGCCCGGACCAGCAAGTCCCGGAGGGATCAGATTTTAATGAGGGTCGCGTGCCAGGTCAATGCCCTCTCTCATGAGGTCCGGACACCGCAGGACATTCAGAAGAAAATGAATGACCTGCGGCGTCATGTGAAGGGCAAGCTGGCTGCCATAGCTCGGCATGCCAAGGGCACTGGAGGGGGCCCACCCTGCCCTGTCCGCCTGACTGAGGAGGAGAAGGTGGTTGCCCGCTGCCTACAGACGGAGCAGGTAGATGGAGTTGGGGGCTATGAGTCCCAGAAGCCAGCCGTGAGGACAGGTAAGTGTGTTTTATATTCTATCTGTTGTGTACATGTATGGGGGTGGAAGGGAACATGTGCCAAGTGTGTGGCTCCACCAACATGGGCATCTTTTGTGTCATCCACAGATGTGCAGGAGGGAGCGGGGCCATCTGTTGATGCCAGGGCCCATCAGGATCCATCCCCTGAAGATTCAGTCCCTCTGGCTGCCCCCCTGGAACAGGACTTGGAGGGAAGTGGGCACACCTCAACGGAGGAGGTGGTTGAGGAGGGTGTGGTAGTCCATGACCAGGCCCTCTATGTTGTTGTGGAGGAGGATGGTGGGTTGGCCGGACCAGCCCAGGCTATTCCTCTACCTGTAGCGTCCCCCTCCAACCTCTCCAGTCCCTCTCTTTCCCCCCCCCCTCATCTCCGGCCCCTCAACATCCTCCCCTTATGCCCGGACCCCTGCCACTCCCCGCAAGGCGACGTGCAAGACCAGGGGTGTTCATAAGGTCCTGCCGGAAGAGCTGGTCAGACAGCAGGACCAGCAGAATCAGCACCTGGCCGAGGTCGTGGAGGAGATGAGGCGCCTGGCCGACAGCCTGGCATCCTCGGACAATATTACTGATGCCATCCAGGATGTTGCTGTTAACAGCGCAGCAACGCTGACCAGCTTGGGGGAGCTGCAGGAAAACACCCTGGAACTTGTGGGGGAGGTTCGTGCCCTGCGCCTTGCTGTCGAGGCGCAGACTGCTGTGCAGACCCGCATAGCGGTTGCCCTGGAGGGCATGCAGGCAGCCAGGGAGGGACGTGGGGATGCTCCTCCTCAACCTGCTGCCCCCCCCCATCTGTGGCTGCCCCCAAGCAAGTGAGGGGCAGGACCCGTGGCACCAGGCAGAGCCCCCGCCAGGCCCATTAATTTTATTTTTCTTTATTATTATGCTCTGGATAAGAGCTTTTTTTGTTATTTTTTATGCTCTGGATAAGAGCTTTTTTTGTTATTTTTTATGCTCTGGATAAGAGCTTTATTTGTTATTTGTTATGCTCTGGATAAGAGCTTTTTTTATTTATTTTTGTGCTCTGGATAAGAGCTTTTTTTATTTATTTTTTAATACTGCACACGGTGCAGTGTGAATGGTGTGTGAATGTGAGAGGGTGGCACTCCTGACAGTAAGGGGTGTCACCCTCGGCCGTGGAGGTGAAGTTAACCCCACGGCTGTATGAATGATGTGTGAAAGGTGTATGAATGGACAGCAACATCATTGGGGCCTTGACGTGGCGTTGCTGCTCCCAACTCCTACATGCTGGACTTGGGCTAATCCAATGCGATGTGCATGTGGTGTGTGTGATCTAGGGACATCAGTGGTGTACACGCGTGCATTGTCTGTGTGCCATGCTGTATGTGTGTGTTTAACGGTCAAAGATTCGTAACACGAGGACCCTCCTGACTGCTCTTCCATCAGCTGACGGGGTCTCCTCTGGCGGGGGGGGGCTGTGTGGTTGGGGGGTCAGGTCATCACGTAGGGCAATGTGCAGGCCCTTTCGCATGGCAAAGTTGTGCAGAATACAACATGCACCAATGATCTGACCCACAAAGTTGGGGGAATACAATAGGGCCCCCCCAGACTTATCCAGGCATCGGAAACGGGACTTCAGGAGGCCAAATGTGCGCTCCACCACTCCACGGGTTTTGATGTGTGCTTCATTGTATCTTCTCTCTCCTCTGGTTTGGGGGTTCCGGAAAGGAGTCATGAGATGGGGTCCCAGTGTATATGCAGAGTCACCTGTAAGGGAAAATACAGGAGGATGGTAGTCATGCATGTGCCACTTCTGTTGTGCATCATGGGAGGGGATAGTCATGGCTGCCACCCATGTCACTCACCAACCAGCCAGCTGTCCCCATACATGTCCTGCTCAAAATCTTCTGGGATGTTGCTTTGACGGTAGATGTAGCTGTCATGGCTGGACCCGGGGTCTTTGGCACGGACGTGCCATATGAGGTATTTGGCATCGGCTATCACCTGTACGTTGATGGAATGCCAATGCTTCCGATTGCGGTATATGTGCTCTGTGGCACTGGGGGGCTGGAGTGCCACATGTGTGCAATCAATGGCCCCGATGGTGCGTGGGAATCCGTCAATTCTGTAGAAATCTGTCATTGCCTTCTGCCGCAGGTGCACAGTGGTGGGTCTGATGAACTGGTTGGACATTCGTCTGAGGATTGCGGGGACAACCTGGTGCAGACATCTGCTTATGCTGGTTTGTGACATCCCAGCCACAACTCCACTTGTACGCTGGAATGATCCACTGGCCAGGAAATGCAGTGTTGCCAGGACCTTCACCAGTGGCTGCAGTGCACGTGAGCGGTATGTCTGGCTGGTGATGTCATCCTGCAGGGCTGTGGTTATTTCCAGGATGGCAGCAGGGCTGAATCTGAAGATGCGATACACCTCCTCATCACCCATGCCAAAGAGCCTCATGCGCGCTCGGTAGATCCTCTCACGTGCCCCCCTCCTCCTACTCCTCCTTCTATGCGCCTCTTCCTCTGCATACCTTAGTAGTGATAAGACCATGGCTGGCCCTGGCATCATTGGCATACGAATGTGTTGTCCAGTAAGTGTGATTGCTCAGCTAGTCCGTTACGGTGCTGCTGTAGTTGCTCTCCAGCTGACTTGCACACGGCCTTGAGCAAAGTTACCCGTGCTTTTATGAGGGGTATGTTTACTCAAGGCTTTCGAGTTACGCGCACCACGAGTAGCCAACGCCGGACGCGCGTAGTTTCGGGAATACGCGCATCTCCCTCATTTGCATATTTGCATGCTAATTCAATGGGAAATGAATATTTTTCATGCGTAACTATGCGCCTACGCCGCGCTAGCTTAATGCATTTTCGCCGCAGAGACGGAATTTTTTTTCGCGCGTATGTGGTTCTGTGTTTACCGCGTATCGATACGCAGGCGAACATTTACTATTACGCCGCGCATATACATTTACGCAGGCGTAGCGCCTCTGAGAATCTGGCCCCCTATTGTGAAAATTACATTTGCAGTTTGGGAGTTAACCACAAGGGGGCGCTGTAGGTGTTATGTGTGACCTCATTTGTGTTACTAACTGTAGGGGGGTGTGGCTGTAGGTGTGACATCATCGATTGAGATTCCCTGTATAAGGGATCACACGATCGATGATGACGCCGCCACAGTGAAGGATGGGGAAGCCGTGTTTACACACAGCTCTCCCCGTTCTTCAGCTCCGGGGACCGATCGCCGCACTCCAGCGGCGATCGGGTCCTCGAGTCCCGCGGTCCCGGAGCTTCGGACCGGGTTACGGGAGTGCACCGCGAGCGTGCACCCGTGACCCGCGGCTGGGTAATAATACACGACGTACCTGTACGTACATGTGCCCAGCCGTGCCATTCTGCCAACGTATATGTGCAGGAGGCGGTCCTTAAGTGGATAAAGTAGATCTAAACAATTTTCAACACGCCCCTTCAATAGAAGTTGATCAAACAATCAACTTCTGTTGAATAAAGAAGGCCACGCACTGATCCTAAATTTGGCCAGTCCCCTCTGAACTAGACGAATATCGATCAGTGTTTGGTCAGTTTTAACCCAATCACTAAAATCTCATATAAGCTTTAACATGTTAACCACTTCAGCCCCCGGAGCATTTGGATGCCAAATGACCAGGCCACTTTTTGCGATTTGGTACTGTGTCGCTTTAACTGACAATTGAGCTATCCTTTGGTGGTATTTGATAACCTCTGCAGTTTAAGAAAAAAAAGAGCATCAATTTTAAAAAAAAAGCAATATTTGTTTACCTTTTGCTATAATAAATATCCCCCAAAAATATATAAAAAAATGATTTGTTTCCTCAGTTTAGGCCGATACGTATTCTTCTACATATTTTTGTTAAAAAAAATATATTGATTGGTTTGCGCAAAAGTTATAGGGCCAGATTCAGGTAGATGAGAGCATCTTTGCTCTGGAGTAACGCTTCTCATTTACGTTACTCTGCCGAAATTTTAGGAGCAAGTGCTGTTATTCATGAAGCACTTGCTCCTAAAGTTGCGGCAGCGCATCGCAAATGAGCCAGCGGAATTCAAATTGGGCGGGTACGGGGCGTGTATTATTTAAACTATGCGCGATCCCGCGGCGAACGTACTGCGCATGCGTCGAGTGTCAATGCATCCCAGTGCGCATGCTCCAAATTCTGTCAGTGAACGTCAATGACGTCACATCCCCATTCATGAACGTTTTACGCAAGCGACGCGATTATTTTTTTTTCCGACGCGATGACGACGCCTATACTTAACATAGGATACTCCACTAGGGGGCTGCTTTATCTTTACGTCGCGTATCGCTTCCGGAAACGTCGTAAAGTCACTGCGTCGCGCCCGAAAAAGATCGTGAATTTCCGACTCCTGCTGATTAACATATTTTTTCAGCGTTAATCAGCGGGAACGCCCCCGGCGCCATTTTTAAGTTGAAGTAACGATGCGATGGCGAAATTCAATTGCGCCGATCGCATCGGAACTCCAACCCGGCGTTTCTTGTTTTCTGGTTACAGAAAACAAAAACGCCGGCTTAAAGTGACAGTTAGGCTGACGGATCAATGGATACTCCAGCCTAACTCTACCTGAATCTGGCCCATAGCGTCTACAAAATAGGGGATAGTTTTATGGCATTTTTATTATTATTATTTTCTATTAGTAATGGCGGTGATTAGCGATTTTTATCATGAGTGCAACCTCATGGCGGACACATCGAACACTTTTGACACTATTTTGCGACCATTGTCATTTATACAGCGATCAGTGCTATAAAAATGCACTGATTGCTGTGTAAATGACACTGGCAGGGAAGGGGTTAAACACTAGGGGGCGAGGAAGGGGTTAACTGTGTCCTAGGGAATGATTCTAAATGTGGGGGGGGCTGGCCTTCCTGTAACACGACAGTGATTACTGCTCCCGATGACAGGGAGCAGTAGATCAGTGTCCTGTCACAAGGCAGAAAAGGGAAATGCCTTGTTTACACAGGCAACCCCCTGTTCTTCAGCTCCGTGACGTGATCGCGGGACACCGGCGGACATCGAGTCTGCGGGTCCCGCGGGCATGGTCATGGAGCTCGCTTGCTTTGCCTTACACCTTGCGCCTCGGAATTTACATTGCACCGGTGCAAATTTGGCCAAAAATACTACGAGGATACCTTACTTGCGCCTCGAAATTAAGCCGCACTATGCCGGTCCAAAAATGCGCCGATGTACGTGAATCTGGCCCTGTGTGTTTAGTATCACTTTAAGTGATATTCTAGTGATTAGGCTTAGCTCTCTAGTACTTTAGCACAGCTGTTTTCCTTTGTATGCACTATGTGGGAAACAAAAATGTTCTAAAAAAAATGTTGTGGCCAATAGCAGAAAATGAAGGTTGTCTCTGACAGCAATGCGCCTTTGTGGCTCTGTACAACAGCTGATCCAAATACCTGAAAAGCTACATCGAAGTTCAGATCCCATGATGGTTTGTGTTGTCAACATCAAAAGTCACCAATGGAGAGGAGAGATTGTTTTAGAAGAGAACGTCACTGCTGTTTGATGTCTACTTCTGTGCTGGAGCTACAAGTGACATTGTTCATTGTTTAGTTGAAGTCAATATTTTTTTTTTTCCCCTAGACAAAAAAAGCGTAGAAAGTAAATAGATCAGCAGATGGATCGGAATGAATGAGCTCTTTTTACTTTTAGGCCATGGTCCTTGAAAATCCGAAAGGAAGATTCTTCTTGTTTGCAGAGAAGCCTGAAGCAGGGGACATCCTGTAGAATGAATCTGGACTCCTAGGCACAGATTCACAAAGCACTTACGCCGACGTATAGCACATTTCGCCGACTTAAGTGAAAATGTGCGTCGGTGTATGTGTGCGCCAGACCCACAAACCAACATACGCCTAAAAACTGGCCACCCTATGCCGACGTAGCTTGCACACGCCGGTGTAGCGTGGGCGCACATATGGGCTGGACGCATGTTGCTGCTCCCATTGATTAGGCATTCAAACATGCAAATGAGGGAAACGCGGCGGCGTGAGTGCGCCCGACACATGCTACGCGAGGTGCGCGTAAATTGTACGTCCGGCGTAAAGTTATTTCCCATAGATGAGGTGCAACCCGGCAACAGACATGCAAAAGTCTGTTGCCGGGTTGCACCTCATCTATGGGGAATAACTTAACGCCGGATGTACAATTTACGCGCACCTCGCGTAGCATGTGTCGGGCGCACTCACGCCGCCGTATTTCCCGCAAAGGTCTGCACCAGGGAACACACGCCGCCGTATTGTTTGTTGTACGTGTCTGGCTGGGCGTACGTTAAGTTCACGGCGTACGTGGTGATCCGGCGTAGCTTAGGCAGTTGTGCCGGCGTGATTGTGAGCAGGCGCATAAGGGTGCTGTGCATGCGTCCACGCCACGGCAACGTCACGGTGCATGTGCAGTTCGTGATACGCCGGGCATAAAACACTGCACCATGCTTATACCATCATTTGCATGGGGTCACACCCACTTCCACCTACGCCGGCCTGCGCCTTCGAAACCCACGCCACGCTGGCGCAGCGTTGGGAGCACTGGTTTGCTGAATGCTATGCTTGCCTCTCCGCGCTATGTTGGCATGGCGTACAGTGTTTGGACTACGGCGGAGAAATGTGCGCCCATCTCTCTGTGAATCTGGGCCCTAGTATCTCCCTTGCCACCCCTTCTTAGTAATACTCACCTCTATCCAACTACCCCATTGCTTTTTTTTCTTCGGAACCCTCAGTAATACTGTAACTTTGGAGTAGGAGGGTGAATGTGACCTTTAGACCTTAGTGGCCAGTAGAGATGTGCATCCGTTTTCATCCGAATGCATTTTCGTACGAATTTCAGGGATTTTCGTTATCGTTTTAACAAACGGAAACGAATGCGCAGAATCCAAAATCCGAAAGATCTGACATAAAAAATGCCTTATTTTCGTTTTCGTTGCTACAACAGTTCGATATAGATAGGAGATTCGACATGACGCTGACAATAGTGATCTGTGTCTATCGAACCTGCGGTCGATTGTGCCTAACCTTAACTCTATTAGTCCAAGATTATTCTACATAGAGAGGAAAGATTTGACATTATAAAGACAGTGTTGGGGTAGACCATTCGTCACGAATGATGAAGATTCGATGAAGCAGCGAAAAACGTACAAACGTTAAATCTGTCATTGAAGGCTTATGGTGTCTATCGAAAGTTCTGAGAAGATTCCACAAGCAGCTAAACTGTACGACGCCACGATCGTACATTTCCGGTCAAATGCTCGGCCCATAGGCTATAGAAGAATTTGAAAAGTTGGTTGACTAGTAATTAGGGATGAGCCGAACACCCCCCTGTTCGGTTCGCACCAGAACCTTCGAACGGACCGAACGTTTGCGCGAACATTTAGAACCCCATTGACGTCTATGGGACTCGAACGTTGGAATTCAAAAGAGATCATTTTAAAGCCTAATATGCAAGTTATTGTAGTAAAACGTCTTTGAGAACCCGGGTCTTGCCCCAGGGAACATGTATCAATGGTAAAAAGTTAAAAAAACTGTAGTTTTTTCAGGAGCAGGACTCTTTTTTTTCCATTGATATATGTTCCCTGGGGCAAGACCCGGGTTCTCAAAGACATTTTCACAGGCAAACTATAGACACCCAGCAGGTACAATATTTAAAATACATTTTTCATTTTATTTAATTTGTTTATTTAAGCATCATTAAAATCACTGCTCCTGCATTAGGTTCGAGTTGAACATACGTTCGAATCGAACGCGGAGCTCATCCCTACTAGTAATAATAATTTATAAGTATAATTATTAGTAGTGTCATACCACTCTCTAGCTTGTAGGCGGAACATTCGACCGGAAATGTTCGATTTCGGCGTCGTACAGTTTAGCTGCTCTGTCGAATCTTCTTAGAACATTTGATAGACACCATAAGCCTTAAATGAGAGATTAGACCTCAATTAATTCAGTTTTTCGGACAAATGCATTTTTTAACGAAACAAAATAAATAAAAGTGACTAAATAAATATATTTTTCAGACAAAATGAAATTCTGAAAGAAAATATTTCAGTGTGCACATGTCTAGTGGCCAGTCGCTGTCACTTGTTAGTGAAAAATGTAAAAACTGCGGCCTTCCAGCTGTTACAGAGCTGCAAGTCCCATGAGGCATTACAAGACTAACAGTTACAAACATGACTCCCACAGACAGAGGCATAATGGGACTTGTAGTTCTGCAACAGCTGGAGGGCCACGAGTTTCAGATCCCTGCTCTAGAATAAGATTGTCCTCTAATCTCTAAATGCTGAGTGTTTTGGAGTATCCGATGCTCTAGCCCCTTCGAGTAATAAAACTACAAAAAACACAACCTCTAGATTGATTCATAGAATCTGGAGTATAAGGGCTGGTATTTGGGTGACAGCCTATACTGTTAGGCAAAATCTAGCTGCCCTAGACCTGGCTAAACTCGTGCACCCCCTAATTTAAATATGACCCACCCCTTCCTGTCAAGGCCACACCTCTTCATGTTTAAGACCCGCCCTAAAATTGGTAAAAAATAAATTGACTGGGGCTATAACTCTCCCTTACTCTATCCAGAATGAAAAAAAAGTGTTGTCTATAGTTCTACCTTAACCACTTAAGACCCAGACCAAAATACAGGTAAAGGACCTTGACCCTTTTTGCGATTCAGCACTGCGTCGATTTAACTGACAATTGCGCGGTCGTGCGACGTGGCTCCCAAACAAAATTGGCGTCCTTTTTTTCCCACAAATAGAGCTTTCTTTTGGTGGTATTTGATCACCTCTGCGGTTTTTAGTTAGCTATAAACAAAAATAGAGCGACAATTTTGAAAAAAAATGCAATATTTTTTTACTTTTTGCTATAATAAATATCCCCAAAAATATATAAAAAAACTTTTTTTTTCCCTCAGTTTAGGCCGATATGTATTTTTCTACCTGTCTTTGGTAAAAAAATATCACAATAAGCGTTTATCGATTGGTTTGCGCAAAATTTATAGCGTTTACAAAATAGGGGATAGTTTTATTGCATTTTTATTCATTTTTTTTACTACTAATGGCGGCGATCAGCATTTTTTTTTCGTGACTGCGACATTATGGCAGACACATTGGACAATTTTGACACATTTTTGGGACTATTGTCATTTTCACAGCAAAAAATGCTATAAAAATGCATTGTTTACTGTGAAAATGACAATTGCAGTTTGGGAGTTAACCACAAGGGGGCGCTCTAGGGGTTAAGTGTGACCTCATATGTGTTTCTAACTGTAGGGGGCGGCTGGACGCGTGACGTCATTGATCGCCTTTCCCTATATCAGGGAACAGACGATCAGTGACAGCGCCACAACGAAGAACAAGGAAGGTGTGTTTACACACACCTCTCCCCGTTCTTTAGCTCCAGGGACTGATCGAGGGACTCCGGCGGTGATCGGGTCCGCGGCCGCGGTCATGGAGCATCGGACCAGGTTGCGGGCCCGCGACCCACGGCTAGGCTTTTAACAATCACGTACAGGTACGTAATTGTGCCCCCCCCCCACACACACACACAGTTGAGGAATGCCGGCCGCCCCGCATACCGGAAGCAGTGCAGTGGCTTTATGGGGTGCTAGACTAATTTTCCTTTCAGCCCAGTCTGCGTCATAAGACTGGCGCTACACTAACAGTATAGCGCAAGCCGGCGGCGACTCTTTCTGTGCTGGTCCTCTGAAAAGTGCTGCCCTAGGCCTGGGCCTTGTTGGCCTAGGCCAGGATACAGCGTTGGTGTCAGTGGTTACTTATCTGAGAGGCAGAAATTGCTCATAGCTCAAGGAACCTCTGTAGAAACCCTGGAATTCCACAGAACCCCTGTTGAGATTAGCTTGATTAGACATAAGTCTACAGCAGATGAAACGACTGGCGGGGGAGCATGAGGAAAGCTAGTATCAAGGGGTGGGGGGAGGCGTCCTGTCAATAGATTCTGTTTAATCACTTGCTGGCAGTCAGCCCATTAGTAGTTTTGCCATAGTACTAAAATCTGTAGTAATTAATCGACAGGAATAGCAATTAATCACTAAATATATAAAACAAATGCCTCCCTATGAAACAAGCTATGTAAGTATCATTCAGTCGCATCTTATAAAGATCAATGGTACAATATTGCATGACTGATCACTACTGCATGCTATTTACATAGCTTACTCCATAGAGAGCCATGATTTGTTCCATCTGTTTAGCGATCAATTGCATAACATGGCGGTGTTATCAGCATGAGGTCAGGCTTGGATAAATTGAACATAACTAAATAAGTGGGCGTATATAATTATTTCATAATTGCGTATGTATATACGGTATCTGTTCAGTTGTATCCAACTCTTAGCAATCTTAGCTGGGATCATCATGGAGGATGTGATAACACACGTGCATGTATATATTTGTACATATATTAGAACCAATTTAGAGAGGAGCCAATTAACCTACTAGAATGACTTTAACCACTTAAGGACCGCCTACTGCACATTTACGTCGCCAGAATGGCACGGCTGGGCACATCAACGTTGGTTCTAGTACCCAGCCGTGGGTCACGGGCGCCCTAGTCCAAAGCTCCAGGACCGGGACCACGGGACTCGCGGACCCGATCGCCGCTGCAGTGCAGCGATCGGTCCCCGGAGCTGAAGAACGGGGAGAGCCGTGTGTAAACACGGCTTCCCCGTGCTTCACTGTGGCCGCAGCATCGATCACGTCATCCCTGTTATAGGGGGACGTGATCGATGACGCCACACCTACAGCCACACCCCCCTACAGTTGTAAACACACACAGGGAACACTCAAATCCTACAGCGCCCCCTTGTGGTATTGCGATTTTTTTTTACCAAAAATAGGTAGAAGAATATGTATCGGCCTAAACTGAGGAAAAAAAAATGTTATATTTATTTTGGGGGGATATTTATTATAGCAAAAAGTAAAAAATATTGAATTTTTTTCAAAATTGTCGCTCTATTTTTGTTTATAGCGCAAAAAATAAAAACCGCAGAGGTGATCAAATACCACCAAAAGAAAGCTCTATTTGTGGGGAAAAAAGGACGCCAATTTTGTTTGGGAGCCACGTCGCACGACCGCGCAATTGTCAGTTAAAACGACGCAGTGCCGAATCGCAAAAAGGGTCCTTTAGCAGCATTTTGGTCCGGGTCTTAAGTGGTTAAAGAGTGGAAGAATTTATTCTAAAATTGATTTGGTGCAAAAGCCAATGTGTTTTAGGGGCCATACAGCACCCCTTCATCAGGGCACCACAAAATCCTTGGTATCCTCTTTTGCCAGCTGGCAGTAGAGATCACCAAGGATTCATAGGTGGCCTGGTGATTAATAAATTGATTCTTTACCAGAGAATATTTGGCCAAAGTCACATTCACTCTTTTGGAGTGCAAATTTGGTTCAACTTTGATGCCTCTTTGACCCAACTTTGGATGGGCGCGACTTGGATACAACTTTGGTGTTGATCAATGATAATGGACAACAGTTGCACAATGTTGCACTGTATAACATTCAGGTTTGACTTTCATGCAACTTTTGAGGGTTAACATTGAAGTCTATTGCCGCGTACACACGATCATTTTTCGGCAAGAAAAAAACGTTGTTTTTAAAAAATGTCATTTAAAATGGTGATGTGTGGGCGTCACATAATTTTTCGGGTTCTGAAAAACGACAAAAAAAAAAAAAATAGAACATGCTGCATTTTTTAACGACGTTTTAAACTATGTCATTTTTCAAATGAACGTGTGTGGGCTAAAACGACGTTAAAAACCAGCGCATGCTCAGAAGCAAGTTATGAGACGGGAGCGCTCCTTCTGGTAAAACTAACGTTCATAATGGAGTAAGCACATTCCTCATGCTGTAACAGACAGAAAAGCGTGAATTGTCTTTTACTAACACGGAATCAGCTAAAGCAGCCCCAAGGGTGGCGTCATTTGCATGGAACTTCCCACAATGGTGTGTGGGCAACGTCGTTTTAATGGTGAAGTTGGAAAAACTTTGTTTTTTCTACATGCTGAAAAATGATCATGTGTATGGTCCTCAAGTTGCATGAAATTCAGACAAAAGTAGTGCATGAACAGCTTTAAAGTTGCTGTGACTTTAAGTTGTACATGAAGCAAGAGAGATCCTCTCCACTTTTTAAGTTGCACATATATGAATGGTTATCATGAGGAACAACTTGTCATGTGTCATTGTTGTCCAGAATCTCATGACAAGTCACACAATTGTGAATGGAGCCTTATAAACAGACCTCCTGGATCAGGGGTGTTAAACTCAATTTCACTGTGGGCCACATCAGCATTATTATTGCCCTCAAAAGGGCCGGTTGTATCTGTAAGATTAGATGTCCAGCTCATGTCCGGCTATCTGAATAACGCCAGCTGGTTGGCTGTACGGAAGTGTCTATCAGAGCCAACAGCTCTGATAGGCTTTCCCAATACAGCCCTCGGATCCCAGAAGCTTATTTTTGGAGCGCACAGACTGTACGCCCCTTGGATAAGATGACAGGTGTCTCAGCCAATCAGGTTGGTAGGTTCTGGCTACCGGTAACCTGATTGGCTGAGACGCCTGTCAGTCATCGAGGGCGGGAGAAGACATCGTGGGACGTGGATGCCTGACTCCAGTAAAGGTAAGTGCCGGGCGGGGGGGGGGGGGGGGAGAGCAATTTACAGGGCACAGTGAGGAAAATTGGCACAGCGGCGACCATGGGAACTGTGGTGACAATGGATGGCACAGCGTCTGGTTTAATGGCATGGCACCAAGGTGACATTAGATGGCACAGTGGCTGGTTTAATGGCATGGAACAGTGGTGACAATGGATGGCACAGTGGCTGGTTTAATGGCATGGAAGAGTGGTGACAATTGATGGCACAGTGGCTGGTTTAATGGCATGGCACCGTGGTGACAATTGATGGCACAGTGGCTGGTTTAATGGCATGGAACAGTGGTGACAATTGATGGCACAGTGGCTGGTTTAATGGCATGGAAGAGTGGTGACAATTGATGGCACAGTGGCTGGTTTAATGGCATGGCACCGTGGTGACAATTGATGGCACAGTGGCTGGTTTAATGGCATGGAACAGTGGTGACAATTGATGGCACAGTGTCTGGTTTAATGGCATGGCACAGTGGTGCGAATTGATGGAACAGTGGCTGGTTTAATGGCATGCCACAGTGGTGCGAATTGATGGAACAGTGGTTGCATTTGATGGCATGGCACAGTGGTGCAAATTGATGGCACAGTGGCTGCGTTTGATAGCATGGCACAGTGGCTGCGTTTGGGCACAGTGAGACTGCAATTTTTTTTCCTTTGCACCCCCCCAAAAATTTTGAGCACCAGCCGCCACTGATGAAAAGGTGTACCCACACAACAAATGTTTCTGGGTGTTGGGTTTAGGAGATCAACTAACTTCCTGTACAAATCAGAATACCTCCATGTTTCAGAAATAAATTGAAGATTCTGAGATAAGTGAAAATTCTGAGACTGCTACTAAATTATATTAAGAAATTAAAACATATTTACATCCAGAATCTATAGAAATATTTTGATCTTTACATTGATTTATTCACACAGCTAAAATTAAAAAGAAAAATTAGCACAGTAAATTAATTTCTTCTAAATAGCGAGCAGAATGGTGTCTTTGCCACATATTACTGTAGCACAATTATTCCAGCCAATGTTTCTTTTCTTTCTGAGAATTCCTTTTTCCATCCACCTCGTACACAGGCTTTAATGTCCCCTGTATGCTCTTGTCCAGTCTCTGCATCGGTCACCTTTGGTTTTAAACTACAGTTGCCAGGCCAACCGCTGTCATGGCAACTTGATGCTCAGAGAGACTTGCAGCTGTCCAACACCGAGCAAGAGGTCCTATTAATTTGTCTACGAAGTAGACAAATTACAAGTACACAGGAATGCACTTTATGAGGATGCGTTAATAACAGAGCAGGCTGTGACTACAGAAGCTTCTTTTCTATATGCAGCACTTCACTTCTTCATCCTCCCGCGTGCGCTTTATCGACTGTTGGGCTTGTTTCAGACTGGAATTTAAAAATAAACAAAGCAAATGTATACATTATAAATAATTAACACAATCGTTTCTTAGAGACCGAAGCAAACCTTGCATGAAAAAAAAAACAACATTCTAACATTATAGTGTACAATGGTGTCTAAAAGCCTGTATGTGCCTAGTAGTAAATGCAGCCCGGCTTAAGGGCATAGTCCATGGTTTGCTAAAAAATGAGTAAATGATCCTTCATTAATACAATAAATAGGTGTATGAGTGAGTGAGTGAAAAACTTATAAAGCGCAACACATGCAAACTGAATCGC
This sequence comes from Rana kukunoris, assembly GCA_029574335.1. Taxonomy (NCBI): domain Eukaryota; kingdom Metazoa; phylum Chordata; class Amphibia; order Anura; family Ranidae; genus Rana; species Rana kukunoris. Next base: position 199,580,882 of record CM056055.1, on the reverse strand, counting down.
CTCTGGGCGCTGTTTCCATTCCTTCGGTAAGGAAACCCTTGACCTCAGAAGAGATGAGTTTTAATCATTCTCCTGAAGGCCAAGTGGTCCGACTCCAGTCGGATGGTGCTAGGTAGTGCATTCCACAGTCAAGGTCCCTGGACTGGAAATCTCTGATCTCCTTTGGATTTGTATCTTGCTTTGGGTATTTGCAGTAGGTTTTGATTTGTCGATCGCAGAATGCGATTTGGGTTATGGGCTTTTATTTTTTCGCATAGATATTGGGGGGCGTTTCCTTGAATACACTTATGTGTTAGGCAGAGTGCCTTAAAAGTGATTCTGTCTTTTACTGGCAACCAGTGAAGAGATCTCAGCAAAAGGGAGATTGACTCCCATGGTTTTTTGCCAGTCACTAATCGAGCAGCCGTATTTTAAACGACTTGCAGACGAGTGATTTGGTATTTGGGGAGTTCTAGATAGAGGGCATTTGCGTAGTCAAGTCTGGAATTGATGATTGTTCCCACCACCACTGCAATGTCCTTTTTAGGGATAAAGGGGGTAAGTCGGCGTAGTAGGCGTAGCAGATGATGGGATCCACTGACTACAGACCCTACTTGTGCATCCATTGTCATGTAGGAGTCGAAAATTACTCAGAGACTTTTGACTTTGGTGCTAGGGGTGATAGTTTTACCCAGAATGGGCGGTGGGGTCCAAGTTGATGTGGGGTGACTTTTTCGGTTTGCGTGAAACAGGAGAAGTTCTGTTTTCGAACCATTAAGTTTAAGATAACTGGATGTCATCCAGTTATTTATTAGAGTGAGGGATCTTTCTAGTCCAAGAGAGTGATCCTTTTTGTTACTGATGCGGAGATACAGTTGAGTGTCGTCTGCGTAGGAGTGGTAAAGTAGCTTCTGGTCGCAGATGATTTCAAAGAGGGGGCAGAGATAGATATTGAACAGTACCGGCGACAAGGGAGATCCCTGAGGGACTCCGCATGATACGTACGCTTTTCAGAAGTAAAAGATCCCAGTTTCACTGTTTGTGAACGGTTTTCCAAGAAAGAGGAGAACCAGGGTAGATCACCTTCCGCGACTTTGGCCACTTCAGCTAGCCTAGCGAGTAGTAGTACATGGTCTACCGTGTCAAAGGCCGCACTTAGGTCCAACAGGATCAGGAGAGAAGATTCTCCCTTATCTGCGGCCTCTAGAGCGTCATCCCATATTTTGAGCAGCGCTGTTTCAGTTCTGTGACCCGGACGGAAGCCTGATTGAAACGTATCGAGTAATTTGTGGGTTTCTAAATGCAGTTGTAACTGTTGTACAACTTCTTTCTCCATTATCTTGGAGAAAACATTTAGACCTGTTATGGACCTCCTATTGTTTGGATCTTTGGGGTCAAGGGTGTTTTTTTTTAGAATTGGTTTTATTGTACCTTGTTTCAACAAGGTGGGCACCATGCCCTCCTTGAATGATTGATTTATAAGCTGCGTGATAGCTGGTGCCAGTATATCGGCACTTTTAGTTCAGCAGTTTAGTGGGAATGATGTCATTGGGTGCTGTGCTGATGGTGATGGGTTTTAAGGTGAATTTTGGTGCTTGCAAAATTCTTGTGAATCAGAATTGGGGGCCTCTAAACAAGCTGGATTCATGGTCTGCGAAACCAGCTTGAAGAGTTCGCGGGGGCAGTTTAGGGCATTTGTGATGATGTTGGCAAAGTGATTTTTTTTGGCCATAAAGATTTCTTTGTGATATTTCTTTGTTATTGTCTTGTAAGTGGTATGTTTTTTTTCTGAAGAGCTCCTTTTCCACGCAGCTTCTGCTCTTCTATGCTCTTTCTTTAGCAACGTCAGCTGGTCATTAAACCAGCCGGCGTTGTTTTTCCGGATGCAAGTTTTCCGTTTTGGCCTGAGGTGGTTGGTGATTTTGAATTTAATGGCATGGTGATCGGTCTATGGTAGTGGCTCATTTTCCCAGACTTCAATTTCCAAATCCTGTTTGAAAATGAGATCGAGGTTATGGCCTGAGGCATGAGTGGGGCCATGTATTAATTGCTGCAGACCTAGTCCTTCCAAATGGTCGATGCAGGCGTCAGCGACGGGGTCCAACGAAGAGTTGGCCCAGAGTTTGAAATCCCCAAGCACCAAAAGGTGTTTGATGCTTAGGGTGTAAGAGGAGATGATTTCTGTTAATGACATGAGAAGGTGCGTTTTTTGGCCCGGTGGTCTGTAGCACAGTAGAATATGGACCATGTCTTGGGGATTTGTTTGCAGCCGAAGAGTGAGGGTTTCCATGAATGGAAGCGAGTTTTGAAGGACTGGTTTGGTGATCGAGAGGTGAGTCTTGTGGATCACCCCCAGACCTCCCCCTCTTTGCCCCACTCTGTTCTGCATTTGAATGCGATAATTTGCTGGCACCAGTTCTCCCAGAATGGTGTTGCAATCTGCTGTAAGCCAGCTTTCTGTGATGAAGGATGAAATCATGGATTTCTTGCCGGTGTTTTACTGCCGATCTTGTGTTAACCAACGCGCATGATATGCGTTTGGGCTAGTGTGCCTGCATGCAGTTTTTTTCTGTTAATCGTCGATTGATTCTTAACAGTTGCTCACTCTTTAGAGCTTTTTTGGTGACAGTTGGAAGTGTAGAGGCGAACCTGATGGTTTCTGCAGAGTATTTCAGATAACCCATGGTTGCAGAAAAAACGCAGGGAAGTGATGATGATTATGGGGGGGTTTTGGCGGCGCTGGGAGGAAGAATATCCAAGTGAAACTGTCACTTTTTAAGTCTTCCCTCCCTGAAATTGGTCCAGAGGAAGGCGAAAAAAAAACAGGCGTGCTGTGCCAATCTGCAGCGACTGGGGAAAAATTCCTTTCTGATCCCTACTGGCGATCGGTGAAAAAACCCTGGATCAATTACTTTTATGAATAGGGGCGTGGGGGATGCGTACCCCTGGGTTAACTGCAGGGACCAAGTTTCAGGCTGAAACAGCCTGTGAAGGGGGAAGGTGAGGGTGAGTGAGGGTGGTGTTATTGCTGTGGGAATGGGAGTACCAAGATGGCCGCCGACCGGGACTAGGCCCGAGCCGGGGGCTGGTGTATGGGGGCAGCGAGGGGGGGAGAAGGGGACCTGTAAGGGCACTGTGGGGAGAGTCCTCGGGGGGCCTGAGCGGTATAATAGTGTTTTTAGTGCAATAGGGGGGCTATCACCTTCGGAGTTCGGGATGTCCCGCTAGGCCGCGGCTGAAGCCACGGACTTTCCTGGATGCGGCAGCCGCGATTGCGGCCGCGATCCAGTAGAAGGAGTTTCCCGGGTCCCCGAAGGTAGAGGATGGCCAAGGGGGTAACAGAGAGATAGCGGGGGGAGACAATATAGTGTTTGGGATGGGGGGGTGCCGGTCGTCCGATTCTCGGGACTGAAGCCGCGGCTTATCCTGAAAAGGATGGCCGCATTCCATCCCAAGGGGACAGACCAGGCAATTCTTATCTTGCAAGAAAGCTGCAGAGGAGGGAGGTGGGATGCTTGATCCTGGATGAAATGATGAGGCTGGGGCTGGGCTGAGACTGAAGACCTGCCTGCCTGCCTGGAGCTATAGCGTACACACCCTAATCCTAGGAGACGTGCGCCGTAGTGAGCTCCTGTTGCTAATCCAAGGTGTATCTTTGAAAGGTTTACATTAATGTCTGCAGAGCATTGCAACCATGATCAGGGCATTGTGGGTGCAAAGCACAGGATCCTAGATTGTTGACATCCCAGCCCCAGGTACATACAGTGGTACAGACCTACTGAAATGGGGCTGGAGGAAGTAACCAATGGACTACAAGTGTAATTGACATTAATGCAAGTCAACTACAAATGCAGTCAATGTCAACAGTTCTCCTGTTGTAGGGCTGGAGAAAGTAGGTAATAAGCTACAAATAAGGTCCATACCAATGCAAGTCAACTACATGTGCAGTCAGTGTCAACAGTTCTCCTGTTGTAGGGCTGGAGAAAGTAGGTAATAAGCTACAAATAAGGGTCTGTGACGGAATGACCCGTGACAGACTCAGATTCTCCTATGTCTAGGGTCACCTTATGTCCACTAGGGCCATAGGGTGACAAAAAAATTATATCATATATTACATGAGATGGGACATTAATAATAATTCATATTGCAGGACTGGAATATTACAAAGGAGTTCATTTTGACTTGAGACCAGGTCTACAAGACAAGTGACTCATCCCTCTGTATAATAGGCTTTTGAAATGTTAAGTGAAGCCGGGCTTGTGAAATACCTTTCAATCTGTTGAAAAGGTGCTAATTACATCGGCTCATGGAAGACAATTCCATTTAGATGTATTGAATTAGCATGTCAATTATGTTTAGGCATTGTGTAATTGTAGTTTGGAATGTGACAGATCTGTCAGTATCGGTGCCGAAATGTCTGCTAGATAATTAGCCCTACTGTGAAGGGGGGTGGAGATTGCATTGTCCTGTGATTGGCTGTAACATCTTGTACTGTATAAAAAAGCTGGAAAGAAACCAATAAAATGTTCATATCTTTGAAACCAAGTACCAGAGCTTGTGTCTCGGTTATTATGGGAAATGGAATGGATCGTGTATGCAGGATTGTCACAGTGTGTCAGATAAGCTTGTCGTGGTTGGATGGAAGGTCGTAAACGGTGGTGACCGTTATATTTGGTGGCAGCAGTGGGATGAGTCACTTGTCTTGTAGACCTGGTCTCAAGTCAAAATGAACTCCTTTGTAATATTCCAGTCCTGCAATATGAATTATTATTAACCACTTGACCACTGGGCACTTAAACACCCTTCCTAACCAGACCAATTTTCAGCTTTCGGTGCTCTCACAATTTGAATGACAATTACTCAGTCATACAACATTCTACCCATTTGAAATTTTTGTCCTTTTTTTCACACAAATAGAGCTTTCTTTTGGTGGTATTTGATCACCTCTGGGTTTTTTATTTTTTGCGCTATAAAAGAAAAACGACTGAAAATTCTGTAAAAAAAAATAAAAAAATCTTGTTTCTGTCATATTAGCGGGTTATTTCTCACACACAGCATATGCATACCACAAATTACACCCCAAAACACATTCTGCTATTCCTCCCGAGTATGGCGATACCCCATTTGTGGGACTTTTACACAGCGTGGCCACATACAGAGGCCCAACATGCAGGGAACGCCATCAGGCGTTCTGGAACACCCAGACCAATTCTGACATTTCTCTCCTACACGGAAAAATCATCATTTATTTGCTAGAAAATTACATAGAACCCCAAAACATTATATATGCTTTTTTAGCAAAGACCCTAGAGAATACAATGGCGGCCGTTACAACTTTTTATCTCGCACGGTATTTTCGCAGAAATGTATTGAACGCGTGTTTTTTAAAAAACTGTTTTGTGCTTAAAACAAAACAGTAAAGTTAGCCCAATTTTTTTTCATAATGTGAAAGATGAAGTTACGCCGAGTAAATAGATACCCAACATGTCACCCTTCAAAATTGCGCACGCTCATGGAATGGCGCCAAACTTTGCTACCTAAAAATCCCCATAGGCGGTATTGCAGAGTATTGGGGTATTGCAAAGTATCATGCAGGGTATTGGGGTATTGCCGAGTACTGGGGTATTGCCGAGTACTGGGGTATTGCCGAGTATTGGGGTATTGCCGAGTATTGGGGTATCGCCGAGTATTGGGGTATCGTTGAGTACTGGAGTACTGGGGTATTGCCGAGTACTGGGGTATCGTTGAGTACTGGAGTACTGGGGTATTGCCGAGTACTGGGGTATCGTTGAGTACTGGAGTATTGGGGTATTGCCGAGTATTGGGGTATTGCCGAGTATTGGGGTATTGTTGAGTACTGGGGTATTGTTGAGTACTGGGGTATTGTTGAGTACTGGGGTATTGTTGAGTACTGGGGTATCGTTGAGTACTGGAGTATTGGGGTATTGCCGAGTATTGGGGTATTGCCGAGTATTGGGGTATTGCCGAGTATTGGGGTATTGCCGAGTATTGGGGTATTGCCGAGTACTGGGGTATTGCCGAGTACTGGGGTATTGCCGAGTATTGGGGTATCGTTGAGTACTGGAGTACTGGGGTATTGTTGAGTACTGGGGTATTGTTGAGTACTGGGGTATTGTTGAGTACTGGGGTATTGCCGAGTACTGGGGTATTGCCGAGTATTGGGGTATTGCCGAGTATTGGGGTATTGCCGAGTATTGGGGTATTGCCGAGTACTGGGGTATTGCCGAGTATTGGGGTATTGCCGAGTATTGGGGTATTGCCGAGTATTGGGGTATTGCCGAGTATTGGGGTATCGTTGAGTACTGGAGTACTGGGGTATTGTTGAGTACTGGGGTATTGTTGAGTACTGGGGTATTGTTGAGTACTGGGGTATTGTTGAGTACTGGGGTATTGTTGGGTACTGGGGGATTGCTGAGTATTGTTGGGTACTGGGGATTGCAGGGTACTGGGGATTGCAGGGTACTGGGGGGATGGCAGAGCTGGGATGTTTTGAGGGATGGCTGGATCTGTGACTGCATTTGTCACAGATCCAGCCACAGCTCAGCTGCTGACACCCCGCTCCCCCCCCCTCTCCTCGCACACTGTACAGAGCGGAGAGGGAGCAGAGGGAGGAACCGGCGTCATCAAATGACCCCGGTTTGTTTACAAGTGATCGCGCCGTCATTTGACGGCGCGATCACGTGGTAAACGGCCGCGATCAGCGGCAATTTACCGTGATCCGTGATGCGCCGGGTCTTCTAGACCCGGCGAGCACGGACACTTTCGTGAGCGCGTCCCAGGGGACGCGCAATCGCGAAAGTGAAGGACGACGTCCCAGGGACGTCGTCCCGAGGTAACCCCGCCGCGCCGTAGCAGTAAAATGCCTATGGCGCGGTGGGCAAGTGGTTAATGTCCCATCTCATGTAATATATGATATCATTTCTTTGTCACCCTATGGCCCTAGTGGACATAAGGTGACCCTAGACATAGGAGAGTCTGTCACGGGTCCATACCAATGCAAATCAACTTCAAATGTGCAGTCAGTTTTCCTGTTGTAGGGCTGGAGAGAGTAGGTAATAAGCTACAAATGAGGTCAACATCAATGCAAGTCAACAATAAGTGCGGTTGAAATTAACGCAAGTCAACTACAAGTGCAATCAACGTCATTAGACCCTCTGTTATAGGGCTGGAGGAAGTAAGAAACTACAGGTGCAGTTGACATCAATGCATATCAACTGCAAGTGTGGTCAAAATCAACGCAAGTCAGCTATAAGTGTGGTTAAAATTAACACAAGTCAACTACAAATGAAATCGATGTCATCGGACTTTCTGTTATGGGGCTGGAGGAAGTAAGCAAGAAACTACAAGTGTGGTTGAAGTCAACGCAAGTCAACTGCGAGTGTGATTGACATAAATGCAAGTCAATTACAAGTTATGGGGCTGGAGGAAGTAAGAAATAAATTAAAAGTGCGATCAACATCAATGCAAGTCAACTACAAGTGTGGTTGAAGTCAATGTTAGTGAACTTCAGGTGTGGTCAAAGTCAATGCAAGTCAGCTACAAGTGTGGTAGACTGACAACTACAAATGCAGTCGACATCAACAGACTTTCTGTTATAGGGCTGGAGGAATTAAGCAATAAACTAGAAGTGCAGTTAACATCAATGCAATCAACTACAAATGTGGTTGACGTCATTGCAAGCAAACTACAAGTGTGGTTGACATAAATGCAAGTCAACTGCAAGTAAGCAATAAACTAGAAGTGCAGTCAGCATCAAAGTAAGTCAACTATAAGTGTGGTTGAAGTCAACGCAAGTCAGCTACAAGTGTGATCTACCTCAATGCAAGTCAGCTACAAGTGTGGCTGATGTCAACGCAAGTCAACTTCAGGTGTGGTCGAAGTCAATGCAAGTCAGCTACAAGTGTGGTAGACAGAAAAAAAGTCAACTGAAAATGCAGTCAACGTCAACAAACTTTCTGTTATGGGATTGGAGGAATGAAGCAATGAACTAGAAGTGAAGTTAACATCAACGCAAGTCAACTACAAATGTGGTTGGCGTCAATGCAAGTCAACTACACGTGTGGTCAACATCAATGCAAGGCAGCTACAACAGTGTTCTACTTCAATGCAAGTCAACTACAAGTGTGGTCAACATCAATGCAAGGCAGCTACAACAGTGTTTTGCTTCAATGCAAGTCAACTACGAGTGTGGTCGACATCAACTCAAGGCAGCTAAAAGTGTGGTTGACTCAACTCCAGTCAACAACAAATGCAGTCAACATCATTGGACCTTCTGTCGTGAGGCAGGAGGAAACAATCAACTACAAGCACCGTCAATGTCAATGCACTTACGCCGGGATCCCTCTGCCATGGTAGACGATGGGAATTGTTGTCTTTTGATTCACAGATGTCTGTGAATAGATGACATGGCTGTGCAAGAGGAGCCCTTTTTAATTCTATCATGACAATTTTCCTTCTACTATTTCAGTCTGGGTGGGTAATGGTGCAGAAGACTCAGTGGCATGACATTGTTTGGAATCAAGGAACACTGATCTACATTTTCACAGCTGCAGGTTCTAAACCAGGAATGGGCAAACTACGGCCGCGGGCCATATATGGCCCGGTGGACCTTTAAATCCGGCACTGACTAACAAGTCTCTGTATGACAGCCGCCGAGCTGCGCCGAGTGCCGAGCGCCGAGCTCCGCCGAGTGCGGCCGAGAGACATTGCGGGTCATGCCTTCTGGAGCCTGTAGAGCCTATGATGGACGTCCCACTGCTCCAATCCCGGGACCGCGGGACGTGTGACGTCCATCATAGGCGCTGCAAGCTCAGAAGGTGGGAATTACAATGCCGCCCGCCACACCATGCCATATCCCTGCTGAGCTCCCTGCTCAGCGCTCGGTTTGGACTCGGCTCGGTTTGGACTTCCCCCACCTTGACAGAATATGAGATATTAGCATGGGGGTCAGTGATTGTGCATGTAGGTCATGTCTGTGCATGTAGGTCATGTCTGTGCATGTAGGTCACGTTACTGCATGTAAAAGGGAGACCAACAACACTGTTCCCACTAAAATTGAAGGTACTATTTTATGAAAGAAATACTGTACATTGCATAAAAGTTTTGTAAAATAACTATTTTTATGCTTTTCTACCTTAAATTAATCTAAACATTTAGGGCCAGATTCAGGTAGATGGGAGCATCTTTGCTCTGGAGCAGTGCCGGCCCAAGACATTGTGCTGCCTGGCACCAAGAATGAAATGCTGCCCCCCACCCCCCCGCCAAATAAATCACGCCCACCAAAAAAAAAAGAGAGAGAGAGAGAAAGGGGGGGTCAGGAGAGAGAGAGGGGGCAGGAGAGAGAGAGGGGGCAGGAGAGAGGGGGCAGGAGAGAGAGAGGGGGCAGGAGAGAGAGAGGGTCAGGAGAGAGAGAGAGGGGCAGGAGAGAGAGAGGGGGGCAGGAGAGAGAGAGAGAGAGGGTCAGGAGAGAGAGATGGGCAGGAGAGAGAGATGGGGGCAGGAGAGAGAGATGGGGGCCGGAGAGAGAGAGGGGCAGGAGAGAGAGAGAGGGGGCAGGAGAGAGAGAGAGGGGGCAGGAGAGAGAGAGGGGGCAGGAGAGAGAGAGGGGGCAGGAGAGAGATGGGGGCAGGAGAGAGAGGGAGAGAGGGGCAGGAGAGAGAGAGAGAGGGGGGGGGGCAGGAGAGAGAGAGAGGGGGGCAGGAGAGAGAGAGGGGCAGGAGAGAGAGAGGGGCAGGAGAGAGAGAGGGGCAGGAGAAGGAGAGGTGCAGGAGAGAGAGAGAGAGAGAGAGAGAGAGAGAGAGAGAGAGAGAGGGGGCAGGAGAGAGGGAAGGGCAGGAGAGAGAGAGAGAGAGGCAGGAGAGAGAGAGGGGCAGGAGAGAGAGAGAGAGGCAAGAGAGAGGGGCGAGAGAGAGACGAGAGAGAGAGAGAGGGGCAGGAGAGAGACTGACAGAGCAGATGAGAAACAGACCTCAGAAGACAATGACACACAGCACGAGTTAGGACTCTGGAGCATGCAGGGCAGGTATGATTATCCACAGACACAGACTGCCCTGCCTGCATCCACATGTGACCAGGAGCTATGGCTTTAGTCTAGGCGATAAGGCGAATCCTTCACATACCCTCATGTCCGCCGCGCCATACGATCTGTCCCGTCCCGCACTGTCGCACATGACATGTACAGAGCGGCGCCGGCAGAGGCGGCTCTATACTTTTTGAGGCCTTAGGCAAAAATTAGACATGAGGCCCCACTCACGCCCATAATGGGGAAAACAATATGCAATAAAATGAATGGCATAAATGCATATGTTAACAGCCTTAAAGGGGTGTTCCAGGCATTTTTAATTTTTATTAAAAGTCAGCAGCTACAAAAAGTGTAGCTGCTGGCTTTTAATAAACATGCACTCACCTGCTCCACGTTCCAGCAACGCGCCAGCTGGAGTTCCACTTCTCCGCCCCCCCTCCGGCCAGCGTCCTCATTGTTACTGTGGGCACCCGGCCATGACAGCTTTCGGCTTCACGGCCGGGCACTCGCTGCGCTATTTGGTTGGAGAGGCGATTGCCTGGGACCTGTCACGTGTCCCAGGCGATCGCCTACAGGGAGGGGCTGCCAAAAGGCGATATGATTGCAGCCTCCCTGTGCCCATCAAACGCAGCCGTCGTGCCCATCAAACGCAGCTGCTGTGCCCTTAAAACGCAGCTGCTGTGCCCATTCAAACGCAGCCACTGTGCCCACAAAACACAGCCACTGTGCCCATCAAACGTTGCCACTGTGCCCCATCAAATGCTGCCACTGTGCCCCATCAAATGCTGCCACTGTGCCCCATCAAATGCTGCCACTGTGCCACATCAAACGCAGCCACTGTGCCCTATCAAATGCAGCCAATGTGCCCTATCAAATGCAGCCAATGTGCCCTATCAAATGCAGCCACTGTGCCCCATAAAATGGAGCCTCACTGTGCCCATCAAATACTGCCACTGTGCCCCATCTAATGCTGCAACAGTGCCACATAAAAATGCTGCCACTGTTCTCCAAATGCCGCCACTTTGCCCTTTAAATGCAACCTCACTGTGCCCATCAAATACTTCCACTGTGCCCCATCAAATGCTGCCACTGTGCCCCATCAAATGCTGTCACTGTGCCACATCAAACACAGCCACTGTGCCCTATTAAATGCAGCCACTGTGCCCTATCAAATGTCGCCACTTTGTCCTTTAAAAGTAGCCTCACTGTGCCCCATCAAATACTTCCACTGTGCCCCATCAAATGCTGCCACTGTGCCCCATCAAACGCAACCACTGTGCCCCATCAAACGCAACCACTGTGCCCCATGAAATGGAGCCTCACTGTGCCCATCAAATACTGTCACTGTGCCCCATCTAATGCTGCAACTGTGCCACATAAAATGCTGCCACTGTGCCCCAAACGCCGCCAATTTGCCCTTTAATTGCAGCCTCACTGTGCCCATCAAATACTTCCACTGTGCCTCATCAAATGCTGCCACTGTGCCCCATCAAACGCAGCCACTTTGCCCTATCAAATGCAGCCACTGTGCCCCATAAAATGCTGCCACTGTGCCCATCAAATGGAGCCTCACTGTGCCCATCTAATGCTGCCACTATGCCCCATCTAATGCTGCCACAGTGCCCCATCAAATGCAACCACAGTGCCCTATCAAATGCAGCCACTGTGCCCATCAAATGCCGCCACTGTGTCCATTAAATGCCGCCACTGTGTCCATTAAATGCAGCCACTGTGCCCAATCAAATGCCGCCACTGTGCCCAATCAAATGCTGCCGCTGTGCCCATCAAATGGAGCCTCGCTGTGCCCCATCTAATGCTACTACTGTGCCCCATAAAATGCTGCCATTGTGCCCCAAACGCCGTCACTCTGCCCATCAAATGGAGCCTCAATGTGCCCATCAAATACTGCCACTGTGCCTCATGTAATGCTGCCACTGTGCCTATCAACCGCTGTCACTGCGACCATCAAACGCCAGGAAAAGGCAAACCAAAACCTTAGTAAAGCAGATGACAAGTAAAAGTACAATGTGGGAAAATAAAACTGTCTTCTCAATGATACATGAACAAATAGGTCAACATTTTGAAATGATTAATTTGAGAAAAGAAACACTTTGCCATGAATGAAGAAACTCCTCTAAGAATTCATAATATGACCTAAAGCAGAGATAATATGGTCTTTGACTTGGGGGTGCATTGTTGTAGTGTCATATATATATTAGTTAGAGACACTACCTGCTCCTGCTCCTCGCTTCTGTGACGTTGTTCCCCTACTAAGGCAGCAGGAGAACCAAAGCTCTCTCCCTCTCTCTCTGCCCTGCAGTGCAATCTGGGAGTTGTAGTCTCTGCAGAGCACAGGCACCAGAGGGCCAAATTGAAGTCTGTGTGCCTGTGCTCTGTGGGGGAACTACAACTCCCACCATGCACTGGGGCCACCATCGCAAACTTTAGGGGAAAAGCTAGGAGGACGGCACCGCGGCAGTGGAGCCTGCTATTGGACGCAGGCAGCCTGAGCCATGCCCATCTCACCTCCATCCATGATCAATCGTAAGTGTTCTCCCTCGTCCGCCGCCGCGGATCGCGGCGCTGGCTTTGCTCAGTCTGCGGCTATGTGGAGCCTGCCCGCCTTCTGCTCACCCCACCTTTTGCGAGTCCCACAAAGGAAAGGCAAATTAGGCAATCGTGAGGCCCTTTCTGTGGGCGAGGCCTAAGGCGATCGCCTAATTTGCCTAATTAAAGAGCCGCCTCTGGGCGCCGGGCTCCTGAGAGGCAGCGGCGCCTGCCCTTCTCACTCGCTGACTGCTTCTGCTGGGAGTGTCCTCACAGGCAGCGGGCGGAACGGGCTGGCAGAATGCCGCTCCCCTAAAAGTGCCGCCTGGTACCCATGGTACCACCCGGTCCCATCATAGGGCCGGCCCTGCTCTGGAGTAACGTTTCTCATTTACGTTACTCTGGCGAAATTTTAGGAGCAAGTGCTGTTATTCATGAAGCACTTGCTCCTAAAGTTGCGGCAGTGTATCGTAAATGAGCCGGCGGAATTCAAATTGGGCGGGTACAGGGCGTGTATTATTTAAAATAAGCGCGATCCCGCGGCGAACGTACAGCGAATGCGTCGACTGTCAATGCATCCCAGTGCGCATGCTCCAAATTCTGTCAGTGAACGTCAATGACGTCAAATCCCCATTCATGGACGTTTTACGCAAGCGACGCGTTTTTTTTTTTTCCGACGCGATGACGACGGCTATACAGTACTTAACATAGGATACTCCACTAGGGGGCTGCTTTATCTTTACGCCGCGTATCGCTTACGGAAACATCGGAAAGTCACTGCGTCGCGCCCGAATACGATCGTGAATTGCCGATTCCCGCTGATTAACATATTTTTTCAGCGTAAATCAGCGGGAACGCCCCCGGCGCCATTTTTAAATTAAAGTTGCGATGCGATGGCGAAATTCAATTACGCCGATCGCATCGGAACTCCAACCCGGCGTTTCTTGTTTTCTAGTTACAGAAAACAGAAACGCCGGCTTAAAGTGAGAGTTAGGCTGGAGTATCACTGATACTCCAGCCTAACTCTACCTGAATCTGGCCCTTAATGTTACAAATTTTAATTTAATTTATATTAATTCACACATACACACTGTCCATCTACTCTTGGTCAGGCCCCCGGGTCAAATATATGAACCCATTGCGGCCCTCGAGTCAAAAAGTTTGCCCACCCCTGTTCTAGACCGTTCAGAAGATTGGGATTCAAGTAGCTACATGGAAAAAAAACATGGAGAAGCCAAATGAAAGCATCTCAACCAGCGGTGCCCTTGAATCATTTTAACACTTTGGGGCCAATTTATAAAAAATATATAACCTGTGTGAATGCCTCAGCATCCACACAGCCATCATGAGTAATGCCCGTAATGGGGCCAATATGTTTATTTCCTTTGACAGTCAGCTCCATCTAGTGGCTACAATGCTGTGTTTTGCCGATTCAGGTACTTTGGGAAAATACTGCATTATAGCCACTAGAATGAGTTGACGAATATGGGAATTTAACATTTTAGAAGCAGTATGGGAAATAATTCATGATATCTGTCTAGATGCTGAGGCATTCACTCAGCATTTTTTTTATAAACAGATCCTATAATATTCATACTTGACAGATGGGTACTTCTAACTAGCAATATCATGATATTGTTTTAAAAGCAAATTATAATAAAGTGAGTAGTGTACAAACATATATTTGATATAATTATTTTAATTAACTGTATAAAGATACTTTTTAATACTGAAGGCAAAAGCCATGTGGTTGTTATATTACATTCGCTAATTGTTCCATTTGAAAATGATGAATTCAATTCAATAAAGGTTTTATCACATAGATGAGTTGAATTCACTGCATTCATTACATTATCAGTTTTGCGGTATTTTGTATGTAAAGGTCAGTTTAGAAAAATGATCGCTCTTGCAAATACCGCTCGCTTTACAACAGCGCCAACTGTGAGCTTTTGTGATGAGTGCTTTTAGCTGAAAATGAAGCAATTTCAGGCAGTGACAAAATAATGTTTCATGGGAAAAAGTAGTGATGATAAATAAATGCGTACTGTGGTTAAAGAGGAACTTCACTACGGCTAAAAAAAAAATGTAAATATTGTAGCCACTGACTGTTAGGCCGGGTTCACACCTATGCGAATTGAGTGCGTCCTAAACCGCATCCAATACGCAGAACATTTCTAAATACATTGGGCCAGATTCAGGTAGATGGGCGAATCTTTAATCTGGAGTAACGTTTCTCATTTACGTTACTTCGCCGTAACTTTAGGAGCAAGTACTGTTATTCACAAAGCACTTGCTCCTAAAGTTGCGGTGGCGTAGCGAAAATGAGCCGGCGGAATTCAAATTGGGCCGGTAGGGGGCGTGTAGTATTTAAACTAGGCGCGATCCCACGGTGAAGGTACTGCGCATGCGTCGACTGTCAGTGTGCATGCTCCAAATTCTTTCAGGGAACGTCAATGACGTCAATCCTCATTCATGGACGTTTTACGCAAACGACGCAATTTTTTTTTTTTCGACGCGATGACGACGGCCATACTTAACATAGGATACTCCACTAGGGGGCTGCTTTATCTTTGCGCCGCGTATCTCTTACGGAAACGTCGGAAAGTCACTGCGTCGGGCCCGAATACGATCGTGAATTTCCGGTTCCCGCTGATTAACATATTCTCGGCGTTAATCAGCGGGAACGCCCCGCGCGCCATTTTTAAACTTGAAGTTACGATACGACGGCGAAATACAATTACGCCGCTTGTATAGTAACTCCAACCCGGCGTTTCATGTTTTCTGCTTACAGAAAACAGAAACGCCGGCTCAAAGTGAGAGTTAGGCTGGAGTATCACTGATACTCCAGCCTAACTCTACCTGAATCTGGCCCATTATTTTCAATGAGGCTGGTTCACATATGTGCGATGTATTCGCACTGCGCATTGCAGAAAAAACGTGTGCGTCTTTTAGGCCCTGCGGTGCGGCTCAGGTGCGAATTCAGGCCCATTATCTTCTATGGGTACGCAGCTGATTCGCAGATCTGTTCATTTCTCTTCAGTATTTGTCTCATTCAGCTAAATACACTTCCCCCCTCTACCAGGTCTCCAAATTCGCTCCTAATCTGCAGCTAAAACGCAATGGATCTGCTGAACAGTTGTCTTATCTCTCTGCAGAGATAAGAGAGCTGAAATTCGCACCGCACTAGCGTGAATCCGGCCTGAAAAAAACTGATTTCTATGGAGTTCAGTGCTGTCTTACTTGGAGCTAATTCTTCCTAGGGCTGCTAATCTCAGCGGCCTCCATCTTGAATTTGGGGGCTAACTATGACTTCATGATGATTCACAGCTGGCTCCTCACTGCACATGTGTGAGACAATGCAGTGCAGCAAGACTGGTCCTGCAGCCTCCTGGGGTATTATCCTGGAAGACTGCGGGCAGGTGGAGGCAGGTGCAGTTCAAGGTGATATCTTCTTCACCTAGGGGAATATTAACCCTTTCATGACTAATGCTCTGTACACACGATCGGTCAATCCGATGAGAACGGTCTGATGGATGAAGCTGACTGATGGTCAGTCGTGCCTACACACTATCGGTTAAAAAATGATCGTGTCAGAATGCGGTGATGTAAAACACAACGACGTGCTGAAAAAAATGAAGTTCAATGCTTTAACAGACAATTGCGCGGTCGTGCGACGTGGCTCCCAAACAAAATAGGCGTTCTTTTTTTCCCACACATAGAGCTTTCTTTTGGTGGTATTTGATCACTTCTGCGGTTTTTATTTTTTGCGCTATAAATAAAAATAGAGCGTCAATTTTTAAAACAATTCAATATTTTTCAATTCAATATCCCTCAAAAATATATAAAAAAATTTTTTTTCCTCAGCTTAGGCCAATACGTATTCTTCTACCTATTTTTGGTAAAAAAAAATAGCCGTAAGGTTTGTGCAAAATTTATTGCGTTTTCAAAATAGGGGATAGTTTTATTGCATTTTTATAAAAAAATTTTTTTTACTACTAATGGCGATGATCAGCGATTTTTTTTGTGACTGCGACATTATGGTGGACACTTCGGACAATTTTGACACATTTTTGGGACCATTGTCATTTTCACAGCAAAAAATGCATTTAACCACTTAAGACCCGGACCAAAATGCAGGTAAAGGACCTTGCCCCTTTTTGTGATTCGGCACTGCGTCATTTTAACTGACAATTTGCGGTCGTGCGACGTGGCTCCCAAACAAAATTGGCGTCCTTTTTTCCCCACAAATAGAGCTTTCTTTTGGTGGTATTTGATCACCTCTGCGGCTTTTATTTTTTGCGCTATAAACAAAAATAGAGCCACAATTTAAAAAAAAATTCTATATTTTTTACTTTTTGCTTTACTAAATATCCCCCAAAAATATATAAAAAAACATTTTTTTTCCTCAGTTTAGGCCGATACGTATTCTTCTACCTATTTTTGGTAAAAAAAATCGCAATAAGCGTTTATCAGTTAGTTTTCGCAAAATTTATAGCGTTTACAAAATAAGGGATAGTTTTATTGCATTTTTATTAGTTATTTTTTTTTTACTACTAATAGCGGCGATCAGCGATTTTTTTCGTGACTGCGACATTATGGCGGACACTTCGGACAATTTTGACAGATTTTTGGGACAATTGTCATTTTCACAGCAAAAAATGCATTTAAATTGCATTGTTTACTGTGAAAATGACAGTTGCAGTTTGGGAGTTAGGATTTGAGTGTTCCCTGTGTGTGTTTACAACTGTAGGGGGTGTGGCTGTAGGTGTGACGTCATCGATCACGTCCCCCTATAACAGGGATGACGTGATCGATGCTGCGGCCACAATGAAGCACGGGGAAGCCGTGTTTATACACGGCTCTCCCCGTTCTTCAGCTCCAGGGACGGATCGCCGCTCCTGGAGCTTCGGACCGGGTCACGGGAGCGCGCCGTGGGCACGCGCCCGTGACCCACGGCTGGGTACTAAAACCAACGTATATATACGTTGATGTGCCCAGCCGTGCCGTTCTGCCGACGTATATGTGCAGGAGGCGGTCCTTAAGTGGTTAAAATGCATTGTTTATTGTGAAAATGACATTTGCAGTTTGGGAGTTAACCACAAGGGGGCGCTGAAGGTGATATATGTGACCTAATGTGTGTTTACAACTGTAGGGGGGTGTGGCTGTAGGTGTGACTTCATCGATTGTGTATCCCTATGAAAGGGATCACACGATCGATGACGCCGCCACAGTGAAGAACGGGGAAGCCATGTTTACACACGGCTCTCCCCGTTCTTCAGTTCCGGGGACCGATCGCGGGACTCCAGCGGCGATCGGGTCCGCGGGTCCCGCAGTCCCGGAGCTTCGGAGTGGGTCACGGGTGCTATAGTGTTGCTCACGAATATTGCATATTCGAGTATTCGCGAATAACTCGAATATCGCTGCGAATATTCGCTATTTCGAATATTCGTATTTTTCAAATTTCGCAATAAATTTCGCAATAAATTTCGCATCCGCGAAATTTTGCAATTTTTTTTTTTTTATAAAATATAGCGAATATTCGTAAATATCGAATATTCGTGATATTTTATCCAAAAAAAAAATAGCGAAATTTCGCAATCATTTTCGCTTTCGCATATGCAAAATTTCGCTATTTTTTTTTTTAATAAAATATAGCGAATATTCGTAAATATCGAATATTCGTGATATTTTATAAAAAAAAAAAAAATCGCGAAATTTCGCATTGGCGAAAATTCGCATTGGCGAAAATTCGCAAATTTTTTTTTTTTATAAAATATCACGAATATTCGCGAATATTCTTCGAAATATTCGCGAAATATCGCGAAATCGAATATGACGTATTCCGCTCATCACTACTGGGCAATAGCACAGGACGTACCTGTACGTGGATGTGCCCAGCCGTGCCATTCTGCCGATGTAAATGTGCAGGAGGCGGTCCTTAAGTGGTTAAATTACATTTTTTTTAAACGTTGATCGTGTGTACGCGGCATTAGAGTTCTGCTTCCATTTCAGTTGATGTCCTCTCTCTGAGATTCCAGGAATGAAATAAACTTCTATTTCCATCAATTTTAGTTCTGTTCAGCTGGGGTCCACCCAAACACAAAATATTGGCTTTGGGTGGAGTTGATTTCCAAATTGTTTCTTTCACCATTACTTTCCTAGAGCGCCACCGTTCTCATACATACCGTTCTCCGCTTCAGGGACTTTAGCAATTATTGGGCAGGCATATTCATTTTAAAATTCCCAGGTGAGCTCATTGGGATTAAGTGCTAATGTTTGTATTAATGAATGTAACAAGACATCTGAGCATGGTACGTGTGTCTCATGATTGGGGCTGCTTAGAGCCCATTTGCATTATCTGTGACTTTTGACCCAGTTTTCATGGAGAAGGAATTTTAATGTAATTCCAGAGTCCAACTGTGATTCAAACATGTTCATTAGCATTGGCTTAAAGAATGTATTACATACTAGTAAGAATCATTTAGTCTTTTTTTTTTTTTTAAACTAACGCTTGAGTGTTCTGTCTTTTTTTTTTTTATACATAAAATTATAGAAAGGAGAATTTTTAAATAAACTGATGGGTTTACCTTCACTATATTGCCAAAAGTATTGGGACACCTTCATTTTTTCACACACATGGGGCCAGATCCACGAAGCCCGGGCGTAGCGTATATCATTTACGCTACGCTGCTGTAAGTTAGAATGGCAAGTGCCGTATTCACAAAGCACTTGCGTTCTAAGTTACGGTGGTGTAGGGTAAATGGGCCGGCTTAAGCCCGCGCTATTCAAATGGGGAAGAGGTGGGCGTGTTTTATTTAAATTATTCGTGACTCGACGTAAATTACGTTTTTTTTTTAATGCGCATGCGTCGTCCGTGGAGGTATCCCACTGCGCATGCGCAAAATCATGTCGCAAATAGTCAATGCTTTTGACGTGAACATAACATATGCAAAGCCCTATTCGCAAACTTTTTACGCAAACTACGTAAACGATGGAAAATTCGACGCTGTCCCGACATCCATACTTAACATTACGTACGCCTCCATACAGCAGGGGTAACTTTACACCGGACATACGCTAACGCAAACAATGTAAAAACACTGCGCCGGGCGTACGTACGTTCGTGGATTGCCGTATCTAGCTCATTTGCATATTCAACGTGGAAGCGCCCCTAGCGTCCAGCGTAAATGGGAAACTTTAGGACGACGGCGTAAGACGGGCGTCTCTACGCAAAAAAAGGCTTATCTTGTTTTGTGGATACAAAACAATGATACGCCGGCGCAGATTTGAAATAAGGGCGGCGGATCTGGAGATCCGCCGCCGTAATTGTTTGTAGATCTGGCCCATTAACTTTAATGGCATCCCAGTCTTAGTCTGTAGGGTTCAATATTGAGTTGGCCCACTGTTTGCAGCTATAACAGCTTCAACTCTTCTGGGAAGGCCGTCCACAAGGTGTAGGAGTGTGTCTATGGGAATGTTTGACTATTCTTCCAGAAGCGCATTTGTGAGGTCAGGCACTGATGTTGGATGAGAAGGCCTGGCTGGCAGCCTCCACTCTAATTCATCCCAAAGGTGTTCTGTCGGGGTTGAGGTAGGCCAATGAAGTTATCCCACCCCACACTCGCTCATTCATGTCTTTATGGACCTCTCTTTGTGCACTGGTGCACAGTCATGTTGGAACAGGAAGGGGCAGCCCCCAAACTTTCCCACAAAGTTGAAACCATGAAATTGTCCAAAATGTCTTGTTATGCTGACGTCTTAAAGCGGAGTTCCATCCAAAATTGGAACTTCCGCTTAATCCACTCCTCGCCCCCTTACATGCCACATTTGACATGTAATTTTTATTGGGGGGGGGAGTGGGGGCTTCTGGAGGAGTGGGACTTCCTGTCCCACTTCCTACTTACGCTGAGGGGCTGCTAAGGCGAATAGTCTAATCGAATTTCTGCAGCCCCTCCCTGTAGGCGATCGCCTGGGACACGTGACCGATCGCCTGTCCAATTGGATGGCGCCACGCTGCTCGTGCATGCGAAGTGACGCTTGCGCATGCGCAGTGGGTTCCCGGCCGTGAAGCCGAAAGCTGTCACGGCCGGGTGCCCACACTTGGAATGAAGATGCCGGCTGAAGAAGGGGGGGGGGAGAGGAGCGGACCCCCGGCCGGCGCGTTGCTGGAACGTGGAGCAGGTGAGTGTATGTTTATTAAAAGCCAGCAGATACATTTTTTGTAGCTGCTGACTTTTAATAAACATAAAAAATTACTGGAACACCCCTTTAAGAGGGAACTCTTCAGTAGAACTAGGGGACCAAGCAAATGATTAGGACCAGTATACAAAGCAAGGTCCATAAAAACATGGGTGAATAAGTTTGGGGTGGAGGGACTTGACTGGCCTGCACAGAGTCCTCCTGACCTCAACACCTTTGTGTAGAATTAGAGTGGAGACTGCGAGCCAGGCCTTCTACGTTAGTTATTTTTTCCAAATATTTTCAGTACAAAAAAATATAAATGTTGGGCTTACCAGAAATGCTGTGTCTTTGTCACTTCTTGTGAGTTGAACTGGAAGCATAAAACAATGTTATCTTCCTTCTGTAAAAGTATTACTCTCCCTATGAACAAAGGTACACACAATTTAAATGGTCACTAAAGGATTGTTTTCTTTAGCTAAATAGCTTCCTTTACCTTAATGCAGTGCTGTTTTCATGTTCTCATTGTTCATTTTTGCTTTGAAGTTGCTGTAATTCTGCTCTGATCTCCACACTTCCTGCTTTTCTGGCTCCTTATGAAAAATCTCATGGCAGTTTTTCACTGTGGTCTAAGCTGTGTGTCTAAAACTCCTCAGAACCAATCAGATTCATTTTAAAAACAAAACACTGCCCTGGATGTGTTTGTTTTTGTTCTGTGTGTCTTCTGTACTTCACAGAAACATGAAGCCAGTTTAAAAATGAAAGTGAAACTAGAGGCACATTATATGATTAATTGTTATCTATTTGTAATCATTTTTAAAAAGAATCAGTTAACTTTTATGTCTCTATACCCTGTAAACAGTCATTTCAGCAAAAACATTTTTTTCCTTTAGTGACCCTTTAAGTTCAACTTGGTTAGCAATCATGGCTTCCTCCATAGATACAGAGGAGAAGTGAGCATTGCCACCCTAGGAACGGAAGTGTGTTACTGGCAGTATCACCTTGTTATAATAAAGGGAAAAACACCTGAAAAAATAACAAAAAACGAATGCACTACAACATCCAAGGGCTGGCAAGCTGTAATTTATCTGATATTTATTTTGGGGTTTTAGATACACTTTACAAAACTTCTTTCTGCCTGATTGGCCCTTCTCCTCCCATCTCAACATCTTCATACCGGCCAGTGAAACCACCATTTTATTGATTGGCAATAGAAAAAAGGGGAGAAAGAATTAAAGTGGTTGTTAAAGCAGAAGGCATTTTACCTTCATGCAACTATTAAACTAAAAAAATAAAAATAAAATAATGTAATCCATATAAACTATAAAAAAAAAGATATACAGCTATACAAGGGCAGGTTTCCTAATAGTGACAACAATGGACCCTGCCTGAAGCCTCGTACACACCCCAACCCGCTGGGTTGAACGAAAAAATAAAACCTGACAGCTCAGGTCGGAGCCGCTGTACTAACAATCTGGCTGCCATACACACAGGCTAAAGGTGGACCGGTTTCTAGTGACATTCAGCCCCTGTGTAATAGGCTTTAGTAACATGTGATGAAATAGCAACTTGTGGTGTCCATCAGAAGCCGGTGTGATAGGAGGATGGCTACAAAGGAGTACAATTGGAAGAAAGGTACAGAGAGTTGTCACCGTAAAACAGGAAGTGCCATAACAATAATCTTATAAAGGATCCCCAGGTATTATTTTAATGAATACTGCATATTTAAAAGTATTGAAAATTAGTGTTGCTCACGAATATTCGCATTGCGAATATTCGCTACGAA
The DNA here is from genome assembly GCA_029574335.1 of Rana kukunoris. NCBI lineage: Eukaryota > Metazoa > Chordata > Amphibia > Anura > Ranidae > Rana > Rana kukunoris. The sequence continues at coordinate 199,558,350 of CM056055.1, read as the reverse complement.
TATTGCATATTCGAGTATTCGCGAATAACACGAATATCGCGGCGAATATTCGCTATTTCGAATATTCGATTTTTTTCAAATTTTTTTTTAGAACAGATCACATCCTAGAGATCCCCATCGACGTCTAAAAGCATTGCTGGTATGATTAGAGACCTTGGGCCGAGTAGCTGCAGCGCTCATTTTATATTGCCGAAAAATCGCAATGCGATTATTCGGCAATAGCGATATCGCGCGATTATTTTATATTGTAATATATCACGAATATTCTGAGCCAATCAGAGTGCTCCATTCCGCATTTCTCGAAATTTCGCAATTATTTTGTATTGTAATATATCACGAATATTCTGAGCCAATCAGAGTGCTCCATTCCGCATTTCTCGAATATTCGCAATTATACCTCAGACAGGAGGCTCATATCTTATGCATTAATCTTTCTTTATTAATGCTCACAGCAGAAACAAAACTGATCAGTATTCACGCTTTTCTAAAAATAACATGAAACAGAAAAGCTGAAACTTGAAAACTAGAAAGAAACTACGTTTCCCAGCAGTCCTTGGGTCTGTGACCCCTCACTCTGGCCTCTGCATATAAGGACTGCTCCTCCCCTTCCTATTCCTCTTTCTTTCTGCTCACAGGAGAGATAAGTATTGCACTGCTGCTAGTTATCTGTGAGGTGTTTTAATTTTGCTTTTACTTTTACTTGTACAAAACCTGTGTAACCTTATTATAACTTATTATTATAACCTAGTGCTTATTACTGAACATTGTTCGTTTATATAACATCTAACAGGTGTAGTACCCCTCTCCCTGGCAGGCCCCCTCCTTCCCATAGGTCAGGATCTGAGGTGGTGATTTATCATCACCCAGTTACTTAGCATTCTATAACTGCACTGCCAGAAGGCAATGTCTGAGGACCGCTCTGTCCCCTTGAAGGGACCTGAAGTGCCTCTGGAGCCATCATGCATGCTTAACGCTGCACAGATTCAGGACCTGGTAGCCAGGTCTGTGCAAGCTGCCATGGCAGCCGTGGCGTTACCCTCGGGTTCACAACAAACCCCCAGGGTTGCCCCCACCGTAATTGAAGAACCTCTAGTAAAAAGAGGGAAATCCTCCCAAAAGAGGAAGCATTTGGCTCATATCGAGGACTCCCCGGCAGGGGAAGCAAACAATGTGCACAAGGCTCTCCCTCACCCGGATTGCCACCCCACGCACCCACCGGACCCCTTTCAACCCCTGAGCCTCAGGGAGTCATGCATGAGGCGTACATCCGCCAGGCGGAACAAACCGGACTCCTACGTACTCGACTCAGACGATATTTCGTCTGACGAGTCCTCAGAAGCCGGATTCTCGGGGTCCGAGTACGATGACAATGATGATATGGGTGCTGGGTCAATGGCGATCCCACACGACGCCAAACCTGATATTCAGGGCAATACAATCACAGACGCTCTGGGAGAACCTCTCTTCCATCCAGATGCCATATCTCACCCGCGGTCGGGAGATTGGGCTCCCCTGCCCCACGTGTCCCAATACGTGGAACTCTGGACCCGCAGATCGCTGGATAGAGCTAACCGAAATAAATTGCGGGCGGAATGCCCACGCCCTTCCCTACCCAGTAAGGTGGCATGTACACCAGACATTGATCCCGTCTTATCTAAGTACCTGGCCAAATCAGGGAAATTCCCCAAGAAGGGGATAGATCGCTTATTCAGGAGCATCCAGGACCGGGTCCTCGACATGTTGGGCCCACTGACAAAAATCCTTAACTTGTCTGAGCAAACAGCTGCCTCAGCACAAGAGGTTGATGTGCAACAACTTCGGGGGTGGGCCCAGAGGGCCATATGCCTTTTAGGTAACGCCAACACGGCATGCTCCACGGAGCGCAGACGCTCCATCCTCATGCGCCTGGATCCACAACTGGCCCACCTGGCGGAGACCGAACCGGGACCTTCTGCTGAAGGCCTACTATTTGGGGACTCCCCTTGTTAGGGACATTAACAAATTCGTTGGACTATTCAATAGTCTCGACTAAGCTCAATCGTCCCTCAAAAGGGCAGGCAACCAAAAGGTTTTTGCTAGGGCCGGCAGAGGTAGGGGCCGCTCTGCCGGCCGAGCTGGTTACTCCAGACCATTTAATAGGGCTCCCGCCCAGCAACATTACGCTCAGACTCCTGCCTCCTATACCACGGTGGCACAACCCGCACCGTTCTTTCCACCACGTGGCAGACCATGGAGAGGACGTGGGAGCAGAGGTGACCCCAGATCCCGTCCATACTCCGGTAAGTCCTCTTCTGACTCCAAGTTTTTCCACCTCTGTAGGGGGAAGACTACGTTTTTTTATCCACGCCTGGTCTGCGATTACGGCAGACGCATGGGTGATAAACACAGTCACAGGGTTCCAGATAGAACTGTTGTCCTGCCCTCAACTGGGCATTATTCCTCCCCCCCATTCGTTTCACTGCTCAGAACATTGCACTCATAGACAACGAGTTGGGAGAACTGATTTCCAAACAAGCAGTGCTCGAGGTAGACCCTCTCCCTGGGGTTCATAAGCAGTCTTTTTATAGTCAAAAAGAAGGGGGGAGGGTTACCGCCCCATGATAAATCTCCGGGCCCTGAATCAAAACGTCACATACCGTCACTTCAAGATGGAGGGTATCCATTGCCTCCGAGACCTCCTCCACCCGGGGATTGGCTGGCAAAGGTGGACTTAAAAGATGCATATCTCACAGTCCCCGTACATCCGGAGTCACAACACCTACTCCGATTCAAATGGTGGGATCGCACGTGGCAGTTTACATGCCTACCGTTCAGGCTGTCATCGGCCCCATGGTGCTTCACCAAATTACTCAAGCACGTGGTAGCCGCGTTGCGGAGCAGGGGCGTTCGTCTGATTATTTACCTAGACGATATCCTTATCATTGCGAACTCAAAATCTCAGACCCACGTAGGCTGGACCGTACGTCTCCTGCAGGACCTAGGCTTCCTCATCAACATGGAGAAGTCTATTCTAGCACCATCCCAGAGCATGGAGTTTCTCGGTTTCCTGGTAGATACCAACCAGGCGGTCTTGCGTTTACCCAAGGCAAAACTTGCTCTGATCCGCAAAGAGATCAGAGCAGTACTGCGCAAGCAATCCCTATCTTTACGGGTATTAGCCAGAATAGTGGGCCTCCTGGCCGCATCCATACAGGCCGCCTTCCCGGCCCCTCTCCATTACAGAGCCCTTCAACGCCTCAAAATCCTTCACCTGAGACAAGGTCTCCGTTATGCAGACGAGATTCCACTCTCCGCAGAGGCCAGGACGGAACTGAAGTGGTGGCTCGGTCATGCCGTCGATTGGAACGGCAAGACAATCTTCAATTCCTATCCGGACGTCGTCTTAGAATCCGACGCAAGTGGGGCGCTCGATTCGGAGAGATTTCAACAGGAGGGAGTCTGGTCAGTCAGGGAATCCTTCCTACACATCAATGCCCTAGAGCTACTAGCTGCCCTCTTCGCGGTTCAGAGTTTTCTCTCGAAGAGATCAAACTGTTGCGTATTGCTACGCATGGACAACATTTCAGCGGTACAATACGTCAACCGTTTGGGGGGCACCAGGTCCAAAATTTTGGCGGATATCGCCAAGGCATTATGGCACTTCTGCCTGGCCAGGAATATCGTCCCCATGGCGGAGTACATTCCGGGATCCTCCAATATCGTGGCGGACTGGAACTCCAGATACATTACCGATTCCAGCGAGTGGCGGCTAGACCGCTCGACCTTCATCAGTATCATCCATCTCTGGGGACCACTGTCCATAGACTTGTTCGCCTCCAGACTCAACCATCAGTTGCCAATTCTTCAGTTGGAGGCCGGACCCAACGGCAACAGCGGTGGATGCTTTCCGCCAATCCTGGACGGGGGGGGGCGCATTACGCGTTTCCACCATTCCAGCTGATATGCCGGACCTTATTGCAGATCGCTACCCAGGGAGCCAAGGTGGTGTTGATTGTGCCCTGGTGGCCAACACAACCGTGGTTTCCTCTTCTGTTGGAAATGGTAATCGACCTTCCCAGGGTCTTGCCCTCGTTTCCAGTCCTCCTTTCACACCCGTCCAAAGACATACACCCGCTAATTTCAGACGGCTCTCTGACCCTCCTAGCCTGCCTGGTCTCAGGATGCCAGACGCTGACGGAGGCCTTTCACAGTCAGCTAGAGAGCTTCTCGCCCTGGGCCCCCGGGACTCGATCGGCGTATAGGTCAGCCTGGGGAATCTGGGTGCGTTGGTGTAGTCAACGACAGGCTGATCCGATACATACCCCTGTAGCACTTATAGTGAACTTCCTGGCGGAGGCTTTTGATACCGGTAGAGCGTACAGCTCCATTAACGTGTATCGATCAGCTATTTCGGCTTACCATCACCCTGTGGATGCCTTGCCGGTGGGTAGACACCCTCTCATTTGCAAACTAATGAGAGGTATCAAGTTTAAACGACCTCCTCGTCCCAAATACCTATCAACCTGGGACGTATCCAGGGTCCTAGACATGCTATCCACGTGGGATGACAATGAGGACTTGTCTCTCAAACATCTCACGTACAAACTTACGATCCTCCTCTGTCTTATCTCGGTCAAAAGGGTTTCAGATGTTAGAGCACTGGATATTTCCAGGCGACAATTTTCGCCCCTAGGAGTTAGGTTCTCGGTCGTGCGTAGGACCAAGACCGGCATTCAGTCGGTATTCTATACTTTCTTTTCGGATCGTCCGCGCTTATGTGTCGTCAAGTGCCTGCAGGCCTATGAAACGCGTACCGCCGAACTTCGTTCTCCATCTTCGCCCCAATTATTGGTTTCCTACGTCCAACCTCATCGCCCGGTGACTTCTGCCACTCTAGCGCGCTGGGTCAGGTCGACTATGGACATGGCGGGTATAGATACCACTAAATTCGGCGCACACTCCACTAGAAGTGCAATGGCTACTAAGGTGGTCTCGGCCGGGGGATCTCTGTCAGATCTTCTACTGGCGGCGGACTGGTCCTCGGAGACCGTTTTCCGCTCCTTTTACTTCAGACCGGAAACACATGTGTCTATGGCCGCTTTGGGGTAATCTGATGTATATTGTCTTCATTTTCTGTAAGAAATGCTAGCTTTGAACTTGCATAAGATATGAGCCTCCTGTCTGAGGTATAATTCGAGATTTTCCTAGCTTGTGACGGAAAATATTGATTATATGAAGACAGGAGGCGAGTATCTTCCCTCCCTACCCTACCCTATTATGGTTCCTTCTACTCTCTTACAGGATACTGAACACGTTCGACTGCGTTCAGGAAGGTCGAAGACACGTTCCTTCTAACATGGTTTCGTTTCCAAAGGCCCGGTTGGCCGTAGAAGCTGTCGGTTGGTCCCCGTTGGGACGAATGTTACCCCGCGTACAACGGAACGTCTGGGATTCAGAAAAGGCCGGCCAGCCGAAGTCCGAAGTGAGTTGGGGGACCCAGAGACTGGTGAATCATTTTCAATTCGTTTGGAAGTTCGCATGAAGAAAGAGGAATAGGAAGGGGAGGAGCAGTCCTTATATGCAGAGGCCAGAGTGAGGGGTCACAGACCCAAGGACTGCTGGGAAACGTAGTTTCTTTCTAGTTTTCAAGTTTCAGCTTTTCTGTTTCATGTTATTTTTAGAAAAGCGTGAATACTGATCAGTTTTGTTTCTGCTGTGAGCATTAATAAAGAAAGATTAATGCATAAGATACTCGCCTCCTGTCTTCATATAATCAATATTTTCCGTCACAAGCTAGGAAAATCTCGAATTATTTTATATTGTAATATATCACAAATATTCTGAGCCAATCAGAGTGCTCCATTCCGCATTTCTCGAATATTCGCAATTATTTTATATTGTAATATATCACGAATATTCTGAGCCAATCAGAGTGCTCCATTCCGCATTTCTCGAATATTCGCAATTATTTTATATTGTAATATATCACAAATATTCTGAGCCAATCAGAGTGCTCCTTCCGCATTTGCCGAATATTCGCAATTATTGTGTATTGTAATATATCACGAATATTCTGAGCCAATCAGAGTGCTCCTTCCGCATTTCTCGAATATTCACAATTATTTTATATTGTAATATATCACGAATATTCTGAGCCAATCAGAGTGCTCCATTCCGCATTTCTCGAATATTCGCAATTATTTTATATTGTAATATATCACAAATATTCTGAGCCAATCAGAGTGCTCCATTCCGCATTTCTCGAATATTCGCAATTATTTTATATTGTAATATATCACAAATATTCTGAGCCAATCAGAGTGCTCCTTCCGCATTTGCCGAATATTCGCAATTATTGTGTATTGTAATATATCACGAATATTCTGAGCCAATCAGAGTGCTCCTTCCGCATTTCTCGAATATTCGCAATTATTTTATATTGTAATATATCACGAATATTCTGAGCCAATCAGAGTGCTCCATTCCGCATTTCTCTAAATTTCGCAATTCGCAATTCGCATTCGCAATAGCGAAAATTCGCAATCATTTCATTTCCAAAAAATATCACGAATATTCGTATTTAGCGAATATATCTCGAATATTCGACTATATATTCGAGATATATCGCGAAATCGAATATGGCATATTCTGCTCAACACTATTGAAAATTACTTTTGAAATTACATGTTAAAGCTAAGCCACCAACCTTGATACATACAATATACATTACATAGTGGTTTTATCCTTGGGACTTAAGTCACTTCAGGGCCGATCCTAGGTAGGGTGCATTGCACCCAGGCGCCTGCAGAGGTGGGGGCGCCGAACATCCAACAGACTCTCTAAGGCCCCTTTCACACTGGGGCGTTTTTCGAGCGCTATTCGAGCGAAGCCTCATCTGCAATCCCAATGTGCTGGTAAAGCACCGCTTAGACCCTAACGTTTTTAGGGCGATTTTTGCAGTGCCTCAGTGTGAAAGGGTAAGGCGTTTTTACAGCGCTTTCAATTCATTTCAATAGAGAGGGGCGTTTTTGGATTGTTTTTTTCAGCACCCAAAAGCTGCTCCAAAGTTGCTGATGCAGGACTCAGTGTGAAAGGGTCAATTGAGCTGCATGAAGAGCGCTTTATGAGGGTTTTAATAGCGTTATTTAAAACGCTGTAAAAATGCTTCAGTGTGAAAGGGGTCTAACAGAAGCCCTCTCTGTGTCCATCACAGAGGCCCCCCCTCCAGGTCCCAATAAAGTACTCTGCTTCTCTTCCTGTATTCTGTTTATTGTTAAGAGATCATGTAAGGATCCCAGGGTAATGAAGACTTTGTGGGGGAGCATCTCTGTGGTTGAGTCATTGCCATAGAAACATTTGTAAAAGGGAGGAGTTAGTAAAATGATGACGCCCATGTAGGGGCGCCAGAAATATTTCTGCACCCAGGCGCCTGTGACCCTAGGATCAGCCCTGAGTCACTTTGCCATATGGCAGAGGTTTGGCATTATCTACAGCAATGGGTAAGGTTGAAGAGATTTAAATCTTCTCCTCCTGGCTAATCTGGTCTTAAAATCTGCCTCCTGTCCTGATTGGCCAGGAGGAGAAGCCGGGAGATAATAGTGAATATTGATTTGCTAATGTCACAAGTGGGTGGTTTGGGGGCACAGTGTTCTGCTCCCCCGAGCCTAACCTTTTTGAAGCCAATTAAAGCCTCTAATCAAGTGCTTAAAAAGAAAAAAATAACTTATAGAAACCTGAGTCCAATGCCCCACATGAAGATTAGGAGGCAATTCATGGAGATTAGGGGGTTGTCCCCCTGCGCTCCTTATGCACTGTCCACCGCTGATATATATATATATATATATATATATATATATATAAAAGCTTAGTGGGTTCTAAATGTCTTGCCACTTCTACTGTGAACACCAGCACTGACTGTTGTTTATAATATCCTGCGCCTGCAGAAAAACTTTTAATATTCTGCCATTTCCTCCAGCCCTGATGAAATGGGGTTGTGTGGCCCCAAAGCTGCCTTTTGCTGTGCTTGTTGTGACCAATTGAACAATAAAGACTTTTGATTCCTAGATATATTTTTTTTTTTTTCATTCTCTTTGACCTATACGTTTGGATTACTCAACTCAGTTGAATATACTCTCTCTGGGGAGTTGCAGCCTCTGTGGTGAGACGCTGAATACAGGCCAATTGAGCTCATGTAATGACTTTGACTGCATTTTGATAACTTGTCAAATCCGTGTCCAGCACCCCTCTATCTCTACCTTTTTGTTCTAACTTTTTGACAATCTTCTGTGCTATATACGGTAGTTATAATGGAGTCATTTTGTAACGCCAAAGTTACACCAGTTACCACCACCAGTTATATCCCAGGAACCCTATGCTTCTTGTAGAATGCAAGCATAATTATCATACAGCATTGGACAAGTAACCTACCACCCTTGTCTGCACGAAGACAGTGTGGCTAGTAGTTGGGCACATTCAGCCTAACTTGTTCTGCAATGTTGATGATGTTTCAATGCTCATCCAGCTTCCTCAGCCCTAAAGAGTGTCAGGAACATACCCCAGCATTTATAGCCAGGTAGGTAACTCAATCTCCTTAATCCAATTACCAAAGAATGTGTCCAAGAATATGCCTGAAGGTGTGACAGCTTGTGAAACTGCCACGTTCAAATTACATAAAGGTGTTAATACATGGCTGAAGGTGTGAAAGGCAGTCAAATTGTTGGGTTGGAGATGGCAAAATGACATTCTACTGTATATTGGTGACAGAAGGCCCCCGTGCCTATTAGCTTGACATAGATAGCCTGTTGGGAACTGTTTGACCTCTCTGTGGCCCTCACTGTCCTCAAAGAAATGTCCATTTTCCTTAAAGTTACTCTACCAGGTTTTTGAAATTAAGGCATACCTAAATAGAAGGCTGTACAGAATTACCTTTCCTGTTGCCATGCCTAGAAACCCTGTTCTGATACTGGGAAAGCTTCATTGAACAGACACCTCTAGTACTGTTGATCACCTGGGTCCCCTGCAGGGCCGGTACAAGGGATGGGAAGAAGAGATGGATGCCCTGGGCAGAGCAATTTATTGTAGGAAGGGGGGCACAGTGCTGGCAGCGTGCTGTTAAACTTTCTGGTTAAAAAGTGACTGTGACTACCGCCAGCCACCCCTACAACACTGCAGAGCTGTACCTGCTTGCAAAGATGTGCCGAGTGCGCTCCTGCACCCCGGTACAAGCAAAGGACCCAGTCTTCGCTTCCCTGTCAGGCGGAGTCACAGAGTAATCTCTGCTCGACAGGCGCTTCCGAGTCTCGGCGAGGCATGTTGTGACGTCACCGAGAGGCCAGCGGGGATTAGAGAGGACCATAGAGAGCTGCGAGAGGAGGAACCAACCAGGCAGTCAATAACAAAATAAGCAGATGGGCATCTATGAATGAATGAATCGGCTAACTCGGGCAAAGAGGAGGGAAAGCCGCAGGGATTTCAAATTCCCAGACTGGTACAGTGGCGATACGAGCTGTCAGTGCAGGGGATCACTGGATTCCAGGTTAGCAGGACCGGGGGTGGGGGGGGGTCCAGTGCAAGTTCACCTTGCAGATTTTCTGTATGGTGAACTTACACTTTAACCATTTGCCAACCCACCACAATACATATACTGCGACAGGGCTGCAGTATTGTATTGTAGTATTGTTTTAAGGGTTTTCTGGTTTTGAAAAGACTGCCTTTTTCTTTATACCAGGGGGGGGGCACAGTTTGCCATCTTTGCCCTGGGCAAATAAAAGGGTTTTTATCTACAGTGGTGTGTGGCTATTTCTTCTAATTTCATTGTGTGCGGAGGCGAGCCGAGGCGAGCACCTAGTGGATCATTAGGCTTCCTGGTCTCACCTGGAGCTGCGGGGGTGTCTTTTTCCATATTATGCACAATAAGTGTGTGTCATATTTGGAGACGGACAGGTCTCCAAAATTAGAGGAGACAGTTTTTAGGATGGGAAATATTGGGCAAGCCCAGAGTCGAGGCGATGAAAATGTTGACCTCTGACCAAAAGACCTGAACGACTAGGCAGGTCTAAAGGCAATGGAGGAAGTCAGTCACTTCTCCGTAACCTCTAAAGCACAAAGCATCTGGGCACATGCCCATTTTATGTAGACGTACGTGGGTAACGTGACAATGGTGGAACAGTTTAAGTTGGATAACCCTATCCTTAGAGGAGATAATGGAGGATTTGTATGTCCATTCAAACTCTGAACATTCCGGGTCTGTAATGCGGAGGTCCGGTGATAACAATTTCTTTATCATTAATGTCACTAGTAACAGCAGAATAATAAAAGGAGATCAATCCGGTGGTGTCAGATCTACGCAGTAGTTTTTCAATGAGAGTGACTTCTATAGAGTGGGAAAAGAGGTAAAATGAGGCTCTGATAGCCTGGTGGAGATGGTAATAAAGGAGAAACTAGCTTTGAAAACAAACCACAAATTGGGAGTCCAAGTGGGTACAACACATGCATTTTTTCATAGAGGGTTCAAGAGTTGGCTCCAATGAGGGCACAAATGGTGGCATCTCTTGTGATGGAAGCTATGTTAAAGTAGTAGTAGAAACTTTGGAGAAATGGATAGCCGCACTCCAAAAAAACTCTTGAGTAGTCTTTATTGTAAAATCAATGGGAAATGCACTACAAAAAGCAGCACAAATTGAAAAAAAACAGCCTACGCGTTTCACACGGTATCAGTGCTTAATCATGGCTTTCTATGTTAAGTAAGGAAGAGTTATGCCACGTACACGCGATCGGTTCATCCGATGAAAACGGACCGATACCTGACGAAGCTGACTTTCATCAGTCTTGGTGGGGGAGCACCGGATCACAACGCAACCACTCAACTGTATACTTGATGAACCCAATAACCAAGGATTGCTGCTATGAACTTTATATGGACTTTTTCATTTGATTTACTATTCACATGTTCATGCACTTTATCACTATTTGCTTTCTTGGCAGTATATTTTACTGTGGAATGGTATTTATTTATCTATGTTGCTGATTTTTATCCGTAATATACATACATACTCATTAGGGGACCTTTGAGTTCCTCTAGTGTATCACATGTATACACATATACATTTTTTCACACAGATGCACTACTAGCCACTGGTAGATTATAGTCCTATAGCTGGGACCCTCTCTGTGGCCATACACTATATCTTATATTTAGGATCCTGACTCACTTAGGACAGCACCACTACCCCCACCACACACAACCTTTCATCAGTCTTGCCTACACACCATCAGTTAAAAATCCGTTCGTGTCAGAACGTGGTGACGCAAAACGACGTGCTGAGAAAAAAGAAGTTCAATGCTTCCGAGCATGCATCGACTTGATTCTGAGCATGCATGGATCTTTAACCCATTTTTTTTTTTTTTTTTTATTATTCCATTTAACCCATTTTTAAGCCCACAGACGATCGTTTTTTTTTTTCTATCGTTTTTTAACCATCAGATACTTTTAAAACAGGTTCTACGTTTTTTCACCGATGGGAAAAAAAAGGATAGGGCCCACACACGATCGGTTCGTCCAATGAAAACGACCGATCAGACGAACCGATCGTGTGTACAGGGCATTACTCTATCAACATGTGAAAATTAAACAACCTATGTAAATTAATAAAAAACGTTATTCCCACTTTTGCAATACTTTCGGTACAGCCTTCATAGCTTGTAAAAGCCAAACAGGGACTGTTTTTTTTTTTTTTTTTCATCAATCTTAGTTAACTTCACAGAAAAACTATTGCCAAACCCATTGAAATGCCCAGTAAAATTAATGTCTCCAAACCTTTAATTTTCTTGTAATAAAACTTCACACTAAGTCCCCCTTAATGCTCAAGACATTACATCCCTGGCAATGAGAATATATCATTCTGCTGGGAACAAAGAGCATTCTCCTCTTTATTAATACTGTCTCTGAGAATTTGCCTTTATTTCTGTTCGGAGACGTTGAAGAATTCTGTGAATTGCCTGTTAAGTTGTATCTGTATTTGATGACTGTATGTGATGACATACTACCTCTTCTGTGTCCCATTGTATATCTGTCTTCCTTCATTTAGGGTGTTTAAAAGCTTCCTATTATTGCGAATGCATATTTCAACACACTTGCCTGCCAAAGTGGACTTTTTTCTATAAGTCTAGCTGCAGGACGCTGATAATACATGTGTAATGAGCAATAAACTTTACTGCACGGCTGTCAGATCCACTCTGGTGTGTGCTGTTTGAGATCATAGCACGCTAAGCCTTTTGTGCGAAGTACCGCCACATATCACAAGCTTTCCATTTGCTAGGGAAGAATAAAAAGTCCATAAAAAGTCCAAACTTTTGAGCTGAACTAAATTTCCTCGAAATGAGAGACACTAATCTGAAATGAGTTGTTATGACAACTCTTTCAGTTAATTTAGCATTCGTTTTGTGCCTGGGGGTGCAGATATCAGAGGCCAGTGGTTTTTAAATGGCTGAATATTTGATAAGTGCTGGCAGGAAGAAAAAAAATTCCTTGGCCAGTGGCCAATGACTAATAGACATTAAGCCCAGGTTCACTGACAGCAGGAATGAAATGGTGCGAGTTCAGCTGAACTTGCACCATGTCAGTCCCGACTTCCGGGGTGATTTCAGAGACATCTCTGCGGGTTTTCTGGAAATCGCACACCGAAGTCGCCAAAAGTAGTACAGAAATCACTTTGGGAAATCGGTGCGGCGCCACATATGCGGCATCGCATCGATTCAGATGGTGCCATTTCCAGCAATTCCTGCCAATTTGGTATGCGATTTAAAATGTCAAATTGCATGCCAAATTGTTCCAATCTGAACCAGGGCTAAATGAAGTACCAGCAGATATTGTAGAGAGAATTGGCTAGATTCACATAGAGCGGCGTAATTTTGTGCGGGCGTAGCGTATCTCAGATACTCTACGCCGCCGTAAATTAGAGAGGCAAGTGCTGTATTCACCAAGCTAAGTTACGGCGGCGTAGCGTAAATGGGCCGGCGTAAGCCCGCCAAATTCAAATGTGTTTGATGTGGGAGTGTTTTATTAGAATTAAGTGTGACCCCATGTAAATTACGTTTTTTACTAAGGGCGAATGCGCCGTCCGTGGACGTATCCCAGTGCCCATGCCCCAAATTACGCCGCTAACACTCATTGGTTTCGACATGAACGTAATTTACGTTCAGCCCCATTCACGGACGAGTTACGCAAACGACGTAAAATTTGAAAAATTTGACGCGGTCCCGACATCCATACTTAACATTGGCTGCGCCATCTTGTTGCAGCTTTACCTTTACACCTAAAAACGCCTTACGTAAACGGCGTATCTTTACTGCGACGGCCGGGCGTACGTTCGTGAATAGGCGTATGTCGCAGATTTACATATTCTAGGCCTAAATCAGCGTACACGCACCTAGCGGCCAGTGTAAATAGGCAGCTAAGATACGACGGCATAGGAGACTTACGCCAGTCGTATCTCAGCAACATTTAACCTCCCTGGCGGTCTTCCCGTGTGTGGCACGGGGTGAGATTTTTAAGCTAAGATCGGTAACCCCGTGCCACACACGCGCTTACCTCGCTGGATGCAGAAAAAAGTTTACTTACCTTTTCTCTGCGATCCAGCGATGAATCCCCGCAGTACACGGCGGGCGGATGTCCGCCTGATGCTGTGTATTCCGCCGATTCCCTTCCCTGCGAGCGTCGCGACGTAGGGGGGGGAACGGCGCCAAATTTTAAAAAGTAAACAAACACTATACATACAGTACACTGTAATCTTATAGATTACAGTACTGTATGTAAAAAATACACACCCCCCATGTCCCTAGTGGTCTGCCCTGTACACTACATGTCATTTTATATAATAAAAACTGTTCTTTCTCCCTGCAAACTGTAGATTGCCCATAGCAACCAAAAGTGTCCCTTTATGGCAAAAATTGTTTTAGAGCAGCTAAAAAACAGCGATAATAAATCAGAATCACTTGCAGAATTTAGCGATAGCGATTTATGGGGAAATTCGTCATAAAAAAAAAAAAATAATGACAGCAAAAATTCTGCAACTGAGCAAATTTCAGTGATTTTGATTTGATTACATTATTGAATAATTTTTACTATAATTATATTATTATTTGTTATAATTTTTTATAATTATTTATTATATTATAATTTTTAATAAGAAAAAAAAAAAAATCATACCCAGGATGCCTATTAGACTCTTGTTTGGATAGATTTCAGTGAGTTATTCCTAAGAATTACAAGCCTACAGTATAAAAGGCCAAATTCTCTTGCAAATAATGGTACCGCTTTTAGCACCTAAAATCTGAAAGAATCATACCGCCAGGGAGGTTAAGCGTATCTCACTTTGAGAATACGCTTAAAGATACGACGGCGCAGATTCTGAGTTACGACGGCGTATCTACTTATACGCCTTCGTAAGTCTACTTGAATCTGGCCAAATGTTGCGAAAAACAAACAGATGTAATTGTAAAGATGTAATGGAAGTAGAGGAGAAGAAGAAAGAGGAGCAAAGGATATGGAATGGTGGAGGAGAGAATAGTAGAGGAAATGGAAGAGTGGAGGATAGAAAAGGGATGAGCGGGGAGGAAAGAGAAGAGGATAGGAGAGTAGATGAGAGGATAGATGAGAAGATAGGAGACATTAAAAGATATTAGAGAAGACAGCATAGGAGCAAGTAGAGGATAGAAAAGGAAAGAAGTAATGAGAGAGGTGAAAGGAGGATAACGTATAACAGAAGAGAGAGACCAGGAGAGGAGAGTAGGAGAGGAGAGAGGGAAGGAGAAGAGAGTAGCTGTCAGGGCTGGGCTCTTAGCAGCTTCCTTCTCTGTGTTTGGGGCTGCTCAGCCATCGGATAATTGTCAGCACTCATTGTTTCCACAGTGGATTATCTGATTATAATTACCTGCTCTTCAGTCCCACCTACAGCCAGCCCCTTGTGGCTATTTAAACTGCCTTGTTCATTCCTTTCTTGCCTTTGTCTTGCCAACATATCTGCCGTTTCTCTGCTGTGTTCCTGTGAAAGACTTTGCCTGGCTGACGTCCCTTCTGGTTCCTGATAGAATAGAATAACAGAGAGACAAGGAGAAGAGAGTAGCAAAGAAGAGGGAGGCGAAGAGAAGAGAAGAGATTAGCAGGGAAGAGAGAGGCAAAGAGAATAGAAGAGAAAAGAGAGGCAAGGCAAAGAGAAGAGAGTAGCAAAGAAGAGAAAGGCAAGGCGAGGAGAAGAGAGTAGCAAAGAAGAGAGAGGCAAGGCGAAGAGAGTAGCAAAGAAGAGAGGTAAGAAGAAGAGAGGAGAGTAGCAGAGAAAAGAGAGGCAAAGAGAAGAGAAGAGAGTAGCAGAGATTAGCAGAGAACTGAGAGGCAAGGAGAAGAGATTAGCAGGGAGGACAGAGGCAAAGAGAATAGCCGAGAAAAGAGAGGCAATGGGTAGAGAGAAGCAAAGAAGAGAGGCAAGGAAAAGAGAAGAGATTAGCAGAGAAGAGAGAGGCAAGGAGAAGAGAAGAGAGTAGCAGGTAAGAGAGAGGCAAAGAGAATAGCAGAGAAAAGAGAGGCAAAGGGAAGAGAGTAGCAAATAAAATGAGAAGCAAGGTAAAGCGAAGATAGTAGTAAAAACAGAGAGAGGCAAAGAGAAGAGATGAGAGTAGCCGAGAAAAGAGAGACAGGGAGGAGAGGGTAGCAAAGAAGAGAGATGGAAGGAGAAGAGAGTAGCAGAGAAGAGGCAGGGAAGGATAGGAGAGTAGCAGAAAAGAGAGGAGGAGAGGATAGGTAAAAGAAGGGTAGAGTGGAGAAAAGGGCTGGAGAGGAAGGAAGCCAAGAAGAAATAAAAACAAAGAAGAGAGCTGCCATGGTAGCTGAATCTATGTGTTATATATGCCATTGTTCAACATCTCTTGGATTGGAGCGGTGGCTCTTGGCTCGACCACGCGGACCCCCCTTATGGTTCCAGTCCTCTCTTTTTTCTCCATTTAATGTTCTTATAGTTATCGTTATTAATTTTTTTTTTTTTTTTTCTCTGTTATTTGTTATTTTACTATTATGATTTTAAAGCTCCCTTTGTATTGTTAATAACTCTTTGCTTCACAGAGAACAATATCGGCGTATAACACGCACCCTAAGTTTAAGAGGGAAGTTTCAGGAAAAAAACTTTCCATAGCCCCCTGCGTATAACACGTGGTACAGTTTACCCTCTATTTTCAGGGTAAAAAAGTGAGTGTTATACGCCAATAAATACAGTATATGTCAGTGGTTACTAATAATTACATAAAACCTCTAAACTTAATAATCTTAAAGGATCAGTAAAGGAATTTTTTTTTAATGCTAAATAGCTTGCTTTACCTTATAGCAATCCTGCTTTCATGTCCTCCATGTCCGTTTTTGCTTAGAAGTTGCTGTAATCCTTTGCTGAACTCCACACTTCCTGCTTGTCTGGCTCCTTATGAAAAAAATCATGGTAGCTTTTCATTGTGGCCCATGATCAAGAAGATGTGATTACTATGGGCCAGATTCTCATAGGGCAGCGTAATCTACTGATACACCGTCGTAACTCTTACTGAATCTGTCCCTATGTGTCTAAAACTCCTCAGAACCAATCAGATTCATTTTAAAAACAAACACTGCCCTGTGTTGGTTTTTGTTCTGTGTGTCTCTGTACACACAGAACAAACTGAAACTAGTCTAAAAACGAAACTAAACTGCAGGCACATTATATGATTGATTTTTATCTATTTTTAATAATTTTTAAAAGGAATAAGCTAACTATTATGGGCCAGATTCACAAAGGACTTACGACGGCGTATCTCCACGTACGCCGTCATAAGTCCGAATGTGACCTGTCGTATCTATGCGCCTGATTCTTAAAATCAGTTCCGCATAGATTTGGCCAAGATACGAGCGGCGTAAATCTCCTACGCCGTCGTATCTAAGTTGCATATTTACATTGGCCGCTAGGTGGCGCTTCCGTAGTTTTACGTGTCGAATATGCAAATGAGCTAGATACGCCGATTCACGAACGTACTTGAGCCCGCCGCATTTATTTTACGTTTGCGTAAGCGTATGTCCGGCGTAAAGTTACCCCTGCTATATGAGGCGTACTTAATGTTAAAGTGGAGTTCCACCCATTTTTTTTTATGTTTGTCTGTGCTGCATGCCCTAATCTCATAGTGTTCAGAATGGACAATTTTTATTTATTTTGTTGCTTGTAAATACCTTTATTTTGTAGTCCTTCATTACTTCCTCCTCCTTATTAGCCTAGGCTATTAAGTCACAAGGCTATTTGCAAGGGTTTCTGGGATAGGCATCATGTTTCCCAGTAGTCCCTGTAAACCTGACTGAAACCTATTACATTGCTTGTGCAGCACTGAGCATGTGCGAGATATTCAAAGCTGAAATACAGGAAGTCATACAGTCTGGCTTCATGATGCCCACACTTAAGATGGCCACGGTCTATTTCTAGATTATAAACTATCTAAATGCTGTAACAAAACGGACCTTAGTTTACAGACTAACTTTACTAGAATACATTAAGCTTGTGTATTACAGGGGTATTTATATTTAAAAAGTGAAATTGTGGGTGGAACTCCCCATTAAGTATGGACTTTGGCACAGCGTAGAATTTTCCGTAGTTTACGTCGTTTGCGTAAAACGTTCGCGAACAGGGCTTTGCGTAAGTTACGTTCACGTCAAAACCAATGAGTATTTGCAGCGTAATTTTGAGCATGCGCACTGGGATACGTCCACGGACGGCGCATGCACCGTTCTTTAGAAACGTCATTTACGTGGGGTCATGGTTGATTACCATGCAACACGGCCACTCCAAGCCTAATTTGAATTACCCGGGCTTACGCCAGCCCATTTACGCTACGCCGCCGTAACTTAGGACGCAAGTGCTTTGAGAATACTGCACTTGCGTCCAAAGTTGCGGTGGTGTAGCGTAAATACGATAAGCTACGCCCCGCTCGAAGTTACGCTGCCCTACGAGAATCTGGCCATATGTCTCTATACCCTGTAAACAGTAATTTCAGCAAAAACTTTTTTTTCCTTTACTACTCCTTTAATGTCATTAGTGACTAAATAGTATGCCATACTTTGTCCACAAATGTTTACTCTATATTTACATATTGGAATAAGAATATTTGAGCTTCTCTATTTTCAATGTATTTAATGTATTCCCTGTAATGTGTATTACACCTTTGTACTCAAAATATTTTTGACAAGGAAAAACAAAGAAGAGAGAAGGACAAGAGAGAAAGCGTAGCAATGCATTGATGCCATATGAACAGGCAGCCCTTGGTATGCTGCTTGGTTACCTATAGAATAATAGCAGCCCAGATCACCAATGCAGATATCATATCAAGCATGATTAAATACATTTTTCATCCTTTTGTGCAGAGGACACAAATAGATGAAAATGGATTTTAGTGTAAATAGAAGATACTAAGAAAAATTAACCCACTACTTAAAAGTGTAAAGAGTCAAAATAAATCACTGAGCATTGACACATAGCAAATCCCCCACACTGAAATATGCAAAAAGAATTTCCCTGACAGATAAGGTGTCCAATTAACTCCGTGCTTCATTCATTCTAAGGACTGTGAAAACGTTGGATTAGACACACATTAGAGGAAAAAAGAATATTTGCATGTAAACATTTTCAATAGAATTCCATTTTTTTTTCTTTTCCTCCAACTGTTCCATCTGGTCAGTTCTGCTGTGCATATCAGAGTTGTAAGAAAACATATGCATTTCATCAAGAATGAGTTTGAAGTTAACTTGTAAAAATAATTGACATTTTATTATCTGTAATAACATGATCTGACATTAATGGAGAGAAGAGGCTGCTCTTCAGATATTTTCATCTGTATTATCTTTTGCAGCCATGCCTTTTTTGTTATGTTTGAAGAGGCTCTTGCGTGCTAATCCTTTTATTTTGATAGAAGCCAATAAAATACTTTAAAAAGAAAACTTAAAGAGCGAATCCAGGCAATAAGTATTATCAGCCGGTGATCTGCTAATGCTATCGGGTAAACATTGCGACTGTTGAAAACAGAAAGTGCACTCAGTTTACTCTTCAGTTTGAGTTTTATGAAATCCAGCGGAGCCAGATTTATTAGTAGGCTTCTCACTGGGTGTCAAAGACTCTTTTTTTTCTTTTTTAATATTCATTCTTTATTCTTTTTTCTCATTCAAGTATTAACAATTCAATTAAAACACGAAAAAAATGATTCCTTATGTGCATCATAATCTTAGTAGATATACAGAAAGTGAGAACACTTTACTGTATTTGGCATACTGAAAAAGAGGAGAAAAATAAATAACGTCTACTGGAGTAGAAGAAACAACCGGGCCAGGAAGTCTATATATTATTTTACCCAATTTCCATATTATAATTATACTATTTCTCATTCCTTCCCACCCTTTATTCCTCTATACTTAATACTACTCCATTAATCTCTTTACCAAAGACTCTGAACTGTGAGGCCCCGTACACACGGCAGAGAACCTCGACGGGCAGAACACATCGTTCCGCCCGTCTAGGTTCTCTGCTGTTGCGGGAAAGGCAACCAGCCATTCATCCCGACGGGCCGTCGAGCAAATTGAGAACCTGTTCTCTATTTGCTCGACGGGTTTCCCGATGGGCGGGGCTCACCGAGAGTGTACACACGGCCGAGGTTCTCGGCAGAATGCGGCTCCCAACGAGGTTCTCGCTGGTTTCTGCCGAGAACCTCGGCCGTGTGTATGGGGCTTTAGTCATAGGACACAAATCCTAGTGTCAATGCATGCGCTTGGCACGGATGGCTGATTGGCTGTCCTGTATGAACCCTTGCATGTTAGGGAAAGGAGCACTTGACTGCATTAGGTAGATGTTTTATCACCTTAATGCATTTTATGCATTAAAGCGGAGGTTCACCCTAATTTTAGACTTCATTGCAATAAAACAGATAAGCCTTGAAAATAACAGACATTTTTTTTTTCCTTTAGCCTTACCCCTTTTTTTCAGTCCTTTCTGTCCTGTCAATCAACTTCCACCGTGGGGGAATGGGCGTTTCTATCTATTTCCCCCCGACGGCGCTATGTCTCCTGGGACTCAGTCCTCACAATCCCAGGAGACGCGCTCTGCTCAGTTAGCGCGAGATTTCGCCGGTCATGTGACCTACTTGTTTCTCTCATCAGCTCAAAGCTCAAGTAATTAGGAGCTATCGCTGTGAGGAAACATATGTTGGGTGTCTTCACAACAGGGCGGGTGATTATGACGCCGGCCGTTGCGATGGCAACTGAAGTCTTGATGGCGCGGCTCGCCGTCAACACCTGCCATGCGCGGGATAGAGCGGTGAATGCTGGGACAGCATTCACTGCATCCCGGATGTATAGACAGGTGGGCTTCAGGAGTGCCCACACTAAAGATGGAAACGTCCATCGCTGTGTTTTATAAAACATCGTTTTGATTCAAATCGGGACAAATGTGGCTGCAAGAACGGGACAGGTGAGTGTAAGCTTACATATACAAACAGCGCACGAATGACAGAAAAAAAAAGTTTTTCCTGCAGAACCGCCGCTTTAAGGTGAAAAATCACCTGAGGATTAGCGGCCGCCCAGCGTACTTACCTGACCCCTCGAAAGTCCCGCCCCGCGAACGCGCTGGCTTCTTGGCCAGGCTTTCTGGCTCATTCATTGGTTGATTGATAGAAGCGCAGCCATTGGCTCCCACTGCTGCCAATCAAATCAGTGATGTGGCGTGGCGGGGGTGGGGCCGAGTGATAGAGTCGGCGGCTATAGCCGCCAGTTGTATCACGGGAGAACGCCCGCAAGCTAGAGAGAGCTTCCCATGAAGGGGGTTAGCTGATGCGGGGAGGACAGCCGCCGAGGGACCCCAGAAGACCAGGATCGGGGCCACTTTGTGCAAAACGAACTGCACAGTGGAGGTAAGTATGACATGTTTGTTATTTAAAAAAAAAAAAAAAAAACACGGGGACCTTTAGTGTCCCTTTAAAGCAGGGGTCTTTTTACTGTGTTTTTACTGTCCTTCGGGCTTAAGGGGGGGTGGAAATTGGTGTCAGTTGGGGGAATAGTGCCCCCTCATTGGTGTCGGTGGGAGAAATAGTGTCCCATCATTGGTGTCAGTAAAATAGTGTGCCCTCAATGGTGTCAAGGGGAGGAATAGTGTCTCATTATTGGTGTCAGTGAAATAGTGCCCCCCTCATTGGTGTCAGTGGAAGGAATAGTGTCCCATCATTGGTGTTAGTGGGAGGAATAGTGACCCATCATTGGTGTCAGTGGAATACTGTGCCCTCAATGGTGTCAGTGGGAGAAGTAGTGTCTCATGATTGGTGTCAGTGGAATAGCGCCCCCCTCATTGGTGTCAGTGGAATAGTGTCCTATCATTGGTGTCAGTAGAATAAATAGTGTCCCATGATTGATGTCAGTGGAATATTGCCCCCCTTATTGGTGTCAGTGGAATAGTGTCCCAACATTGGCATCAGTGGAATAGTGCCCCATCATTGGTGTCAGTGGGAAGAATAGTGTCCCATCATTGGTGTCAGTGGGAGGAAAAGTCTCTTATCATTGGTGTCAGTACCAAGAATCGTGCCCCATAGTTGGTGTCTGTGAGAGGAATAGCATTTAGTATCAGTGAGAGGAACAGTGCCCCAAGGGCCTGGATAAAGGCAAGCAAAGGGCTCCCGGGATGCAGTTTGGAGATCCCTGCTTTAAAGCATGGACAGTGGTGTGAAGAGGGGTGGACAAAGCAAATAAAATACAAGGGTCCTTGGGTGAGTGGACCCCATCTTTAGACTCCTGGCTCCAGTCTGGCAAGACCCCACCACGATATAAATCTCCTGCGCTCCGGTATTTCTTGCTTATGGGGACATACAATTCAATTGTACAGTGTCTTTCCAGAGTCTTGCAGCCCTCCTTAGAATCGTGGGAATTCAAAGGAACTAAAAAAGAAAAAAGAATGGAGGGCGCACCGACCTAGTGTGATACTGTTACACAATTTTTATTAAAATACTAAAATCAATAGTTATACTCACAAAATTAGTTAGAAACAAGCTTTAAAAGACAATCCAACAGCGCCAGCAGAACAGGACGGTTGCTTCAGTCTAAAAAGGTATCTGACCGATAATCAGGCTAGGCTTACGTTTCGGGGGCGTACCCCTTTCCTCAGAGCCCCGGTGGTCTGCACTGCTCCCTCACTATGCAGCTTGTCAGAATATATACACACACATATACACAGAGAGGTGAAAAGAGCATGTGCTAGAGGGTCACAGGTCACCCCGCCCACAGGGAGGTCTATTGGCAAATAGACCTCCCTGTGGGCGGGGTGACCTGTGACCCTCTAGCACATGCTCTTTTCACCTCTCTGTGTATATGTGTGTGTATATATTCTGACAAGCTGCATAGTGAGGGAGCAGTGCAGACCACCGGGGCTCTGAGGAAAGGGGTACGCCCCCGAAACGTAAGCCTAGCCTGATTATCGGTCAGATACCTTTTTAGACTGAAGCAACCGTCCTGTTCTGCTGGCGCTGTTGGATTGTCTTTTAAAGCTTGTTTCTAACTCATTTTGTGAGTATAACTATTGATTTTAGTATTTTAATAAAAATTGTGTAACAGTATCACACTAGGTCGGTGCGCCCTCCATTCTTTTTTCTTTTTAAGACCCCACCACCCCTCATTAAAAAAAAAAAAAAAAAAAAGAGCTTTTTAGGAAAATTTTCACCTTGCTAGCTTCAAGTTATCAGTATAATTCCCAGTAGTTGCTGTTCAGATATTGCCTGTGCTGAATTTATGGTTAGGATAGGCATGATTCCTGCATTATAGGAATTCAGTGTTCTCAGCTCAGCTGTCTCTTGCATTGTTTGTTCTCTTGAACCTTGATACTTATGGCTTTGACTTTTCATTGAATATATGAAATGATTTATAAATAAAGCTATGGCCTTGCCCTTTCAATAAAGAGTTTTAGTGTTTTCATTGTACAAGGAAGTTGTAAGGCTTTATGCCTATGTTTCTAGGCAGTCATGGCTACATGTGGGCATTCAAACATTTGCACACATCTCAGTGCCTTTGTGCTCATCCATGTGCACAAGATTGTCATATCATAATAAAGGTTTAAAGGCCAAAGGATTCCTTCTGAATGGCCTTTCAGATTCTGTGTTCTGTGCTTCAGCTTGCATCTATCCTTCCATGTTTCAGTGTGTACCTTATTATGTCCCTGTAGCTGACAATGGCTTGCCCCTGGTCGTTGATCCTGCTCTGTGCATGGAGAATAGTGGGTGAGGGCACCCACTATTCCTCTGGACCAACTGTGGGGATAGGATTGTGTATATATGATTGTTTCCCTTTTTTTTAGTTGAACTAGATGGAATTGTGTCTTTGTTCAACCAGACTAACTATGTAACATTGTCAAATATTTGCTTACCACAACATGGAGACTGTCCCTGGCAAACAGGTGCCCGTGGCAACCATACAGAGCTTTGAAAAAGTCTTCATACCCCTTGAAATTTTCCACATTTTGTCATGTCACAACCAAAATTGTTTGTGATAGACCAACACAAAGTGGCACATAATTGTGAAGTGGAAGGAAAATGATAAATGGTTTTCCAATTTTTTTTACAAATAAATATGTGAAAAGTGTGGCGTGCATTTGTATTCAGCCCCCTTTACTCTGATACCCCTAACTAAAATCAAGTGGAACCAAATGCCCTCAGAAATTACCAACTTAGAAATAGAGTCCACCTGTGTGTAATTAAATCTCAGTATTAATGCAACTGTTCTGTGAAGCCCTCAGAGGTTTGTTAGAGAACCTTAGTGAACAAACAGCATCATGTAGGCCAAAGAATACACCAGGTATGGGATAATGTTGTAGAGAAGTTTAAAGCATTGTTAGGTTATAAAAAAAAAAATCCCAAACTTTGAATATCTTGCGGAGCACTGTTTAATCCATCATACGAAATTGGAAAAAGTATGGCACAACTGCAAACCTACCAAGACATGTCCGTCCACCTAAACTGACAGGCCAGGCAAGGAGAGAATTAACCAGAGAAGCAGCCAAGAGGCCCATGGGAACTCTGGAGGAGCTGCAAAGATCCACAGCTCAGCTGGGAGAATCTGTTAACAGGGCAACTATAAGGCCCCATACACACGACCAAGCTTCTCGGCAGAATCCAGCGAGAAGCTCGCTGGGATCCATATTCTGCCGAGAAGCTTGATCGTGTGTACGTTTTCGAGCAAACTGCCGAGCAAGGCGTCGAGCCAAAATAGAGAGCAGGTTCTCTATTTCCTCGATTGGGCCATTGGGACTAATGGCTCGACGTCTTTTTCGACAGCCTGGTCGACGAACTCGACGGCCAGCCGAGAACCTCGTCGGGGCGGAACGATGAGTTTAGCCCGACGAGGTTCTCGTACGTGTGTACGCTGCCTTAGTCGTGCTCTCCATAAATCTGGCCTTTATGGAAGAGTGGCAAGAAGAAAGCCATTGTTGAAAGCAAGTCCTGTTTGCAGTTTACGAGAAGCCATGTGGAAGAAGGTGCTCTGGTCAGATGAGACAAAAATTTTACTTTTTGGCCTAAAAGCAAAACACTATGGGCCAGATTCAGCATTAGTTACGACGGCGTATCTCGAGATACGCCGCGTAACTTCTAAACAGCCGGCGTATCTTTTTTCTGTATTCTGTATAATTGTATTACGCCGTCGTATCTTAACTGCATTCTTAAGATGGCCGCTAGGGGTGTTCCCGCTGATTTACACGTAGAATATGTAAATCAGCGAGATACGTCTATTCACGAACGTACGCCCCGCCGACGCAGTGAATTTATGCCGTTTACATAAGGCGTTTTCCGGCGTAAAGATAAACCACCAAAAAGATGGCGCATCCTATGTTAAGTATGGACGTCGGGACCGCAACAAATTTTTCAGATTTCACGTCGTTTGCGTAACTCGTCCGTTCATGTCGAAAACAATGCGTCGTAGCGTCATAATTTGAAGCATGCGCACTGCGATACGTCCACGGTCGGCACATGCGCAGTTAAAAAAATACGTAAAAAATGTGGGGTCACAACACATTACCATAAAACACGCCCAACCTCATTCACATTTGAAATACCCGGGCTTACGCCGTCCCATTTACGCTACGCCGCCGTAACTTAGCTTGATGAATACAGCATTTGCCTCGCTAATTTACGCCGGCATAGCGTATCAGAGCTACGTTACGCCAGCGTAATTTTAAACCGGGCTACCTATATGTTTTCTGACCCTATATGTGGCAGAAAACATCACCCTGAACACACCGAGAACACCCCACTGTGAAACATGGTGGCAGCAGCATCATGTTGTGAGGATGCTTTTCTTCAGCAGGGACAGGAAAGCTGGTCAAAGTTGATGGGAGGATGGATGGAGCCAAATACAGGGCAATCTTAGAAGAAACGATCGGATATCTGATGGAATCTAATCCAATGAATTTTTTCGTCGGATATCTGATGAAGCTGACTTTCATCAGTCTTGCCTACACACCATCTGTCAAAAATCTGACCGTGTCCAACGCGTTGACGTAAAACACTACGACGTGCTGAGAAAAATTAAGTTTAATGCTTCCGAGCATGCGTCGACTTAATTCTAAGCAAGTGTGGATTTTTGACCGATGGACTTCCACACAGACGATCATTTTTTTCTATTGCTTTTTTATCCATAGGAAAATTTTAAAACATATTCTATTTTTTTTCACCGACCGATGGGGCCCCCAGACGATCGGTTTGTCCCATGAAAACTGTCCATCGGTCCGTTTTCATTTTGTGTACAGGGCTTTAGATTCTGCAAAAGACTTGAGACTGGGGTGGAGGTTTACCTTTCAGCAGGACAACAAACCTAAACATACAGCCAGAGCTACAATGGAATGGTTTAAATCAAAGCATATTCATGTGTTAGAAAGGCCCAATCGAAGTCCAGACCTAAATCCATTTGAGAGTCTGTGGCAAGACTTGAAAATTGCTGTTTACAGACGCTCTCCATCCAGTCTGACCGAGCTTAAGCTATTTTGCAAAGAAGAAAAAAAAACATTTATCATTTTCCTTCCACTTCACAATTATGTACCTCTTTGTGTTGGTCTATCCCATACAATACCAATAAAATACATTTACATTATTGGTTGTAACATGACAGAATGTGCAAAAATTCAAGGGGTGTGAATACTTTTTCAAGGCACTGTAAGTCATTCTAATGCCTGTATCTGCCATACCTTCATTCATCTGGGTACATTCATAATTCTGCTGCTTTGCAGCAACCTTCCCCCCGCGATGGAATATGCTAAGGAGTTTCATTGTAAAATTTGAAATGGTTCTGTGTCTCTAATGCTCCAAAGTGTGTAGGCAAAGCTACTCTGCGGTCAGAAAAAGGGTGACTTGCTTTTATTTTCACACAGATCCATTCCAGAGCTACTTTAATAAAAAAGACAATGGACCAAAACACAACCTAACACTCGGTACTGCACTTGCAACAAACCAAGGGTAATTGTATGCAATTAGAATTGAATAGTGTATAAGGGATTGATTTTACATAAAATAAAGGGTTGCTGATCTGTGAGCTGTCAGTCTGTGCATATAAAAAAAACATTTATAAACCGGCTAAAATTAGAGATAAATCTGTGTGTACTATATGTAAATACACTTAAAGTGGAGTTCCACCCATTTTTTTTATGTTTGTCTGTGCTGCATGCCCTAATCTCATAGTGTTCAGAATGGACAATTTTTATTTATTTTGTTGCTTGTAAATACCTTTATTTTGTAGTCCTTCATTACTTCCTCCTCCTTATTAGCCTAGGCTATTAAGTCACAAGGCTATTTGCAAGGGTTTCTGGGATAGGCATCATGTTTCCCAGTAGTCATTGCAAACCTGACTGAAACCTATTACATTGCTTGTGCAGCACTGAGCATGTGCGAGATATGCAAAGCTGAAATCCAGGAAGTCATACAGTCTGGCTTCATGATGCCCACACTTAAGATGGCCACGGTCTATTTCTAGATTATAAACTATCTAGATGTTATTTCAACCTAACAAAACGGACCTTAGTTTACAGACTAACTTTACTAGAATACATTAAGCTTGTGTATTAGAGGGGTATTTATATTTAAAAAGTGAAATTGTGGGTGGAACTCCCCTTTAAACGATAACCCCCAAAGGTATAGGCTTAGAATAAATAACAGACTGTAGCTGACACTGCTGTAAGAAGCAAGGCTGGGAATCCGGACACTGCAACAGATGAAGCAACGAGGAAGGAAAGGTGCCAAACCGCCAACAGTTTAGTTTGTTTATTGTATGGCAAATTAAAATTCAGTTAAAAATGCACTCACAAATGTCACTTGAAAATGGGCATCTAACAGGGGGGTCGCCAGTGGGGGGTCAAATCCAGGCTAGAGCTGCTAGGATGATAAGCCTGCTGTGAGACTCCAGGAACTCAAGCTGCCAGGGGAGCTGTCAGATGCCAACGACGCAGGAGCCAATCAGGAACATGTTTCGGAGGCCAGGTCCAACCTCCTTCATCAGCCTCTAAGGCTGACGTTTGTGAGTGCGCATTTAACCTCTTCAGGTCCGCGCTATTGACAGAATACGTCAGCAGCGCGGACCTGAGGCGCCGGGGTCACGTCTTTGGACGTGATTTACTTGTAATTCCCCGCGCGCGCCACAGGGTGGCGCGCGGCGGGGAAAAAC
The DNA here is from genome assembly GCA_029574335.1 of Rana kukunoris. Taxonomy (NCBI): domain Eukaryota; kingdom Metazoa; phylum Chordata; class Amphibia; order Anura; family Ranidae; genus Rana; species Rana kukunoris. The sequence goes on along the minus strand of CM056055.1, from coordinate 199,530,653 downwards.
AGTCCCGACGCATCACCGAGGATCCGATGCGTGTACCCGGCGGCCGCGATGTCTGTCAGGTACACGCGATCGTCGGTGAGAGAGCAGGGACGTGGAGCTCTGAGTGTAAACACAGAGCTTCACGTCCTGTCACTGATGCTGTTTCTCTTGTACATAGGGAGACAGCATCGGTCACCTCCCCCAGTCACCCCCCTCCCCCCACACAGTTAGAACACACCCAGGCAATACATTTAACCCCTTCCTCACCCCCTAGTGTTAACCCCTTCAATGCCAGTCACATTTATACAGTAATTAGTGCATTTTTATAGCACTGGTCGCTGTATAAATGTGAATGGCGCCAAAAATGTGTCAAAAGTGTCCGATGTGTCCGTCGCAATATCGCAGTCCCAATAAAAATCGCAGATCGCCGCCATTACTAGTAAAAAAAAAATATAAAAAAAAAAAATCATAATTATGTCCCCTATTTTGTAGGTGCTATAACTTTTGCGCAAAGCGTATCGACCTTAACTGAGAAAAAAAAATATAAAAAAAAAAAAAAAAATGGGATATTTATTATAGCAACAAGTAAAAAATATATATATATATTTTTAAATTGTCGCTCTTTTTTTCATTATAACGCAAAAAATAAAAATCGCACGGGCGATCAAATACCACCAAAAGAAAGCTCTATTTGTGGGGAAAAAAAGGACGCCAATTTTGTTTGGGAGCCACGTCGCACGACCGCGCAATTGTCAGTTAAAGCGACGCAGTGCCGGAAGCTGAAATTTCGCCTGGGCACGAAGGGGGTTTATGTGCCCAGTAAGCAAGTGGTTAAAGGGGTGTTCCAGTCATTTTTTATGTTTATTAAAAGTCAGCAGCTACAAAAAGTGTAGCTGCTGGCTTTTAATAAACATACACTCACCTGCTCCACGTTCCAGCGACGTGCCGGCCGGGGGTCCGCTCCTCCCCTCCCTCTCCTGCCGGCGTCTTCATTCCAAGTGTGGGCACCCGGCCGTGACAGCTTTCGGCTTCACGGCCAAGCACCCACTGCGCATGCGCGAGCGGCACTGTGCATGCGCTAGCGGCGCTGCACCATTCGAATTGGACAGGCGATCACCTGGGACCTGTCATGTGTCCCAGGCGATCGCCTACGGGGAGGGGCTGCCAAAAGGTGATCTGACTTTCGCCTAAGCAGCCCCTCGGTGGAAGGAGGAAGTGGGACAGGAAGTCCCACTCCTCCTGAAGCCCCCACTCCCCCCCCCAAAAAAATGACATGCCAAATGTGGCATGTAAGGGGGCGAGGAGTGGATTAAGCGGAAGTTCCACTTTTGGGTGGAACTCCGCTTTAACTGTATATTCCATACAATATACAGTATCTCACAAAAGTGAGTACACCCCGCACATTTTTGTAAATATTTTATTCTATCTTTTCATGTGACAATACTTAAGAAATTACACTTTGCTACAATGTAAAGTAGTGAGTGTACAGCTTGAAAAACTGTGTAAATTTGCTGTCCCCTCAAAATAACTCAACACACAGCCATTAATGTCTAAACCGCTGGCAACAAAAGTGAGTACACCCCTAAGTGAAAATGTCCAAATTGGGCACAATTAGCTTTTTTTCCTCCCTGTTGTCATGTGACTCTTTAGTGTTACAAGGTCTCAGTTGTGAATGGGGAGCAGGTGTGGTAAATTTGGTGTTATTGCTCTCACTCTCTCATACTCCCATGGCACCTCATGGCAAAGTACTCTCTGAGGATCTGAACAAATGAATTGTTGCTCTACATCAGGGGTCTTCAAACTACGGCCCTCCAGATGTTCAGGAACTACAATTCCCATCATGCCTCGTCATGTCTGTGAATGTCAGAGTTTTGCAATGCCTCATGGGATGTGTAGTTCCCCAACAACTGGAGGGCCATAGTTTGAGGATCCCTGCTCTACATAAAGATGGCCTAGGCTATAAAAATATTGCCAAGACCCTAAAACTGAGCAGCAGCATGGTGGCCATACAGTAAATACAGCGGTTTAACAGAACAGGTTCCACTCAGAATAGGCCTCGCCATGGTCGACCAAAGAACTTTCCATCAACAGTTGTCCAATGGAGGATAATCCGATCGTGTGTACACAAGTCCATCAGACTAAAGTCCAAAGTACAAACGTGCATGCTCAGAACCAATTCCAAAGACCCGACAACAATAACAGAAGTTGCCTAAAGGGTGGCGGTAAAGAGCTGAAAAACCACGTGATTTGGTGAAAGTTGGCTGAAAAAGTCCTGCCGTCTGTATGCAGAACAAGATCACGGACAGCGCCCTTCGAACAGAAATCCACGGAAAAGTCAGATGGAAGTCCAATCATGTGTATGAGGCTTAAGAGCAGTGATTAAAAAGTGCTAAAAACTATACAGAGTGAATGTCACATACAGACCGCAGTCGTCAGCTCTTGAAGGGATTAATCACATGCAGCCTGTTAATTCTGAGTTTATCACTTGCCAGCAAATAGCTATATAGTGCTGTGTAGTAAACTTAGTTAGGGACTTCCACACAATTCCTACCCCCTCCTGGAATTATTCTGGCTGTTGTCAGATGAAATCACTATTTAAACTTGCATATTCAGCTTGTCTAAACCATTTTCACATTATCTCCACTAGGCGATAAACTAGAGACCCGATTTTTTTCAGCAATTAAATAAAATGGCTATTCTGACTTATGAGATCTCTTGTTTTCAAGGTCAGGGTTTTGTCCAAATTTTCAATTAATTCTTTGCACAAGTTTCAGACATCTCACATAATTTTTGTCTTTTCCAACTTCACTTAAACGGCCCCCGAGCCTCGAATTTGTGTCTGTTCCAGCTCCTTGCTCATTAGCGAGTCCAGTCTGATTAGTATATAATTATAGTATTGCGTTTGTATAGCACAAAATGACCACTGGGACTATCCAGAGACCCAGTAATTATTCTGGACCTTGATGCAACATAAATCTTTTCTTCACTGGATTGCGTTTTGGACTGGAGATGGAATGAGAATTAGATCTGTGAAATAATGAAAGGATGGCGGCATTTTCTACATCTTCCATGTATTGCAGAAGTGAACAGGGACCGAGAGACAGTCCTTACCAAATAAAGTTCATGCTCTCACTTTTGCTGTTTGAAACAAACTTCTGCAAGAATGTAAAGGCTTTCACATGGTACAAATTGACACTAGCAGAAAGTGAACTGCCACTTTACCCCCCGGACCATTATGCAGCTTAATGACCTTGACACTTTTTGCAATTCGGCACTGCGTCGCTTTAACTGACAATTGCACGACGTGGCTCCCAAACAAAATTGACGTCCTTTTTTTTCCCACAAATAGAGCTTTCTTTTGGTGGTATTTGATCACCTCTGCGGTTTCTATTTTTTGCGCTATAAGCAAAAATAGAGCGACAATTTTGAAAAAAATTCAATATTTTTTACTTGTTGCTATAATAAATATCCCCAAAAAATATATAAAAACATTTTTTTTCCTCAGTTTAGGCCGATACGTATTTTCTGCATATTTTTGGTAAAAAAAATCGCAATAAGCCTTCATTGTTTGGTTTGCGCAAAAGTCATAGCGTTTACAAAAGGAGGGGATAGTTTTATGGCATTTTTATTAATATTTTTTTTATACTAGTAATGGTGGTGATGGGCGATTTTTTTCGTGACTGCGACATTATGGCGGACACATCGGACACTTTTGACACATTTTTGTGACCATTGTCATTTTCACAGCGAAAAGTGCTATAAAAATGCACTGATTACTATGAAAATGACACTGACAGTGAAGGGGTTAAGGGATTAAGTGTGCCCTAAGAGATTGATTCTTACTGTAGGGGGGCGTGGCTGGACGTGTGACATCACTGATCGTCGTTCCCTATAACAGGGAACAGACGATCACTGACAAGCCACAGAGAAGAATGGGGAAGGTTTGTTTACACTCACCTCTCCCCGTTCTTTAGCTCCTGTGACCCGATCGTGTCCCGCGGGCGTGGTCACGGAGCTTCGGACTGGGTCACGAACGCTCCACCAGCATTGGGTGGGTGACCCACGGCTGGGTACTTAAAGGGCAACGTACCTGTACGTGCCTGTGCCCAGCCGTGCCATTCTGCCGACGTATATTGGTGTTAGGCGGTCCTCAAGTGGTTAAGGGTCCAGTATGTGGGGGGACCCCACACCATTTTTTTGCACAGGGTTCCCCTCTTAAAGTCTGTACCAGTTTTGAAGGGTCTGGTATGGATTTTATTTTTGTGCGAGATTCACCCTCAATATCCATACCATCTCTAAGAGACTGGAATGATTACAGGGAGAGGTCCATGTCCTTTCCTATCATGTGTATAGCAAAAGCAGCAAACATGTTAACTAGTTCCTGTCTGGCCTATAGCAGATTGCCGGCGGGGCGGGATGCTCATGCGCACCCCTGGGGGAGCGCAGCTCCACGATTGGTAGTGAACCATGTCCCTAGGACACAGAACATCGCCCATCAGGGTAAAGAGCCAATGACGATCACATCTGATCACAGCTGATCACATGTAAACAAATGCCAGGAAAAGAAAGCTGAAACCAGCTTTCCTGAGACAGGGAACATTTACAATCAGGGCACTGATAATCATTGCCCTGATTATTATTGCAGCCCCATCAGTGCAATCAGTGCCCATCAGTGCAGCATACTAGTGCCAATAAGTGCAGCATACCAGTGCCAATCAGTGCAGCATACCTGTGCCAATCAGTGCAGCATACCAGTTCCAATCAGTGCAGCATACCAGTGCCAATCAGTGCCCATCAGTGCAGCATACTAGTGCCAATAAGTGCAGCATACCAGTGCCAATCAGTGCAGCATACCAGTGCCAATCAGTGCAGCATACCTGTGCCAATCAGTGCAACATACCTGTGCCCATCATACTGTCTTATCAGTACAGCCTCATCAGTGCCTCTTTATTAGTGCCCATTAGAGCCACTTATTAGTGCTGCCTCATCAGTGGCCATCGGTGCCACCTCATCAATTCCCATCAATGCAGCCTGTCAGTGCTCATCACTGCAGCCTTCACATCAAATTTCATAACAGAAACAAAGAAAACATTTGTTTACCAAAATAAAAAAAACCTGGGGTGATTCAATACCCCCAAAAGAAAGTTCTATCTGTTCCAAAAAACATATCATAATTGCATATGGATATAATGTTGTATGGCCGCTCAATTGTCATTCAAAGCGTGAGAGCACTGAGAATTAGCTTCAGCAGGAAGGGGGTAAAAGTTTTTTTTGGCCTATCCCTTGGCTATTACCTTAACAATAAAATTGATCTGACAGATTTGGCTCCCATTGGCTTTAATGATATTTGGCCAAATCTTTAGGAATTTAACCCAGGTGTTTTTGCCTCATCTCTAGTAGGCACATGAATTTATATTTAGCCTTACAGGAAGGTGGAGTTTGGCTTTAAAAGTGTTCAAAAGTATTGTAATATTTTAAATAAACCTCTCACAATTCTGGACATCTCAAACTGAGCATGCAGTATAATAAAATAATTCATAAGCAGAGCTTAACTTCAGTGAAAACTCAATGTCAAAACAATTAGTAGACCTAGAGATACAAGCAGCTACATTTATATGCAAATCTTGACTTTCCCTGTAAATGTCGATCTTGGCTTCACCCCCTTTCCACTGTATGAGTCTCCCTATTGGTATTTTAATATGGTCAGTGGCCTCATTGACCAGTAGGGAGGCTAGGAATGAAAAGTCAAGATTTGCATACAACTTCAGCCGAAAAAATCTCTAGATTTTCTGAACATCAAGGCCGCGTACACACGAGGAGCCATGTCCGATGAAAACGGTACACACCATCGGACGAAAATCCCCTCGGACAGAGAACGCAGTGACCAAACCTGGAAGTAAAATGCTTCCACGCATGCGTCGAATCCATTCGACGCATGCGGGGGATTTCGGTCCGCTGGTTAGGCGTACTAACCAGCGGACATGTCCGAAGAACATTTTTCCAGCGGACAAGTTTTAAAGCATGTTTTAAAACTTTTGTCCGCTGGAAACCTGTTCGCTAGGCCGTACACACGATCGGATATGTCTGCTGAAACTGGTCTGCGGACCAGTTTCAGCGGACATGTTCGATCGTGTGTACGCGGCCCTGGAAGTACAGTTTACACCAAACAAACGATGCAGAAACAAACAGAAATATCATCTTTGCCCTTCATATGTCCCTCCAGTTGGGCTCTTAGTTCTCCCTTCCTTGACAGCCAACCCACCTCTGACCTGTGGCCTTCTGGGGGATGTTGCCCCTCTCTTCCCCTGGGCCTGATCTGTGTCTATCTTTGGACATACACTCCCATGTGCTTGCCCCCTCCCCCTATTAAAGGGCCACCAGCCAGTCTTCAGTTTAGGGGACTATCCTGTATCAGACCCAACTAGCTGTAGTGTGGGGGTCACTGTAAAGACATTATGTCACTAGTAGGGATGAGCTTCGTGTTCGAGTCGAACTGATGTTCGACTCGAACATTGCCTGTTCACCTGTTCAGCGAACAACGAACAATTAGGGGTGTTCGCGGCAAATTCGAAAAGCCACGGAACACCCTGTTAAAGTCTATGGGAGAAATCTAAAATGCTCATTTTAAAGGCTAAAATGCAAGTTATTGTCCTAAAAAGTGTTTGGGGACCCGGGGTCTTGTCCCAGGGGGCGGGATTACGAATGAGCCGCATAACGAAGGACCGCAAATACGAACGAACGATCCGACGGAAATACGACAAAACGAAAACGGCAAAAGAACGAAAATGAAATCTGTAACAAAAGATTTGCATGCTGTATTTTGTTTGAATGCCTTTTCTGTTTGGCATTCTGTATTTTGAATACAAAATACAATCTTCTGTTTATAGTATAAACAGAAGATTGGCATTCTGTATTGTCTTTGAATACAGAATGCAAATCTTCTGTTTATAGTATAAACAAAAGATTTGCAGAATGCAGTGAGTGTAGTTAGCGAAGCATCTTTTTTTGTGCCGAGTAAAGCCAAATAAACTTTTCTGTGGATTTTCATCTGAAGGGAGATCAGTTGGCCAGACTTTTGAACCCAAAAATGGTTTTCTGATGGAGTTTCAAATTTAAAATTTTCTGAGAACGATCGGAAAACGATCGTTTTTATGTTTGTTGTTAAAAAAGTCTGACCAAGTGTATGGGGCTTAACAATAGTTACTATGGATGAGCCGCGTGTTGAAAGTGCCGCGAATCCCGCGATATATTTACGAAAGTACAAAATGACGAAAATTCACGAAAATTATTGTCTAACAAGAAACGACAATAAATTAAACAGAATAACGAACCAAAACTACTACACTAGTGATGCATAAAGTCCAAAATAAACCACGTGATAGGTAAATAACACAAAGTTCAAAATTGGAAAATCAATAAAAGCGAGATGATGACTTCCAGAGACGAAGTGAATGGATAAGAAATGAATTTCCAAATGAAAAAGATATCCCACCACTGGTGTGAGTGCAGGCTTACCGGAACGTGTAGACTCTGCAAAATGTGTATTTCCAGAGTCAATCAGGCTTGGTATATACTTGAAACCATGGTGTAGAATCTCTTCAGGAGGGGCTCTGCGAATGACCGTAATGTGGCATGCAATCACCTGGGGATAGGCTGGAAGATCTCTCGCTCAGGAAATGCAGGGAATGGTCATCCGTATTAAAGGTCACGTGTGAATGTAAAAAAGAGAAGAGGGGACGCCATAGTGTAACACCGTAAAAAATCAATGTAAATTTAATTAAAAGTTGCACTTACATATCGGATGAGAATACAGCGCTTTTCAATAAAATGATGGCAACAATGGAGTCACTCTGACGCGTTTCGTGTAACCACACGTTGTCAAAAGGGTATCTTCTTTGTCCACAATTAGTTTTTTGCTTCTCAATTTTCAGTAGCCATGTCCAGCAGCTTGATACACACACACTTAGCAGCGCAGTAATTCACACCACAACAGAATAACGAACCATCCCGCATGTACGAAAATAAAACGGTAAAGAAAATACGAAACGATCGGAATACTGAAAAAATCACGTTGTGCGAAAAACGAACGGGAACGAACGGGAAAACGGGCATCTTACGAAAAACGAACGGAAACTAACCTACGGAACGATACGAAACGGAACAAAAAAAACAAACAAAAAAAAATGTCTGTGCACATGTCAACTTCTTACCTATATGTTTGCCAACAAGGGTTTCTCCACCAAGTACTAAGTCATGTTTTGCTTGGGGATCAAATACTTATTTTACTCACTGAACTGCAACTCCATTTATAACATTTGTATCGTCTTTTTTTGTCTAGATATTCTGGGCCAGATTCATAAAGAGTTACGACGGCGTATCAATAGATACGCCGTCGTAATTCAGAATCTGCGTCGTCGTATCTTTAAGCGTATGCTCAAAGTGAGATACGCTTAAATGTTGCTAAGGTACGACCGGCGTAAGTCTCCTACGTATCTTAGCTGCCTATTTACGCTGGCCGCTAGGGGCGTGTACGCTGATTTACGCCTAGAATATGTAAATCAGCGAGATACGCCTATTCACGAACGTACGCCCGGCCATCACAGTAAAGATACGCCGTTTACATAAGGCGTTTTCAGGCGTAAAGATAAACCACCACAAAGATGGCGCAGCCAATGTTAAGTATGGACGTCGGGACCGCGTCAAATTTTTCACGTTTTACGTCGTTTGCGTAACTCGTCCGTGAATGGGGCTGGACGTAAATTACGTTCACGTCGAAACCAATGAGTCTTAGCGGCGTAATTTGGAGCATGCGCACTGGGATACGTCCACAGACGGCGCATGCGCCGTTAGTAAAAAAAACGTCATTTACGTGGGGTCACACTTAATTTAAATAAAACACGTCCACATCAAACACATTTGAATACAGCACTTGCCTCTCTAATTTACGACGGCGTAGCGTATCTGAGATACGCTACGCCCGCACAAAATTACGCCGCTCGACATGAATCTACCCCTCTGTCTCTATTATTTAAAGTACACTTATGATAAAAATTATAGACCCTTCATTTCTTTGTAAGGAGATCAAATAATTATTTCCCCCACTGTAAGCTTAAAAAGTAATAAAAACAATTAGTTGCCCAATTAATACAGACTCAGCTAAATATTCTATAAGCAACCTTTAAACATCTTATATGGATTCAATGCTAGGAAAATAAATGTAAATGTGATTCTGGAATAGAAGACAATATACATTATTGATTTTCATTGAATAAGCTGAATACAATTTTCAAATAACTTAAAAAATGCAATAATTTATTCTATTCTATTTTATTCTACATTATACAATGATTTAAAAAAACATTTGATCAAAAGCTATGAACCACTTAATGGGTGTAGCAATTTTCCTTTCTGTCAATGGAGATTGACTAAGCATTTATTAATACTTTCAGTTATTTTTCCTTAGCCCATTCAAAATGCAGGCACACAGAAAAAGGGGTGTTTATTCACTCCGGCAAACCTGTTACCTTTCCCGGAATATGCAAAGTACAGGTTTGATATAAAGCGGACCTGAATTTAAAAAGTGAAATTTTGCAAAGTTACAGGAAAGATTTAGAAATGTTATTTGTGACTAAATGTACTTGAAAATTTACTGTTTGTCTGTAATTTGCATGAAAATTAGCAGTGCACTTCTGGGTATGTTAGTGTGCTCAGGGCCGAAACAAGGGGTGGGCAGGAGGAATGGCTGCCCTGGGCACTGTAGTATCATGTGAGGTGGGCGCTATAAATTTATAGGGAGGTGGATTTGTGTTGGAAAGGGGAGGGGAAATTTGGGGGGCAGGGGGTAAGTATTGTTCTAGGAGGGGGGCTGCTCTGTATTTTCGGATTATACTAAGCTAAGCCGGGCAATAACTTATACGCAGGATGTGTAATCCTTGCAAAAAGATCTGAACAAATGAATGGGATGGGCAACTCCATAGCAAATGATGTTCAATGTAGAAAAATGTAAAATAATGCATTTTGGTGGCAAAAATACAAATGCAATTTATACACTAGGGGGACCTCTGGGGAAATCTAGGATGGAAAAGGACCTGGGGGTCCTAGTAGATAATAGGCTCAGCAATGGTGTGCAATGCCAACAAAGCAAACAGAATATTGGCATTAAAAAAATCACATTTTTTCACGTCATGAAAAACAGTCATGTGTACGCGGCATAACAATCGAGGACGTTAAGGAGAAAATGATGCCCATACCTCTATGACGTCAGAGATCTCCAGTGGATTGCCGGTTCACTTATGGTAAATAATAGCTCGGGCAGCAAAGTGGCCACCAGGATCACTTCTAGCAGATGCCAAATCGCCCCATAACGCTGTAAGGCCACTTACACACGATCAGACCGGTCTGATAAAACTTGTCCGACGGACCGTTTTCATCGGACCAGGCTGAAGTGGTCTGATGGTCTGATGTGCGTACACACCATCGGACCAAAAATCCGATCAGACCAGAACGCAGTGACGTAGAACACAACGACGTTATGAAAAAACGAAGTTCAATGATTCCAAGCATGCGTCGACTTGATTCTGAGCATGCGTGGGTTTTTTGCTAACCATCGAACCTTTCCACCAGACAGATTTTAAAGCAGGTTTTAAAACTTTGGTCCGACGGACAACGGTCCAATGGGCCGTACACACCATCGAATCGGACCATCGAATTGGTCCGATGAAACTGGTCTGCAGACCAGTTTCATCGGACCGGTCTGATCGTGTGTACGCGGCCTAATGATGTATATATATATATATATATATATCTATATATATATATATATATATATACTGTGTGTGGTCGGCAAGTGGTTAATGTCCATCTGGGCACTTTGAAGTCCAAACATGTCTACCATCAATTGACTGACAGACATGGGTCCTGCTTCTCCAATCCTGTTCATATCCGTGTCTGTTTTAGCCTCAATTCCTTCAGTAGAGTTTTCATGATGCCCTTGCCCTATAAATCTCCATTTTTTTTTCTTCCATCGCCTAACAATCGAGGACGTGAAGGAGAAAATGATGCCCATACCTCTATGACGTCAGAGATCTCCAGTGGATTGCCGGTTCACTTATGGTGAATAATGGCTCAGGCAGCAAAGTGGCCACCGCCTCTGTGTGCCCCATTAATGTCATTAGCTGGTAATGAATCGTAATGAGCAGTTTATAGTTTATTAATTCCAAGCCGTACGGACTTGAAACACAGCCCTTGTTTTGCGGTGGGGCTTGAATTACCTCAGCGAGCGGCTCAGGGACGTGCCTGAGTGCAGTGCAGAACGAATCGAGTGAGCTTGATGGATCAGAGACATGCTCCACAAGCAAGCTGACTGTTTTGTAACACACTGCACTCGCTGATAAATGGGCCTGCGGTGTGGAAGAGCCTGATTTGATAGTTAATGAGGTGTCAAATATTGCAGATGAGTAAGTGTTGAAAATGTCTGGCACGGAGGCCAGGGGTATGTCAGGAGAAAGGAAAAAAAAAAACAGCTACTCATTTGGCTGAAAACATGAAGATTTTCCAGAAAATGGGCACGTGAAGCGAATACAAATTTATGGAATTTAATTTTTTTTCGCAAGAACCTAAAGATATTCTGACGTGAGCTAGCCCCTTTATGGACTATTTCAATGCAAAAGGTTTTTTTTTTTTTTTTCAGAAGTCAGATTTGATTGCTGCTTATAAGCCCGTGTAATGGAGGAAGTACCTCTGGGGAAATGCCATTTTTAAGTCTGACATTGAATGCCCTAACTATGGGGTTATCAAAGCAACATATGTCCTTACGGAGTGGGAGCGCCAATCTGTGTGTAGGCGGGCCCTAGATCCAGGGTACCCAATCAGGGAGAGATCGCACACACAATCATTGGTGTTGTAATCTTGTATATTGTATATAGGCTCATAATAATGAGTATTGGCAGTTTTGTAGACACGGACATAAGGGAATATATACTCACCAGCCACTTTATTAGGTACACCTGTTCAATTGTTTGGACACACAAATTGATAATCAGCCAATCACATGGCAGCAATTTAATGCATTTAGGCATCTAGATGTGGTGAAGAGGACTTGCTGAAGTTCAAACTGAGCATCAGAACTGGAAAGAAAGGGGATTTAAAGAGGAGGTAATCTTCCATCTCTAAATTTCACCAATAGGTAAACCTATAATAAGGCTAATGCCGCGTACACGCGATCGGTTCGTTTTCATCAGACGAACCGATCGTGTGTGGGCCCCATCAGTTTTTTATCCATCGGTGAAAAAACTAGGAACTTGTGATGGTGCAAAAAAACGATCGTCTGTGGGCACGTCCATCGGTTAAAAATCCACGCATGCTCAGAATCAAGTTGACGCATGCTCGGAAGCATTGAACTTCATTTTTCACAGCACGTCGTTGTGTTTTACGTCACCGCGTTGGACACGATCGTTTTTTAACTGATGGTGTGTAGGTAAGACTGATGAAAGTCAGCTTCATCGGATGACTGATGGAAAAATCCATCAGAGCGTTTTCATCGGATGAACCGATGGTGTGTACAGCCAGAGCTGTATCCTGGCCTAGGCCAACAAGGCCCAGGCCTAGGGCAGCACTTTGCAGGGGGGCAGCACGAGAAGAGTCCCCGCCGGCTTGCGCTACACTGTTAGGAAAATTAGTCTAGCGCCCCCATAAAGCGGCCACGCTGCTTCTGGTATGCGGGCGGCCGGCATTCGGCAACTGTGTGTGGGGGGGGGGGGTGCTTCCAATTTTGACTGTTTTGTCATCCTGGACCACAAACCTTCTTCACTGTGCTATATGTTTCTGCTGCACCATAGAACTATAGGCCACACTTTTTCATTTTGGGTAGAGTAAGGGGTGGTTATAGCCCCTGTCAGTTTTTTTTTTTTACCATTTCTGTCCCATTGCGAAGATTTCCCTTCATTTCCTGCTCTATGGGCAACCAGGAAGTAAGAGGAATTCTAAGTAAATTATGGGAATCCATTTCCCCCCCCCCCCCAGGCCCTCAGAACTAGTGTCCTCACTCGAAAATTTCAGGGCGGGTCTTAAACAACACAGGGTGTGACCGTGACAGGAAGGGGTGGGTCATATGTTAATTAGGTGGATGCAGGAGTTTAGTCAGGCCTAGGGCAGCACAAAACCTAAATACACCTCTGTGTACAGGGCATTACCTATAGTAAAGTGACCAGATTTTAACCACTTCGGCCCTGAAAGGATTTACCCCCTTTCCGACCAGAGCATTTTTTGCGATTTGGCACTGTGTTGATTTAGCTGACAATTGCGTGCGACGTGGTACCCAATCAAAATTGACGTTCTTTTTTTATCTCCACAAATAGAGCTTTCTTTTGGTGGTATTTGATCACCTCTGTGGCTAAACTTTTTTACTATAATAAATATCCCCCAAAAATATATATAAAAATATTTTTTTCCTCAGTTTAGGCCGATATGTATTCTTCTACTGATTGGTTTGCGCAAAAGTTATAGCGTCTACAACATAGGGAATAGATTTATGGCATTTTTGTTATTATTATTTTTTACTAGTAATGGCGGCGATCTGCAATTTTTATCAGGACTATGACATTATGGCGGACACCTTAGACACTTTTGACACTATTTTGGAACCATTGTTTTTTATACAGCAATCCCTACAAATAGCCACTGAATTGAAAGACTCTTGGCTGGCTACAAAAAGCGTTTACAAGCTGTGATACTTGCCAAAGGGGGCAGTGCATGCTATAAATTCTGCAGGGTGCCCAAACTTTTGCAGACGCCATTTTTTTTGTTTTCTGTCATTTTGAATGTGTAAATGATGGAAATAAAATCTAACTTTTTTTTGACATATTATAAGAATGTCTAATCTGTAATTTGATGCCTTTTGGAGAGAGAGATTTTTCCATCTTTCCTTGGCTTCGTTATGCAGATTAATACAAATTTTTACCTGGGGTGCCCAAACTTTCGATCCCCACTGTACATATGCAGTGCATGTGGAATGTGTTTATGGAATGATTGTATGATATAGTTAGATATAGAGTAGATAGATAGAGTTAATTTCTCACATTTCATCCACGAGATAAAAAAATAAATACTTTTTAGAATTTAAGATAGATGTGTGTGTGTGGGGGGGGGGGGTGTGTGTGGAGAACTGTATATATGGATGGTGTATGGGGCGGTTGGAGAACTGTATGGATGGATGGTGTGGGGGGTTGTAGAACTGTATATATGGATGGTGTATGGGTGTGGGGGGTGGAGAACTGTATGGATGGATGGTGCATGTGGGGGGGGGGGGGATTGGAGAACTGTATGGATGTATGGTGTATGGGGGGGGGGGGTAAAAACTGTATAAGTGTATGGTGTATGGGGGGGGGGGTGAGAACCCTTTTTTTGACATACACAATACCCCAAACACTTGTTGTACAAATCTCCCAGCGCAATCTCAAGAAAGCATCAGGTAACACGGAGGCTCCGCCTGCAACCCCGCCTATGTATGCCTCTTACAGCCAGCCAGGGCCCAAAGCAAGACTGATGCTTCACCTCCGTGTCCCATCTGCAGCCAGCCAGAGCACCCGGCAACATGGAGGTTCCACCTTCACCTCCATGTCCCATCTGAGGCACACTGAGTGGATGGAGAAACAGAGCGCAGGGGGTAGATGGGGAGGGAGAAACGTTGGCCGACAGAAGAAGAAATCACTGCGGAGATGGCGGCATATTGAGCCACAAGCAGGTCGGGTGAGGCACTGTTTGGCTTAGAGGCGGGCAGAGACGCATGTCTCAAAAACCTGACAGGTGGCAACCCTAAGTTCACTCATGCAATTCGAGGACAAAACCGGGGACAGTCTAGGGCCATGGACAGTGTCCTTAATTTCAGGGACCGGGATGTCTGGTCACCCTAACCTATAACACAGACAGTCTCCTGTGCTTGGGAGCTTGATCACTTCGTGACACAACCAGAGTCTTCGGTTGGAATAGGGAATGACCAGGGATCTTGCTGCCCTCCTCAGAATAATTGATATTCTTGAGACTAAAATATAAAAGGAAAGGAAGGGCGCACCAACCTAGTGCATTACCATTGGCTATGTTTAATTAAAATTGTATAAAAGATCATGAATACTCACGAAACAAGTAAAAAGCAAGCGTAAACACCACTCCATCTAAGGGATAGATGCCTCCGGAGGGCCTCCTACTGGAACCAGACAACCGGAGAGTCCAGACGACATATAATACAGCTACGGCTTACACGTTACGAGGGCGGACCCTCTTCCTCAGAGGCAAAAGTGATAGCACCCTATAACTATAGGTTACACCCTAAACTATAGGTAGTGTAAATGTCTCCTAAATGTCAGTTTAGGAGGTATTTACTGTACATGCAGCTAGTGATACATCACTGGTGCATGCCCTCTGAAGAAACGGCCACTCATGCCGTTCCTTCAGAGTCCTGTGCTGAGAAGGGTGGCTCCCGTGCACATGCGTGGGAGTGACATCATCGCGCCTCCCGCCAGTCATAGAACCGGAGTCTGCAAAACCGGAAGCAAGATGGGTGAAGATAGAAGTGGCCTCCAACGGTGACATTGCATCGCTAGAATGCTTTGTGGAATTTACTAACATTTTATATTTTTTTCCATATTTAAAAAGTAAAGTTATCTCAAAGTCAATTACCATTAGTGTTTTTTTTTTAATACTTATTTTCCAGACACAGTTTAGGACATCAGACAGCATGAGTTCCGTCTTGATACAATTTCCACTTTGCAATTAATGTTTATAAAAAATAAAAAAAATACAATGGTGTCTAGAGGATAATAAAATGGCATTACTTTATAATAGCAATTCTGACAATTTTTTCCAAGTGTTTTATCAAGTATTCGGTCATTTTCTCTAGTGTATTTTGTCACAAAAAGGCTGCCCCCTCTACGTGTGACGGGAATGCTGAGCGGATCGTCTCAAGATACATGATTGCAGTAAATATGGTGCTTGAACTGAACACCAAAAATAATATTGTGACCTTGAAAGAAAAACACTAGACACTGAAATTGTGCTTCATCTTGTCATATCCTATGTTCCTGGATTCCGCTGTACAGAGACCAATGCAGCCACTGACTGTATGTCATTGTAAATTGGAATGTTTGTATCAGTAGAAAAGTAATTTCAGCTCCATAGCCGACGATTATTTGAAACCCAAGAAAAAAAAAAAGGAAAAACAAAACAATACTTCTATATATTTTCATTTCAGGAAATTCAAGGGCAATTTTTGGAAATCTGAATAGGGGATGAGAGTAGTGATTTTTGGAAAATTGATTTTACGGCCGAATTACTGATTTTACAGTTGGCAAATTTTTGCCTAGATGGAAACTCTCTGTTTTGCTATTTGATCTACTCAAAATGTCTTTAATGACAGTAGTACATTTTTTTTTACATTTAATTAAAATATATATATATAATTAAAAAGATCCTTTCTTTTTCTTCTATGAAAGTGGGCATACTATTGCTATAAAATATACAGTACAGTAAAACCTTGGATTGCGAGCATAATTCATTCCAGAAACATGCTTGTTGTAATACAAAGCACTTGTATATCAAAGCAAATTTCCCCATGAGAAATAATGGAAATTCAAATGATTTGTTCCACAACTATTTATTCATAAATTCTTCAGTTTACAGTCCATATAAAAAGATTATAGCAATGTGATAGGTTGCGTAATAATAAAATGTCCATCCACAAATGGGAGCCTCCACAAGGGGATTAGAAGCAAAATCCAGCAGGAACTACAGAGTATAAAAGAGAAGAGAGGTGCAATATGTTACTAAATGTTGTGCCTTCATTTAATGTACCGTATTTATCGGCGTAAACCGAATAAGGGGAAAATCGTGGGTGCGCGATATACGCCGATACCCGCTTCCCGCGCTCAGTTTGAACTGAGCCGCTGACTTATACCGAGTGCAGTACACTCGGGTACATTCGGCCAGGCTCGGCTTCGCTCGTGCTCACGCATAAACGTCACAGAGCGTGAGCACAAGCGAAGCCGAGCCTGGCCGAATGTACCCGAGTGTACTGCACTCGGTATATGTCGGTGGAGGCGTTCAAACTGAGGAATTCGACTCAAGGCGGGCACTGGAGAAGCCGGGAGGACACCGAAGACAGACGCCGGACCAGGCAAGGCTGCCGATGGACGCTGCGCAAGACACCAAAACTGTAAGTACTAAAAGTACTACATTTTTTTTACAGGTCCACATTAGGGGTGCGCGCAATACCCCGATAAATATGGCAACCATATTGCTACACTTAGAGGTGCCTCTCTTCCCTTTTATACTTCGTTGTGGCATGACGCTACTTGTATATCAAGCCATCACTACTATATCAAGTCAAAATTAATAAAAATTGTGCTTGTCTTGCAAAATGCTCTCAAACCAAGTTACTTTCAAACCAAGGTTTTACTGTATATGTGTTTAGGCAAATGCAGCTGTAAGTTGAAACAAAATCACTCACACAAACCCAGGGCCGCCATCAGGGGGGTACAGGCAGTACACCTGTAAGGGGCCCAGAGGTCCCCAGGGGCCCGGATGCCAACCCCCCTTTTTTTTTTAATACAAATTATTTTTTATATATTTTTTTGTTTTTATTAAAGGGCCCAGAGGTCCCCAGGGCCCCGGATGGCAACCCCCCTTTTTTTTTCCATTTATTTATTTGTTTTTATTTAAGGGCCCAGAGGGCCCCCACGGATGGCAACCCCCCTTTTTTTTATAGATTTACATTTTTTTATATATTTTTTTCCTTTCTTTTTTTTTTCTTTTTATTAAAGGGCCCAGAGGTTCCCGGGGCCCCAGATGTCTACCCCCTTTTATATATATATATTTATTTATTTTTTGTAAGGGGCCCAGAGGTCCCCGGGGCAACCCCCCAATTCGTGGCATCCCCCCACTTCTCAATTTGCGGCAGCCCCCCTGGTTCTCTGCTCCAGGGGGCCCATGCCTGAAGCTGTGTAAAGGGCCCCATAATTCCTGATGGCCTCAAGTATGCAGACTTTATTTTGAATACTTTATCCGTATAATCATTCAAGGTCAGTGACTCACAAAGTACCAAAACCAAAGGATCAGCAGCAGAGCCAGACAACTAGTATTTTATGAAGCGGTTAACAATGGCAGCCTACATACTTTTCTCAGGACAAGTTTCACTAGTGGTATTAAAGCGATTCTATAGTCTATTTTTTTACTTTTACCTACAGGTAAGCCTATAATAAGGCTTACCTGTAGGCTGCAAGGCCCCAGAGGCTGCAAAACCTAAGGAAGAGGCATAACTAACTAAACACTGCCATGAAGAACAAGGAACTCTCCAAACAAGTAAGGGACAATGTTGTTGAGAAGTACCAGTCCAGGTTAGGCTATAAAAAAAATACCCAAGTCTTTGATGGTCCCTAGGAGCACCATCAAATCTATCATAACTGAATGGAAAGAACATGGCACAACAGCAAACCTGCCAAGAGACGGCCGCACACCAAAACTCACGGACCGGGCAAGGAGGGCATTAATCAGAAAGGCAGCACAGAGACCTAAGGTAACCCTGGAGGAGAAGCAGAGTTCAACAGCAGAGACTAGAGTATCTGTACATAGGACAGTATGCTTCATAGAGTTGGGCTTTATGGCAGAGTGGCCAGAAGAAAGCCATTACTTTCATCAAAAAACAAAATGGCACGTTTTGAGTTTGTGAAAAGGCACGTGGGAGACTCCCAAAATGTAGAGAGTAGACATGTGCAGACTGGAATATTTCGTTACGTTTTCGTTTGGAAAATACATTTATTTAGTTACTCCCGAAAATCGTTTTAATTTATTTAGTTTTTCGTTGGGGAATAGCTTTCGTCCGAAAATCCAATAATACTTGATTTCTGTCGAATGGTCAAAAGAATATTCAACGGAACGTCGAATCTTTTTGGTTGCTGGTGAATGATCAAAAGAATATTCAACGGGACGTCAAATCCTTACGTCTCATAAATCAAAATCTATTCTCTGTAATGTCGAATCTATTATTTCTATAGTGTCGAATCTTTTCTCTATACTGTTGAATCTTTTCTCTATGATGTCGAATCTTTTCCCTATAATGTTGAATCTCTCTATATCGAATTTTTACCGCAACGAAAACGAAAATAAAGCATTTTTTATGTCGGATCTTTCGGTTTTCGTTTCTTGCACTTTCGTTATGGTTTGTTAAAACGATAACGAAAAAAATCAGATTTTCAGACGAAAATGCATTTTAACAAAAACGAATGCACATGTCTAGTAGAGGGGAAGGTGCCCAGTGGTAAGATGTGGAAAGCTCATAGAGACTTATCCAAAGCAACTTGGAGCTGTGATAGCCGCAAAAGGTGGTTCTAAAAAGTATTGACTTTAGGGGGTGAAAAGTTATGCACATTGGGCCAGATTCACGTATTCCAGAGCATCTTTGCTCTGGAGTAACGCTTCTGATTTGCGTTGCGCTGCCGAAATTTTAGGAGCAAGTGCTGTCATTCACGAAGCACTTGCTCCTAAAGTTGCGGCAGCGCATCACAAATGAGCCGGCGGAATTCAAATGTCGCGGGTACGGGGCGTGTAGTATGCTAACTACGCGCGATCCCGCCGCCAACGTACTGCGCATGCGTCGAGTGTCAAAACATCCCCGTGCGCATGCTCCAAAATCTGTGAATGAACGTCAATGACGTCACATTCCCATTCATGACCGTTTTACGCAAGCGACGTTTTTTTTTTTTTCCCGACGCGATGACGACGCCTATACCTAACATAGGATACTCCAGCCCCATGTAGGTATATCTATGCGCCGCGTATCCCGTCCGGAAACATCGTATCGTCATTGCGTCGCGCCGGATTTCGATCGTGAATTGCCGATTTCCGCTCATTAACATATTTTTTGAGCGTAAATCGGCGGGAACGCCCCCGGCGCCATTTTTAAGTTGAAGTAACGATGCGATGGCGAAACTCAGTTACGCTGCTCGCATCGGAACTTCAACCCGGCGTTTCTTGTTTTCTGGTTACAGAAAACAGAAACGCCGGCTCAAAGCCACAGTTAGGCTGGCGGATCACTCGATCCGCCAGCGTAACCTTTGCTGAATCTGGCCCATTGACTTTTTCTGTTATTTTGTCCTATTTTTTGGTTGCTTCACAAAAAAAAAAAAACATGTTCTGTAAATTAAATGATGCAAATCCTCAAACAATCCATGTTAACTCCAGTTTGTGAGGCAACAAAACGAAAAATGCCAAGGGGGTGAATACTTTTGCAAGGCACTGTAGATAAAGTAGGACCTTCAGTCACCAAAAATGTAATTTTAAGCAGTTATAATGGCATACTAGTAAAATCTTCTTTTTGGTACAAGACTCACTGCCATGTTGCCTAGCAACGATCTTTTACATAACTCTACAATGCTTAACTTATAAGCAGACTCTGCTGAGGTATATTCCCTCTTCTTTTGTAACTCCAACAGGTTTTACAGTTGCCTGGGGTTCTTTTTTTTGATGTGGATATAAAATCTATAAGCTATCATTGCCTCCCCCTATGCAGGATGTTTTTTCCTGAAACACAATGGCCCAGATTCATAAAGCAATTATGCCTGTCTAACTGGTGTTAGACAGGAGTAATTTCAAATTTCGCGCGCCGTATCACTAGTTTGAATCCTCAAACCATGATACAGCGGCTTCGGGCTTCGATCCGAGAGGCTTACGTCTTCGTAAGCCTTCGGATCTACGCTGCGATATTTTTGCGGCCGCTGGGAGGAGTTCGCGTCGTTTTCATGCGTCGGGATATGCAAATGTGTTTTTACGGCGATCCACGAAGATACGAGCGGTCTTCGCAATCGCTTACGTCTGTTTTTTTTTACGTACTGTTAGACCAGCTTTTTGCTGGTCTAACGGTGCGTAGCCCATGTTAAGTATGGCCGTCGTTCCCGCGTCGAATTTAAATTTTTTTTTCGGAACTCGTTCGGGAATAGAAATGTCCGTAAACGACGCTACTCAAACAACGAATGACGTAACAACAACGCCGCCGTCGTTTACTGGACAAAATCTACCTGGATTCCACGTAGAGCCAGGTAAGAAACGGCGGCGTAGTGTATTTCTGATACGCTACGAGAATCCAATTCTCTCTGAATCTGGGCCAGAATGTTTTCTGAGCCTTCTCTTTACAGCCATGGATGCGCTTCCTTCTGCATGTAGGAAATTTTCCTGGTCTGTTAAGTGCTACCTACACATCACTTACCTTCGGTGCCTGAAACATGAATCTGCCATTGCTCCTCTTTATACTCCACTTAGAAAGATTGCATATTCTAATTCACCTATTTCAGCTCTTTGACTGCTGTTTCGTTTTACAATCCACTCTTGGGGTACAGGTTAAAATGTAGGGGTCTATTTATATTTTACAAAAAATTGCTATGCTGGTGCCTTAGCATTCACACAGCCATTGCGAATAGCGCTTGTAATGAGTCTAATATGTGTATTTCCTGTGATTTTCAATTCCATCTAGTGGCCACAATGTGGTAATTTCCTGATTGTGTTATATCAGGAAAATACTGCATTACAACCACTAGATGGAGCTGAGGATTATAGGAAATACATATATTGTATATATTATAGTGTCATGGATTAGGGTAAAATTCCTATTTGATAAGTTAAGCTTATTCTTTTATTAGAACCACTCAAAATGTTACTTTTCCTTCATTAGATCGTTTGTTTGTTTTGTTTCCTTTTATTGCTTGATCTACGGAGTTATTATATGTGGGTATATATTGCAATACTGTTATTATCCTTACATGAAGAAACAGATAATGCTTTAAAGTTACGACTACAAATCTGTTTGAAATGAAGGACAAAGAGTAGATTCTGCTATTTCCCCTGTTACTCCTCATTCTCACTCTGTGTCCTCCCTCCCTCCTAAATTCCTCATTCCAAGCCCTTCCGTAGAGAGAAACAGATATGGACTTGCGCAAGGACCCCTCCTCCTCACTCGGAGACTTTGAAAGGAAATCCTTGCCTTTGGATGATTGAAGGAACTTTGAATTTTGTAACAAGAACTGTTTTGTACTATGAAGAGGCCCTTGGAGAACTGACCAATGAGGGTTCCATGCCAAGTACAGACGTCACAGGGGAGCGTGTAAAATGGGAAGTGAATTATATGGGTTAACCAATGAGAATGCATATGTTTTGTGATGTCATATTGTTAATAAAAAGAAGTCGTGTGGGCTATTGTCCCCCTCTTTGCTCGCTGAGCGTTGGAAGGTGAGAATGTAGTTTGTCTCTCTGCTCTCTACATGTTTCACCATATAATTTAATCTGGGTCAACTGGCAGAATGGGTAATCCTGAGATTGTATCAGGAAATCAATTCATCTATTACAATAGGGAATGTTTCTTGATGTCTGTGTGAATGCTGAGGCATTTGCAAAGCAACATTTTTATACATAGACACCTAAGAGTTAGGTTAAGGCAAATATGTACATTGCCATGCAGATAAAATAAACTTTAATACCAGCCACCTCAGCTGTAAGGAGGGCTGGCCCTACCATGGGTCCCAGTGAGTCCATTGGACCCAGGCAGCACTTTGAGAGGAGAAGTATATTGAACCATGGCCGTCTCTCCTTCTCTTCTTTTTACCCAGCAAATTGACAACCAAGATTTTTTTTCAGCAGTTTTGTGTGTCATGATGACAACCCCTCCGGGCACCTCAGCCCGTCCCATACTGCCCTAGCCTGTCCATATACTACCCTAGCCTGTCTATATATTGCCCCAGCCTGCCCCTATACTGCTTTAGCTTGTCCATAATCTACTGTACTCACTACTCTACTCTACTCATAATATACTCTAGCCTGTCCCTATACTTCCCTAGCCTGCCCCTTGGAATTGAACATAACGTTATGTCATATCATTTTATTTTTTTTGGGGGGGGGATGGGGCAGCATTAAATTCTGGATCCAGGCAGCAAAAGTTGGACCAGCCCTGGCTGTAAGTATATACCTTTCCTTTGCTATCCCATTTCTCTATTCAGCCTGCTTGAGGATCTAAATTGTGTAAGTCCCCAATTGCAATAACTTTTTCCTTGCTCATATGTGACTGTGCTGGGTTCCTGAGTGACTGATGGCCAAGCACCCGTGCTGTCATATGGGAGAAGATTAGTATCAGTCATTTTTTTTTTTTTTGAAGTGTAAGTATAGCCAAAAGTGTTTTCCTTTAGCGAATTGTTGACACCACTGTCAATTTTTTTATTGCTGTTTGTGTCCCTGTTAAATACAAAGTTTTGCCCACATGAACTTTAGATGAAGTGCCACACAGCCAGTAATAAAAACATAGCATAGTTTTATTGAATATGCCAGTAGTAGGACTGGGAAAAATGTCAAAATGCCAAACAATTGGCCCAAATGTACATATCCATTGTACCGTTACATACAGTCATATTGTAATCCATAGTAGGTATGTCATAGCATCTATGGTGACCCAACATGTTTCGTGAGTTCAGTCTCACTCTTCATGGGTTGATGCATAGACATGATCTATAAGGTAAAATAGTAACAAGAAATAACATAGTAAAGAACATGGAAATGTGTCAAATAAATTGAGTTATGGGAATCAAACGGGATCCATACTCATAGAGATGCAGGGTGCCAAAGTCGTACCGGAGGGTGGCGGAAATGTCTCACCCGGAAGCTGTGGGTAAAGGATCCAATGAAGGGCCAGCAGAGCAAAAACAGGCAGATGTAAACAGGCAAGCAAAACTGTCCAACATGGCCTGCCAGGATGTTGGCTAGAAAAAAAGTGTATGGAAATAATGATGTGCCCTACTCTTTTTTCTTTTCTGTTTGTGTCCCTGTTGGGATTATCCATCCTCTCTATTTGTCATAGAGAAAATTTCATAGGGGTATAAAGTTATGGGAAATACAACATTTAATTGTCATTACTTGTGTAAGAGCTAAGGGAAAATCTTCTAATGGTGATAACTGTCTAAAACTGAATTCAGCTCATTTTGAAGAGGATTCCCCTATCTCCTGCTGGATGAAAAATATAAACAGCGCTCGCAGGATATAGTGCAAATCACAAAAAATGCTGACGGAGTGATATCAGATCATATAGATAAATTTAAATACAAATTAAACACTGCAGCAGCTGTCTGAGAAGGTGCTAAGAAATCCAAATATGAATGAATAATTATAAACAGCGCTTGCAGAATGTGACTATAAGTGCAAGTGAATTACGTGACCATAATGGACAATATTCTATATTACAGTAGTTATGGAAAGGTTGCGCACACTGAACTTATTCTTTCTGGAGAAGAGATGCTTGACAGGGGATATGATTTAAATTGACAAATACCGTACTGGTGACCCCACAATAGTGATAAAACTTTTTGTGGAACGGAGTTTATTAAGACCACTCATTAAAATGAGAAGAAAAGAGGTTTAATCTAAAGCCTCGTACACACGCATGGTTTTCTCGGCAAGAAACAGCAAGAAAACTGCTGGCAGAGCTTTCTTGCCGAGTAAACCGAGCGTGGGTACGAGGCTTTGAGGTTTCTCGTCAAGAAAACTGCCCAGAATCTCTATGAAAAAAATAGAGGACCTGCTCTCTATTTTCTCGTCGTGAGATTCTCAGTAGTGTTTTGCCGAGAAACTCAAGCGTGTGTATACTTACCTATCGATGGAAACCCACGCATGCTCGGAATGACTTTGACGCATGCGCAGTAGCTTTCAAGGCATAGGTAGGGTGAAGCAAGATGGCGGAGACGAATGCGACGAGCGCATGCTCGATGTAGTCGATGACGTCACCGCGTTCGTGCCATTCAAAAGAACGGTGGTTCTTTTGAATGGTATGTGTGTACACTCAGCCGGCAAGAGAATCTTGCCAGGAATCTCGTCAGGAAAAACAAAGTTTTTTTCCTGACGTGAATCCGGGCCATGTGTACAGGGCTTTAAACTATGTAGAGGGTTCTTTACTATATGGCCTCGTACACACGACCGGTTTCTTCGGCAGAATCCAGCAAGAAACTTGTTGGGAGACGTGTTCTGCCAAGGAAACCCGTCGTGTGTACATTTTTCGACGAGGAAACTGTCGAGAAACTCATGTTCATGTTCTCTTTTTCCTCGACGGGAATGGAGAAAATTGGCTCGTCGAGTTCCTCGACAGCGGAACAAGTAATTCGACGAGGAAAACATAGTGTTTCACCCTACGAGTTCCTCTGTCGTGTGTACGAGGCCTAGGAACGGCAAGGATGTGGAATTCCCTTCCACAGGCGGTGGTCTCAGTGGGGAGTATTATTGATAGTTTAAAAAAACTATTAGAGCTGGTCCACACAGCCGCGGCACGACTTTGGGGGCGACTCTGCAAGTTGTCCTGAAGACGACTTCAGAGGCGACCTTCAAAACAACTTCTGTATAGAAGTCAATGCAGGTCGCCCCGAGCCGCCCCCAACGTCGTACAGGAACCTTTTTCTAAGTCGGCTGAGCCATCTGACGAGTCGC
The DNA here is from genome assembly GCA_029574335.1 of Rana kukunoris. Lineage (NCBI taxonomy): Eukaryota > Metazoa > Chordata > Amphibia > Anura > Ranidae > Rana > Rana kukunoris. Next base: position 199,505,183 of record CM056055.1, on the reverse strand, counting down.
CCCAGTGTGAACCGGCTCTTAGATAAGCACCTAAACGACCACAACATACAGGGATATACAATGTAATACTGACATATAATCACACACATAGGTTGGACTTGACAGACTTTTTTCAACCTCACCTACTATATGCAAAAATAAATAATATTATTTATAAATAAATAATATATGTAATGGTAAACTGAAAACATCAACAATGATAGATAAACAAATAAATCTGTAAATTAAGTGCTAAGTGCTCCAAAAAAAGTGCATAAGTGCTCCAAAAATACTTTGCTGGTGTCTTGTGCCACACTCCCCTCTTGTAACCCCACTCACCAAATGGCATGGACCCACAGCTTTGCAGTCTGGTGTCAAGAGTGCTGAGATCAATAGGATCAGGTATAAGACAAATGGATTTCTCCGAAGCCTCTCACAAAGATCGTTTTAATGGATATTCAAAGGCGATTATTTGTACTCATATACGGGAGACAGAGAAGGAACTGATAGCGCTGGCTAGGTGCTACTTACAGAAAAAAACGATTCAAACAGGCATAAGTGCAGAGCTCCCGGTGTGCCGCTGATCGACGTGCGTTCCACGGAGGGCAGAAGTTACGTCAATGGTTATGAGACCGGAAGAACGTCAATGCGTTTCGCCCCTCCTTCAGGGCGTCATCAAGGACCTCCTGTTGGCTTTTCAGGACAAGAAGTGAAATTTAATTTCTCCAACAGAACATAGAGAGCAAAAAAAAAATCACAGAGAAGTAAAGCAAAGGAAGCTGAATATTTGCTATTAAAGTGAAGATTATAGCTGCCTACACAGATACCTTTAAGATAATGGAGCCACTAGCCACATTACCTTGCTATGCAGCTGCTGCAAATATTATACCCCCATTGCTTTCGGTGGTCGGTGCCACTGCCAAGCGCAACTTATTCAAGAGAATAAAGGCTTCTCTGCAATTGGGTTGAGGGGTGGCATTTCCCAGCCGATACTTCAATACAGCTATGTAGAGGCACAATAGTGAGATGTCCTGATGGGTTGAACTACAGGATACAGCAGAAGACTCCTGTAAGCATGACGGCTGTAGAAGGTTCTTCAAGTTGGTGTAGCTCTTTAAGAAATGAAGATTGTAAAGCTTCAATAATTTTAGAAATAGGAACTACTAAAAACTCACATCTGTACACTGAATGAGATTTAGGATATGGTGGTCCACAGAGGTCTGAGGGGTTTGTTCACAAAAAGACTGGCTTCTGGCCCCTGGGAGTGCCCTTATAGCAGGGGTGCTCAACCGTTTGAGGAGCAAGGGCCACTTAAGTTATTTGGTAACCAGTCGCAGACCACAACTATGGGGTTTTACCAGCCCCCAAACCCCAAATGTAGACAAGCTCTTACTGTCCTGAGCCCCCTACAGTATAAGGTTGCTTTCACACTGATGTGCTGCAGTTTACCTACACTTCAAGTCCAGCGCATTGCACCTGGGGCTTTCATGCGGTTTAGCTGCACTGAGCCATAGCCTTCTATTACATCTTGCAGATGTGGTGCATCTACACCAGGGATCTCCAAACTATGGCCCTCCAGCTGCTGTGGAACTACACTTCCCATGAGGCATTGTAAAACTCTGACATTCATAGACATGACTAGGCATGATGGGAATTGTAGTTCCTGAACACCTGGAGGGCCATAGTTTGGAGACTCCTGATCTACACCAAAAGTCTTGCATTCAGGGGTATTGGTACCCTTTCAGAAAGCGCACCAAACACACCGAATATAATACATTGGCCCGTACACACGAGCGATTTTCCCAACAGAATTTCTCTCAAGCCTGCCTTGCATACACACGGTCACATAAAAGTTTTGACTGCCAAGAACGTGGTGATGTACAACACTACGACGGCCAAGAAAATTAAGTTCAATGCTTCTGAGCATGCATCAAATTTTGCGCGCCAGGATTTGTACACACGATCAGAAATTCCGATCAGTTTTTTCCTGACGGGAAAAAAAGAGATCCTATACACGCGATCAGAATTTCTGATGGAAAAAGTCAGATTTTCCGATCGTGTGTGAATTCCATCGGAGTTTAAATAAAGAACGAGTTCTATATGGAATTCTGTCGGAATTCCGATGTGATTTGGCTGGTCAAAAGCCCAACCCTGTGTAACTATCTTTTTCCAGCAGTTTTCCTGTTGGAAAAAGTTTGATGGAGCATACACACGGTTGGGATTCCTGACCAAAAGCTCTCATCAAACTTTTTCTAACAGGAAAACCGATCGTGTGTACGGGGCTTCAGTCTATGTCTCAGTGCAGTTAACCCACAGAAAAGTCCCAGATGCACTGCGCTGTACCTGCGGATCAGTCTGAAAGCAGCCCCAAAAAAGTTTTTTTATAAATGCTAATATACCTATTGCAGAAGTGCAGTGTATGTGATGTTTAATACACTAATATTTTCTTCTTCCAGCTTCTGATGGCATCACTCTTCAAGCTGCTAGAAAGGCCCCAGACAAAGTGCACTTGATATCACTCTGCCTGGGACAGGAGCCTGGGCTATAGAGGAAGCATTGGCTTCCTCTGCTGCCTGCACCAGCTCCATGCACTCTGAAGCTCTAAAATGGCGGGTCAGCAACCGTTGATCAAGATCTTGGCTTGCCGACCTGCCATCTCAGAGCATGGGCATGCACTTTAATGGTTTGAGGTCCCAGGCCACAGAGTGCTACTCGGACCACACGTTGAGATTCCCTGCCTTATAGTGCAGTTAGTTGACTCAAATATGGTGGATAGCTCGGAATCTTTGTCTATGGAAAAGAAAATAACTTAAATCTGTTGAAGCTGTGGTCATTCTAAGAGGTAGAGACATGCAACCTTCTGGAAGTACAGGTGGGGAAAACCTTGTCTGCACACAGGAAAAGGTTACTCTCGATGCCACGGGGGTCCCAATCCTGGATCCTCTGCAAGGTTCTCAGATAAGTGTTGAACTATGTGAGTTTGAAAAGGTCTATGGAAAGTATGTCGGTGGTCCAATCGACAGAGGAGCCTGTTGTCACGTTTAAGGATGGGTTGGATTCATCAGGTTTAATGAATATCATAATGACTTATTTCACTGTTCGTTAAACCAGATGACTCCAACCCATCCTTAAACATATGACAACTGACTCCTCTGATGATCGGACCACCGACAGGCTTTTTTTTTAGACCTTTTCCAACTCACATAGATGTGTATGCTTCTGTCCAAAGCAACATCTAAAAAATGCAGCCAGCAAACATACCATGACAGCGTGTGAGTTCAAGATCTTGAGAGATCCAAGGCTCGTATTTTCAGAGAAATGACTTTACGTGGAGTAACCGAATCAAGCACATTTATTGCAGCGGGCGTTTGGTGACAAGCTGTCGCTGCCTGTGCTGCTTATATTAAGGTGTGTTGCACTTTAGTAGTTTCTAATCCACTTGGGGATACACCTCGAGTCATCTCGACCCCTCAGATACAAAGTTTTCATTTACCGTTTCTAGATGATTGATAACATGCTCAATGTAATGAGCCAAATCCTTTTTCTAAGGCCCTGCAATATCTGGAAACAGACCCAGCGATCCAAGTTAGATATATTAATAAAATAACCTAAGCCCTGAGCCTTATTTTATACACAGGATAAGATGTTATATCTTCTGTATTCGTATGAATAAAATATATTATCTATATTGCTATCAGGGCCTTTTCCTTTCTCTGCCCATGGTCTTAACAGTTCTAGGTGGACCATGTAGTTAGTAGAGAGAAGGAATCTCCCTTCCACTGATGAACGTTCTTCTGCATGTGTACTTGACTATCTTTTATAATTGCACATTGTATTTTTGGTCTGTTGATGCGAAGAACTACAATGCCATCACGGATATAGATACATGCTGTGATGCATGTCCTTCATGTGTACAGCTATGTGCTATTGAAGAACGTACATTATTTAACCCATGTTGGCATGTAGATGGGGTGCAGCAGCAATAACACACACAGTCCCAGTGTAGTGAAAGAACTTGTACTGAAACAATGCAAAGACAGTTCACAAAGAACCTAATGGGAAGACAGCCCAGCCAGGGACACTGAAGCTGTGTACACGCGATCAGTCCATCCGATGAGAACGGTCTAATGGACCGTTTCCATTGGTTAACCGTTGAAGCTGACTGATAGTCCGTTGCGCCCACACACCATCGGTTAAAAAAATTATCGGGTCAGAATGCGGAGACGTAAAACACAACGACTTGCTGAAAAAAATGAAGTTCAATGCTTCCAAGCATGAGTCGACTTGATTCTGAGCATGCGTGGATTTTTAACCGATGGTCGCGCCTACTAATGATCGGTTTTTCACCTATCGGTTAGGAATTCATCGGTTAAATTTAAAACAAGTTGGCTTGTTTTAACCGATGGATATCTAACTGATGGTGCCCACACACGATCGGTTTGGTCCGATGAAAACAGTCCATCAGACCGTTCTCATCAGTTTAACCTATCGTGTGTGTACGCGGCCTTACAGCAGGTAGAGAGCAGGTTTCAACTGAACAGACAGCCCCTGTAGAGAGGGGAAGAATGCAGTCTGGCCATCTTGTGCCCAAGCAGGCAGTTGTCCAAAGAAAGAGCTAAGTCTCTTTTATTGCTCTCAGCCTCCACCAAATCTCCAAATTCCATTTTTTTTTTTTGCTGCAGTGATCTGACTTCCTGTTAGGGGGTGGCTAAGCTCATTCCCCCAGGGTCCCTCAGTTTGAAAGGAAAGCAACCACCATCTTTTGCTCACTCCCTAGATGGACTATGGGCTTTGGGGTTTGTAGTGTTTGTAGAGCAATGCACATAAATGAAATAGGTCGTGTTTGGCAGGCCTTTAAATGCGACAAGAGCGATTACTTTTGGCATGAGAATGAAGCATAAATCTTAACCATAGCATGTGATCACCCCTTTTTGCTGCCTTTGGGGTGTGGTTGTGGGGCACTAAAAATACAGTTCAAACGTGCAAGTCTAAACGTTGTCCTGACACTCCTGCTCGCCCCCTCCCCCCTCAAGAAGCTTTCTCCACACCAGGGAGAAAGCCTTGCATTACTGTGTGGAGTTACAGACAGAAGAACAGGAAGTGAGGATTGTAACGGAACTATGTATTTTGCCTGTACATCTATAATAATCATGCAGTGGGATATTATGAAGTGTAAATATCCTCTGTCTGTCTAGATGTAGATTAGGTATGCTAATGCACTTGTCTATCCCAAAGGTTAATTGATCTATTGTGTGTGTGAAAGACCTGTGTTTATCCTTAAGTGATTGAGTATTGTTCTGGGGGTTGATCGAAGTCTATTTGCAAAAGGAATGTGGCTTTGTTGGCCTGGTGCCAGGGTGTCTAACTTGGCGCCCCCCTGTGGAGGGAGGGGGCGGAGAGTTCCATTGTTCCTTGAGTACTCACTAATTTGTAACTAGATATAAACCAAGAAATGTACCATTAAAGTTAGTCTACTTGACCCTTCAAAACGTAGCCTTTCTCGTTTTTGAAAGGGAATGCGATGGGATATGTATTCTGTCCACTGGACCTGACTCTCCCTTTGGCTCTCGTGGATGGGCTTATACTGGACTTACTTGCATAGCAACTTGCCAGGGGAAAGGACGTCTCCAACGGCTGATACCCTCTCCCTACTTGGGTAGCCGTTGCAAGGATTTTTTAGAAGAAATAAGGACATTTAAAAGCAAAATGGAAGGATGAGGTGAGTGAAGGAGGACTGCACTAAGGTAAAGGAAGCTATTTAGGGGGAAAAATATTACCTTTAAGGGGGTGTGGTTGTGGGGTGCTAAAAATGCGGTTCAAACGTGCAAGTCTAAACGATCCCTAAGAAATGATTTAATGAAAAACAGATTACAGGGCCATTAAGCGCCGGATGTGTATGGATTAATTCTGGACAATAAGGATATCATTTAGTGTCACTTTAAATGTCTACATGGCTACATGCAACCATGTGTTACTGCGGAGCAAACTCCATGCCAAAAAAAAAAGGTGTTTGATTTTAATACCTATGTGCACACAGAATCTATGTTTAATTAAAAAAATAAAAATAAATTCAATAAAAACATACAGTACATCAAATATTCATTGGCAGGCTCAGCTACACATATGGCAATTTAAATGAACGTCACTAAATTATGATTCCCTGGGCTGACTTGTGTCTGCTGGTGTATTGAGGTTGTTCTTTTAATTAATTGCAATATTAAAAGATCATGTGGAAAAGGTCCAAGTTGTGCTTTGTTTGATGTCTGCCTTCAACCGTCCATTAGATGATAATGGAGCTGACAGTGATGTAGGATAGAGATATTGCCGTTGCGAACGCCTCTGCTGACCGTTTGCCTCGGCTTTAAGTAGGCTCTCCCATCACCGCAGTACATCTCCACTTTCAAGCTATTTAAACAGCATTATTGCCCAGATTTGCAGCGAGCGAGGCGGCTTTGTAGTTTATCAAACAAGAGAATAAGCAAAACAGATTGCCTGCCGGTTGCTCGCATCTTAAGCCTGCCGTGTGCAGCTGCCTGTCCTGCGTGGCCTTTGAAATTATACGGAAAAAGGGTTCATTACTCATTTTCAACAGATGCCAAGAAGTTTTGCAGTTTGCTAATGCAATATAATTGTTTTAATCGGAAACTTTCTGAAATGATTATTTTTCTGTTTTTATGGCTTGCTGCACTTTTTTTTTTTCATTTTGTACTTTAAAATCTCAAAATTTAAGAAACCGAGCGGGTGCTTTTGTCAGAAGCTAAAGGGTTTCAAATAGGCTGGATGTACAATTTTTTACTCACTCATTTTTTAATCACTAAAATCTTATGACTGCATCTGTACTTCTATGTAGCAGGAACAAGCTTTGGTCAAGCGCTTTGCATTCGATTTTGCATGTCACAGCCCATTCTTTTGTATGGACTACCAGCGGCTCTTTAATTAGGCAAATTTGGCAGTCGCCTAAGGCCTTGCACTCACAGGGGCCTTGCAGCCGCCTAACTTACCCAATGCATTACCCCAGATTTGAGGAACAGGTGACCTTAAAGCGGAGGTTCACCCTAATAACATTTATATCTGACCAACTTCCTTATATTCGTAACGAGTACAGCAATTAGTTTTATTTTTTTATGCTTTACGTACCTTGTAATCCATCTTTTCAATCTACTTCTCCCCGCGGGAGTAGGCGTTTTTATGCCTAAGGGGATTGTCATCTGGGAGGTCGCCCAGATGATTGATGTCTGTTTCCCCCGGTGGATAAGGCCCCGCCCTCCGTATTGCGTAGGCGCACGCGAGTTGCAGGGTTTCCGAAAGAAGCCGAACATGCAGAGATGTGAGTCAGGTCTATACAGCACCTGCGCTCTGCATGTTCGGCTTCTTATGGAAACCCCGTAACTCGTGTGCGCCTACGCAATACGGAGGGCGGGGCCTTATCCACCGGGGGAAACAGACGTCAATCATCTGGGCGACCTCCCAGATGACAATCCCCTTAGGCATAAAAACGCCTACTCCCACGGGGAGAAGTAGATTGAAAAGATGGATTACAAGGTATGTAAAGCCTAAAAAAAATTGCAGACTGTACTTGTTACGAATATAAGGAAGTTGCTCAGATATACATGTTATTAGGGTGAACCTCCACATTAATGCTGCTGTGCTCAGGCAGCGTTAAGAGCCCTGACTCCGGAGTAGGGACGCCAGCATCCCAAAACAACCAAAGAATATCAGTGACGTCAATGACCCAGCATGCCCTCAGTCAATATCTTCACAAGGGTGCGGGTTCACCAGGTGACATCACTGGGTGGCTCCCGCCCCTTAGATATTAAAGAGCAGGATCTGGGGGCCGCCTTGTTAAAGGGGGCTTCCAGATTCCAATAAGCCCCCTGCCCGCAGACCCCCACAACCACTGGCCAGGGTTGTGGGGAAGAGTCTCTTGTCCTTGAATTATTTTTCCCATCATGGGCGAGAGTGGGGCCCCATGTCAAGTTTTGCCTAGGGCCTCACAAATCCTAGAGCCACCTCTGTGGGCTGCCCTCAGTTTGCTGCAACTGTCACATGATCTTGTCGCGCAGCAAGTGCAGCAGAATCACATGTTGTTTGGAGTGCCATTAAAGAATAATTGCACACGAAAGCGTGTCACACGTTCTGCCGCCATATGGAATCGCCAAGATTCTGCCCAAGATCCCAAATCGCCAGGTATTAACGAGGCCTAAAGCCTATGCATGCCTTATAGTAAACATAACATAGTAAACACTTAAAGTGGATGTAAACCCAATTCATGAAATTTGAGCTAGGCACATCTATTTGCAGTATTTTGTTATCTCTTTTCAATGTTCAATGAGCTAAGTCCCATAGCTCTCTCCTGAACTGTTCCTCTGTTATGAGCCTGATAACTCCTGAAAATTCTCAGACACTTTAGACAAAAGCAGCCTGAATCTTCAGTCTGGGGAGGTTGCTAAAATAGATTAGCAGGGAGCAGGTCCTATTACACCTCTGAGAGTCTCTGCCTATGATGAAATGGGGTGTGTGCCTTTCCCCCAATCAGCAGGGTTAGCTATCTTGGCTGTATGCCCAGACATCACACTCTGTGTTAACCAAGAAGAGAAGATCTCCTAACACGATCTCAACTTTCTAAACAGTATATAAATGTGAAGACAGCAGATATACATATAAAACCTATGTAGGGAGATTTGGTTAATCTCTGTGTATCATCTGAGGCTGTTCACTTTACTGGGTGTATGGAGTGTTTACATCCACTTTAAAGGAGAAATATAGCCAAAGCTTGTTTGGCTACACTTCTCTTGTGGATCACAGGAGTGCAGATGGTTCTGCACTTCTATGACCCATTTATAGCAGACAGTGGGCTGAAGCCCGCTGTCAGCAGATGTTACAGAGCCAGTCCAGGCTCGGGAAGGATCGCGACTATATGGTTGTGATCCGCCCACATGCCTGGGCCGGCACCTGGCTCAGCCTCTCAGCAAGCCACTGAAAGGCTGAGCGACCATTCCTGCCCCCCTCCACAGTCCAGTGCTCCAGTGAGCGCACCAGGGCAGAGCAGAGAGATGGTGATTAACTGAGAACTGAGCGATTGGCACACTGCATCATTGTTGGTAGATCTAAAGGAGATTGTACAGTCAGATTGTAATGTGTATAGTAAACCTTACAGATATCCAAAAGACAATGTATGCCCCGTACACACAATCGGAATTTCCAATTGAAAAAGTCCGATGGATTTTCCGATCATTTGTAGCCCATTGGAGTATTTTTATTTGAATTTGAATTCAATCGGAGTTTAGATATAGAACATGTTCTATTTTTTTTTGTCAGAATTTCAATGTGATTTGGCCGGGCCAAAGCACGATTGTGTGTGCGCGGCATTAGTAAGCCCAATCACTAAAATTGAAAGTAGATTTTTAATGGTCTTTCCGCAAGCATTTCTACATGTTTTTTTAAATCCTCAGAGTTCATCGATATGGTAAATGGGGATCCTACTATGAAGGCCCTTTCTAAACCACTTCCTGTTATCATGTGACAACACTCTGTCCCTGTCTTCCAACTGCCTCCTATGTTGTCACTCAATGCAAGTTGTCATGCAAGCCTCCGACGGAGACCGCAAGTGGCCTTTTAACACACATGACATTGTCCATTGTGGTAACCAACAGAGGTTGTAGGATATTAGCTGCATCAAGATATAATAAAGTAAAAATAAAAGTAAATACAGGTATTTTATATTTATAAAAAAAATAAAAAAATAAGTTAATTATTGTTATTTTATCATTTTAAATACAAAAAAAATATGTTTTTGTTTTTTGCTACACAATGCTTTAGCAAATGAAATGGCATTCAGTTAGGATACATACCCTACAGTTGTCCAATAAACCTTTCCATTCCATTGGCCAAGGGAATTCTATTGAAATTAAGCCCGTATAATAGAACAATCCAGGCTGAACTGGGCTCTGGAGATCCCCCATGATATGAAACTGTGTGGCTTGTACATTCAATTTCTTAGCTCCCCGATTCCAGCGGATCGGAAATTTTCTTAATAAAGAAATATTCAGAGAGTATTGATTAACGCCAAGTGTTAATGGTGTTAAAGAGTAAAAGCAAGAAATCTGTCATTATTTATAAGCGAAGGAAATGTTTACAAGATTAAATGAAACAACATGATTAATGTTTTGGAGGGTGCTCGTTTATCAAACCTATTTACAGAGTGAACCACACCAAGCATGTGTCACAAGTCTGGAACCAATCCATAGACCAATTAAGAATCAGGGGGAGGTTTAAAGAGGAACTTTCATTATCTACTTAACCAGATAAACAGTACAACAAAACTAATAGTGATAAATATTGTTAAGCTGATGGTTTGTCATCACAATCACACTAAATCTAGTTCTGGATATATTTTTAATGTTATAGATATCCTCCTGCTCCATCGCATTTGGTACAGGTCTGGTGGTACAAACATACAGGTCGGTATAACTAGCTAGAAGTTTACCAGGTGAGCGAGCCCCTCTCTGTTCTGAATACTAGACTGATGGAAAGATGGCTGATGGAATTCTATATAAAGGTTTCAACCTCTTCTACCCACCAACATTCCACCACCAAGACCTATTTAGTTTATACAAGCTCTCCCACAATGTGTGTTGCTAGAGGTTGGGGCTTATGGGGAACATAACTGCCACTGAAGAGCACTTTCATTACCTAGCTAACCAGAAATACAGTAAAACATAACTAAAGGTGATACATATTGTTAAGTTGATTTTCTACCATCACAATCACATTGAATCTGGTTTTGGATATACTCTTGATTGTATAGATCCCACCCCAGCAAGTTGGTACAAACATAAAGGTTGGTATAACTAGATAGAGCTTCACAGGTGGGCGAGGCCCTCTACTGTTCTGAATACTAGACTGATGACCGAAGGAATTCTATGTATAGGTTCCAAAATCTACTTCCCACTAACATTCCACCACCAAGACCTCTTCAATTGCTACAGGCTCTTCCACAAGGTGTATTGGAGGAGGTTGGGGCTTATGGGGAACATAACTGCCACTGAAGAGCCAATAAGTCTTCATCCTCTTCCCCAATTAGGAATCAAGATACATTTTAAGGAGGCACTTTCATTACCTACCTAACCTGATATACAGCAAAACACAACTAGGTGATAAATATTGTTAAGCTGATGATCTATCATCATTATCATCACAATCACATAGAATCTGGTTTTGGATATATTCTTGAATGTATAGATATCCTCCCACCCCAGCATATTTGATACCAGGTTGATGGTACAAGCATACAGATTGATAACTATCTAGAGGTTTAACAGATGAGCGAGGCCCCTACTGTGAGAAATACCAGACTTATGGCTGATCTATAAAAAGGGCTCAACCTATTATTCCACCAACATTCCAGCAACCAAGACCTCTTGAATTGCTACAAGCTCTTTCAAGGTGTGCTGCTGGAGGTACCCCCAAGAGCAAACAAATATCTACCCTCTTCCAATTAAGGATCAAGAGGAGGTTTAAAGAGGCATTCTTATAATAACCCACCTAACCATATAAACAGCAAAACACAACTAATAGTGATAAATATTGGTAGGCCAATGGTCATCATAATCACATTGAATCTAGTTTTATATATATCTATATATATCTATAAATATATAGATATATATAATGACATCCTACCCTAGTACATTTGGTACAAGCCTGGCGGTACAAGCAAACAGGTTGGCATAACAAGCTGGAGGTTCAACAAATGGGCAAGCCCCCCTACTGTGCTGAATAGCGGACTGATAATTAAATTTTAATTAAAATAACTAAGACCTTTTGAGTTGCTATAGGCTCTTCCACAAGGTGTGTTGCTGGAGGCGAGGCTTATGGAGAACATAACTGCCCTTAAAGAGCAAATACATTTTCACCCTTTTCCCCCATTTACAATCGTACCTGTGAATTACTGCAACCCTTCCCTTCTTAGAAAATAAATATAAAGCCTAGATTTTGTAAAGTTTGGCAATACCAGTATTCCATGACACAAAACTATATAACTTAAAAGGTAAAATGGGGAGGTAAATGAGATGCCTGTGACATTATTGACCTAAAATGGCCACATGGTGATATTCGGTCAATGACATTGACCGAATATCACCATGTTGCTATATTAGTTTAATGATTTTACAAACATCCTGCCTTCAGCTGTGGGGGGGACGAATCCCCTGCCTGTAGCTTTTTGGCCCAGCACTTAAAGCTGGCTTCCAGGATTTGGCAAAACATGGGGTTTAACCGACCCCAGAGCTTAACCCAATCTCATCCCTAAAGGTGTGTCTACTGCTTCCCCTTCACTATTTGGGAGAAGACCAAGACCCACATACCTGTATACAACTGAAAAATCAAGCCTCCTGCCCTGCAAAACAAGGCTGTGTAAATCTCAGAACTGGATAGACGAAAGCACAAATTCTTTGATAGATTACATAGCTCCCATATATGTATTTTTCTGGGTATTTAGGTATTTGCCTGGAGTTCAACTTTAAGGCCGCGTACACACGACCAAATAAATCTGTTCAAATCGGTCTGACAGACCGATTTGATCAGATTTGTCTGCTGGGCTGTTTTGGTTTGATCGCTGTACACACGATCAAACCAAAATCCCTGCCGGCAGACAGCGCGGTGATGTGGTGATGACGTTGACGCCGCCACGTCACCGCACCAGGAAGTAAAACACTTCCGCGCATGCGTCGGATCCATTCGACGCATGTGCGAGCAGATATGTCTGCTGGTTAGTGTACTAACCAGCAGACATGTCGGACGGACGGATTCCCAGCAGACAGATTTTAAAGCATGCTTTAAAATCTGTCTGCTGGAAAAAATCTGTCTGTCTGCCCGTACACACAATCGAATCTGTCTGCTGAAACGGTCTGTCAGACCGTTTCCAGCAGATAGATTTAATCGTGTGTACGCGGCCTTAAGGTGAACAATTGCCCACATCCTGAAAACCGAGTCAATAACAGCGGTTCATTGCTATTCAAGCTGTTGACTGATTGGAAACCTTCAAACCTCTCTCCAGTTTTGCTCTACTTTAAATTCAGTAAACAAAGTGGCTCAGACAGGTAAAAAAGTAGTTGGCACCACAGGATTTTTAGCATACTAAAAGCAGCGCAACTTAAAAGCACAGAATCGCAACGTGTCTCAAACAAGCCTGCTGCGACCGGCGTTCAGCACTGTTCTATTACAGAGACAAGGCAATCCGTATTCTATAAGAGCAGTTGTCGTTTTTCTGAAATAACTGGGATGTTATGATGCGCTGCCATTGCGGATACAAAAAGTGCTTAGCGGAGGACTTTTTAATTATTGATTCAATAACTCCTTATCAGACGAGAAACACTTCACGCCCGGCTAATATACCAAAATACAGAACCTTGGAAACAAACTAATTACGGAATGATTTACACAGGAATCCCAATGTTCCCTTAATTATATTTGAAATCATTATTTAGCCATACTTGATTTTATAAGTTAACTGTTCTCAGCAGAGAGAAGGAAAAGTGCAAGTTGTTGATTTATATGACTCCCATAAGAGCCAGAATGAATCGCCTGGACGTATTTTTAACTAGCTAGAAAGGTTATAGGATCTCAGGCAGGATACTCCAGGGAGGAGAATGACAGCTCTTATACAAATTATCTCAAAAGCAAAATGGCACAGACAGCATAGACATTCCATTTTTTCTTTCTTTTTTTTTTTTTTTAAGACTTGACCATAAAATCAAGTGGATGTGCGATTTGCCTGTAATTAATCCTGACCAAGTGGTTTGTGGGTCTAACTCAAGATGATCATGCTCGCCTGTCAACTGCACCTCATTGTTTCGGCTCTCTTAGAGATTTACTTCTGAAGGCCCATAAAATGCTAATTAAAGCTCTTAATTCAAGACTAAAATATGAGAAACATCTACATTAAGAGCTCTTTTTATTCAAATGCAAATCTTCAAGCATTTTTTTTCTCTTTCATTGTACGTTTAAATGTTCAGATCTTAACCTTTATAACACGCTAAAAATGGAATAGAGTTGAATGAGGTTTTTCCCATCTTCAAAGTTTTTTATTTTTAAAATAAAAAAAATCAACTCTATGGCCTCGCACACATAGGCGGCAGAGGGGGTGGTGAAAAAAAGCACCTTCACCAACTCTGTCTGCCCACGGCAAGTTAAAATTGTCATCAGACATTTGCCATGAAGGTATACATTGCCATGGTGGCATCATGGCGTAGCAAATATTTTACAATATATTACATTTGCCAGGCAGTATCTCCATGAAGTGGCAATCATACTTGGTATCACAACATTTTGGGCCATATTCAGAAAGCTATTTACGCAGCGTATCAAGAGATACGCTGCGTAAATACTAAGAATAGCCGGTGTATCTTTTTTTGCTATTCTGAAAAGAAGATACGCCGGCTTCTTCTAAGATACGAGCGGCGTAAGTCTGTTACACCGTCGTATCTTAGCTGCATTATTACGCTGGCCGCTAGGTGGCGCTTACGACGGTATTCGCGTAATATATGCAAATTAGCTATTTACGGCGATTCCCAAACGTACTTGCGGCGGCGCATCATAGTTTACGTCGTTTGTGTTAGCGTTATAGCGGCGTAAGGTTACCCCTGCTATAGGAGGCGTAGCCAATGTTAAGTATGGACGTCGGGACAGCGTCGAATTGTACGTCGGTTACGTCGTTTGCGTAAATCGTTCGGGAATAGGGCTCGACGTTAGTAACGTTCACGTCGTTTTCATTGAGGAAAAGCGACGTGATCTCACGCATGCGCACTGGAAACATTCACGGATGGCGCATTCGCCGTCCAAAAAAAAACGTGAATTATGTGGGGTCATGATTCATTTACATGAATCACCCCTCCACTTCAGACATTTGAATTGCGCGGCCTTACGCCACCGCACATACGTTACGCCGCTGCAAATAATGGCGCAATTTCTTTCTGAATAAAGAACTTGCGCAAATATTTACAGCAGCGTAACGTATCGGGGATACGTTACGCCAGCAGAAAGATCCACGGATCTTTCTGAATCTGGCCCTTTGTCTTTGGTTACAACAAAAGTTACATCTAGAACACATTTATCGCCCAAAATGGGCTTTAGTTGTAGGCTATAACTAAAGCCCTGTGCACACCATCGGATATCTGTTGGAATCTAATCCGATTAATTTTTTCATTGGATATCCGATGAAGCTCACTTTCATCAGTCTTGCCTACACACCATCAGTCAAAAATACAATTGTGCCAAAACGCGGTGACGTAGAACACAACGACGAGCCAAAAAAAAATGAAGTTTAATGCTTCCAAGCATGCGTAGACTTGCATGGATTTTTGACCGATGGAGTTCCATACAGACAATCAGATTTTTCTATCATTTTTTTTTCCCCATTAAAGTTTTTATTTAATCAGAATGTAGCGTAAAATACAGGACAAGGTAATCATAACATAACAGAAAATAACACAAGATCATGAAAAGAACATGCTACATGATACAGGAGAAAGGCAACAATCGACATTTTCAAACCATAAACAAGGTACAAGAGGTATAATGAAGCGGAAATGGGACGGAGGATCGTCATTTTCAATTTTCCCCTCCCCCACACCCCCCCCACACCCCCTCGCCAAGTGAAGAAGGGGGAAAGAGGTGCAAGGCACCATTCATGGGCAATAGTTTCTATCATTTTTTTATCCATAGGAAAATTTTAAAACTCGTTCTATTTTTTTACACTGATGGAAATAAAACCGATGGGGCCCACACACGATCGTTTTTTCCGATAAAAACAGTCCATCGGTCTGTTTTCAGCAGACAAACCGATCGTATGTAAGCGGCTTTAGGCCCACGATGGGTGGAAATGCATTAGCATGGGTTCTAAATGTAACTTTTATCATGACCAATATAGAATTTTGTGATCCCAATGATGAGTGCCGCTTCATGAAGATTTGAGTATTGTTGTATGGCAATCAGGAGCTGATTGTGAGCACCCTCCATCTGCACATAAGACTTAAGGGGTGGATTTGGCTTCCTTCCTACTTAAAGTATAAATATGTATTATCTTGTCTGTTCCTATAATTAGTTAGTTAGTTATCAAAGCTCTGATAATACTAATGGTGATTATATAATAACAATATTAGCTATAAAAATAAACACAATGCTCAAAAAAGCAAAGGTCGTGTTTATTTACAAAGAAATTAGAAAACTATCACAGAAAACTATGATTATTACTGGTATATAGAAATAAAAGAGCATAGATGCAGTGGCTGCCAGTCCATAAGAGGTGCAGGGGTGCCAACCCCCCCCCCCCCTCCCCAAAGTTCCCAGAGTTAGTTTGCAGAACCATAGATCATATTTTTAAATAACTGATAATGTTACTAACAATTTTTTAACATCTTAAAGTAAAAATGTTAGTCATATTAACATTTATTTGAAAATCAGTCATTCTATGTGTGTGGCTGTGCACTGTGCGAGGCGCCGGACTAATGGGTTTCTATTAGGTCCATCATTTTTTGCAAGCAGGTGATTAGAGCCTGAGACTCTAATTGGCTTGTTTTAGGTTGACCTCGGGGCACAGAGCACTGCGCCTCTAACTTTTACTGAATCAATATTCACCATCGGTTTCTGCCTTTTTGTCTCAGCCAGGAAGAATAGTAGACCTCTTGGTAGGCTCTATTGATTTTTCTTTTTCCCTTTTGGGGTACCATATACATGGCTACATATAAGTTGTTTTCATATATGTTGCAGCCTGACCACCATGGTGTGAGTTGGCAAGCATCTTGCAAAAAAAAAACACTCCCCTGTGCCTCTCCTGAAGAAGCCAGAGTTGTCTCGTGAAAAACATCGAGATTAGTTGCTCAGCTGCTCCAAATTGATGGTGGTATCTTTATGGCATTTGTAGGCCCTGGCAAAAAGTTTTTTTCATGTGATTCACTATTTATGCATTGATGTTCATTAACAAGTTGTTATATCGTATGTGGTTTTTAAATGTTTGTGAATACAATTTTCATATTTTTTTATATATTTTGAATGACGTGTGACAGTTTTAAAAGTCCTATGGGCTAAATATTGTTTGTTGTGTGCATACTACTTTGGGGTTGAGACACTACCTCCACCCATTTAACCACTTCCTGACGCCCGTACGACTATAAACGGCCGCAGGGTGGTTCTAATTCTCTGATCTGCCGTCTTTTTACGGCCTCCACTCCTCCAGCCTGGCAGCCGCGATGTCCGCCGGGCACTCGCGATTGGCGGTTACAGAGACAAGGACGTGGATCTGTGTGTAAACACACAGATCCATGTCCTGTCAGGGAGAGAGGAGACCGATCTGTGTCCCTTGTACATAGGGACATAGATCGGTCACCTCCCCCAGTCACCCCCCACAGTTAGAACACAATGCAGGGTACACATTTAACCCCTCCCTCAACCCCTAGTGTTAACCCCTTCAATGCCAGTCACATTTCTACAGTAATTAGTGCATATTTATAGCACTGATCGCTGTATAAATGTGAATGGCGCCAAAAATGTGTCAAAAGTGTCTGATGTGTCCGCCATAATGTCGCAGTCCCAATACAAATCACAGATCGCCGCCATTATTAGTAAAAAAAATAATTATAAAAAAAAATAATAATTCTGTCCCCTATTTTGTAAGCGCTATAACTTTTGCGCAAACCAAAAATATGTAGAAGAATACGTATCGGCCTAAACTGAGAAAAAAAATGTTTTTTTTTTAAAAAAAAGGCTATTTATTATAGCAACAAGTAAAAAATATTGATTTTTTTTTCAAAATGTACGCTTTTTTTTTGTTTATAGTGCAAAAAATAAAAACCACAGAGGTGATCAAATACCACCAAAAGAAAGCTCTACTTGTGGGGAAAAAAAAGGACATCAATTTTGTTTGGGAGCCACGTCGCACGACTGCGCAATTGTCAGTTAAATCGACGCAGTGCGTAAAGCTGAAATTTCACCTGGTCAGGAAGGGGGTATACGTGCCCAGTAAGAAAGTGGTTAATATGAGCTCTTTTTGTATGTCTATGTTGCATATTTGCACATCTCCCTTTTTGCAGAGCTCTCCCAGCACAGAGACTGGGGTCTCACCGAGAGCTAACAATCAGGACCTGATCACTATCGTAGCCTCTGATTGGCTATCACAATGATCAACTTATTTTTTCTATCTGTAACTGGAGGAGATACATTGGGGGTTATTTACTAAAGGCAAATCCACTTTCCACTACAAGTGCAAACTACACTTGAAATGGCACTGAAAGTGCGCTTGGAAGTGCAGTCATTGTAGATCCGAGAGGGACATGCCAGGAAAATAAAAAACAGCGTTTTAGCTTGCGCATGATTGGATAATAAAATCAGCAGAGCTTCCCCTCATTTCAGAGCATCCCCTCAGATTTACAGCGACTGCATTTTCAGTGCAAGTTCAAGTGCAGTTTGCAAAATAGTGCAAAGTGGATTTGCCTTTACTAAATAACCCCCATTGTATCTATTTTTCCTTGCAGAGAGAAGGAAAAAAAGTGTGTGTAAAAAAAAAAAAAAAATGATGATAATTATATTATTAAAAAATAAAATAACAAAATTAATATTAAAATCAAGGTTTGATCTAAGTCAGTGCCAGAGTTAGTATTTGGTTAAATCCAGGCTCAAAGGTCAGGGTCGAAGGTCAGGTTCAGTATTTTTTTGGACAGGATTTTTTTTATTTATTTGTATCAGTCTCAGTTAGTGTCCGTGTGTTTTTAGGTAGGATAAAAAAAAAAAAAAAAGCAAAATGTGCATTGTTGTTTCTGGGCTGTACTAAGGCCTCGTACACACCACTGATTTCCTCGGCAAAATCCATCAAGAAAAATGCCGGCAGAGCATTTTTGCCAAGAAAAACGGTCGTGTGTATGTTTATCGTTGAGAAAACTGTCGTGGATCTTGACGAGAAAAAAAGAGAACATGCTCTCTTTTTTCTCGTCGGGAGTCTCAATTTCTTCGTTGTGTTTCTCGTTGGGCTGGTTTACGACGAGAAACACATTTGTGTGTATGCTTAGAAACCCGCACATGCTCAGAATAAAGTATGAGACGGGAGCGCACCTTCGGTAAAAGTGGCGTTCGTAATGCAGATAGCACATTTGTCACGCTGTAACAGACTGAAAATCGCGAATCGTCTCTTACCAAACTTTTACTTAACACGCGGTAACATGAGATTAGCAAAAGCAGCCCCAAGGGTGGTGCCAGTGGAATGGAACTTCCCCTTTTACTGCCATCATACGTGTTGTACATCACCGTGTTTGAGAACGACGAGATTTTGTCTTGACAGTGTGTATGCAAGGAAAGCTTGACAAGAACCTCGTTGAGGAAAACAACGTTTCTTTTACGACGAGAGTCGTGTGTACGAGGCCTCAGGGTACAAATAACTAATAACATACACATATGTGGTTCCGCTGTAATTGCCATGAGCAGGAGAATTTTTTAGGTTGTTTTTTTGGTGGTAGGCTATGGTAGTAGCAAGAAATATACAGCTACATTTAAATTTTTTCTTTTTTTTTACTATTTTGGGCAAGTTTTTCTTTGATAATAAAAATTAAATCAGGAGCTATCCATTGCCGTTGACCAATGAAAGCCCAATTTGTTCAGAAAAAAAGGTATAGTCCACCTGGATGCACAAAGTAGTTGTGGTGATATGTACGGTTTTACTAACAACATGTCAAAGTTGCAAAATTGTGCTTAGGCATTAAGATTAGAGTTGAGCGGACACGAACCTGAACTTTAAAAAAAAAGTTAGGGTTCGGGAAAAAAAAAAAAAATATGCGCGGAGGTCCCCGCAAATTCAATAACCAGACCCTTTAGGTCTGGTATGGATATTAAGGGGAACCCCACCGTCAATTTAAAAAAAAATACGTGGGGTTCCCCCCAAATATCCATAACCAGACCCTTCAGGATTTTTATTTGGTTTAATTAATAAAATATTTTGTTCTACGGTATGTGTGTTTTTTTTTCAGACAACTATTACTTACACTTACACTTACAATGTACCCCATTACCATTCCACACAGGGGGGGCAGGATCTGGGGGTCCCCTTTGTTAAAGGGGTCTTCCAGATTCTGATAAGCCCCATGCCCGCATACCCCCACAACCACCGGGCAAGGGTTGTGGGGATGAGACCCTTGTCCCCATCAACATGGGGACAAGGTGCTTTGGGGGGCACCCCAAAGCACCCTCCCAATGTTGAGGGCATGTGGCCTGGTGCGGTTCGGGAGAGGGGGGGCCCGCACTCTGTCCCCCCTCTTTTCTTCGGCCGGCCAGGTCAACGTGCTCGGATAAGGGTCTGGTTATGGATATTTGGGGAGAACCCCATGTCATTTTTTTTTAATTGACGGCGGGGTTCCCCTTAATATCCATACGGTCTGGTTATTGAATTTGCGGGGCCCTCCGTGCATTTTTTTTTCCCGAACTCCGAACCCGGACCCGAACTTTTACCAATTATTCGGGTTAGGGACCGGGTTTGGGAAAAACCCAAAGTCTGTACCGAACCAGAACTTTACAGTTCGGGTTTGCTCAACCCTAATTAAGATTTGTTTTACCCTTAGGCACAAAGGGGTTCAAGTGGTTGTAAAGCCTTTACAGCCACTTTATGCTAAAGGTAAGCCTATAATAAGGCTTACCTGTAGCTACCCAGGATATCTCCTAAACCTGCATGGTCCCTTGCATGTGTCGATATCATCGGCACATGCGCACTAAAGATAACAGAAGCAATGGCACGCATTTGGCGTTACTGGCGATTACCGTAGGAGTGAGGTCATCGCGACTCCGGCCAATCACAGCACCGAAGCCACTATACCCGGAGGTCACTCCGGAAGAAATGTCGCCGGCCGGAGGGGAGTACGAGGACAGCTGCGGGGGCTTTGATCTAAGGTAAGCAATTCATAATCAGCTAGTATGCTATGCATACTAGCACATTATGCCTTTGTCATGCAGGATTTTTTATTTTATTTTTAACAAGGGTTTACAACCACTTTAAGGGGCACATTTAGCTGTAAATATGATATTTATCAAACATTCACCACAGGTGAATCTGCCAGTTGTATACTTTTAAATGACAGAGATTGACTCACCATCAGTGAGTGTTTGGTGAATATCACATTTACTGCTTTATAAATATGCTCCAAGTTTTGCTCATAATATCAATTTTGAATGTAATTACAGCGGTCGTCCTTGTTTCATACTTAAAGCGGATCTCCACCCTAAAGTGAAGTTCCGCTGATCGGAACCCTCCCCCCTCCGGTGTCACATTTGACACCTTTCAGGGGGAGGGGGGTGCAGATATCTAAAGACAGGTATTTGCACCCACTTCCGGCCCGCAGTCTCTGGCAAAAGACGAGTTTTTCCCGTTGTGTGCTGGGAACTCTCGGCTCCCAGCACACAGCGGGAGCCAATCGGCGGGCGCAGCGCGACTCACGCATGCACCGTAGGGAACCCGGGCAGTGAAGCCGGAGCGCTTCACTTCCTGGTTCCCTCACCGTGGTCCGCGGACGCCGCTGGACTCCAGGACAGGTAAGTGTCCTAATATTAAAAGTCAGCAGCTGCAGTATTTGTAGCTGCTGGCTTTTAATATATTTTTTTAATGGGCCATCCGCTTTAAAGGAGTTGTAAATAAAATAAAATTGTATGCTTAAATGACTGTTTACAGGGTATAGAGACATAATAGTTAACTGATTCCTTTTAAAAAACAATTAAAAATAGATAAAAATCAATCATATAATGTACCTGCAGTTTCTAGTTTCGTTTTTGCATGTTGTTTCCTGCCTCTGCTGTACAGAGCCACAGAGCCAATACAAGGCAGTGATGGTTCGGAAAACGAAACTGATTGGTGCTGAGGGGTTTTAGACACACAGTAATCACACCTCCTTGATTAGTGACCACAGAGAGAAAGCTCCCAGCACTGTGGTTATCAGGAAACAGATAACCAGGAAGTGTGAAGATCAGAGAAGAAATACAGCAATTTAAAGAAAAACTTTACTGGGCCCTGTTTACAACTCCAATGACCAATGGCCATAAAACAACCCTATAAACTCTTAGGTGAGGTCTTGTGGTTGGCTGGTTTTGGTGCCAAGAGCACAAGTCCCTACCCCCACTCCTGCCCTGCTAGAACACTTTCTCTCCTGCTGAGATCAAACCCTCCGCCATCTTGTGCCCTGCTCCTTGCTAAAGGTCTCCATACCACATTCCTGTCTATAGACCTTTGTATCCCCAAAGAAGCAATGTCCACACAAGAAGTAGTTTTGCTGCACTTTACTGGTGGTACGCAGGAAATGGCATTACAGTCACATAAGGACATACATTCCGGAGTCATTTGATATACACAGTCAATCACATTTAGTAGACGGTCCACAGTATCCACAAGTGAAAGCATGTACAGCCCCACAGTAGCCATTTCCCTTAGTGTCTCTCCTATGCCCTGGGTCATTAGTACTCACAGCACTGTGCTGTCTGAAGTCCCCTCCTTGCTAGGTACATCTCTTCAACGAACCCTCTAGGGATCGCCTGCCCTAAAAAGCCTTCTGAAATCTACCCTAGCCCCCACCTCCACAAAGAATGGAACAACTACAGCCAGCTTTTCCTGTGCACAGGTCCATTCCACCCTGCCTTCTGCCCTGTCCAGGAGAGCTCGGGAGCTAGGAGGGAGCCTCTCCTTACAAGGTCTGGAACTGGAGCTAGGAGAGACAGTTGGTCTGCACGGTTCAGAGAAGGTCCTTCAGGGAGGACCCAGGGCAGAGGCCAGTAAGTGAAAGCACAATGGAGACCTGGAAGAGGCATGCCATGGGAGCTGGGTGTAGAGCCAGAGGAAAGACTGTGGAGTTTATGTCTAATCGATGCAGCCATGAGGGCAGGAAGGATTTGCAAGTCGGGCTTTCTGGGATCAGTAGTCCATCAACAAATATCCTCTTCAAATAACATTTGCGGACATAAAAGGGGTACTGCAGGCATCTGGCCCATTGAAACTACTAGGATTTATTCAGAGTGAGGCCTAGTCAGCTGAAGATGGCGGGGAAGGAGTACTAATGCTGTGACAGGAAAGTGATGTGCAGGAGGAGAAGTGTCCTGAGGTAAAAGTCTGCAGGGAGAGTGCAGAGGCGGGAAATGTTCTGAGGTAAAAGTCTGCAGGGAGAGTGCAGAGGCGGGAAATGTTCTGAGGTAAAAGTCTGCAGGGAGAGTGCAGAGGAAATATTCTGAGGTAAAAGTCTGTCAGAATAAATGTCAGCCATTTTGCCCTATCTGAGGAAGTGTCACTCATGAACCGCTATAACATTTCCAATACTGGTATGAACGGCTATAACATTTCAAATACTAATTCATCCTATGGGCATCCCATGTCCCTATTCACCATCCAAGTTAATCCCTTAATAAAATACCAATACAAGAAAAATACTTTGACTGAAAGAGTGTGTCTAATGGATGGTTGTCTGGCAGCAGGGTGATATCAGTGGATGTAGTATAGGGTGACCAGACATCCCCAGTTTCAGGGGACAGTCCCTTGATTGAGGACACTGTCCCCGGACCAAGTCTGTCCCTAGTTTTGTCCCCAGATTGGATTTAATAGGGGGCAGTGGCAATTTCAAAGACAATCAGTGCAGAAGGAAAATTAAAAAATTAGAATTACACCCCCCCCGCTCCACCGGGGGGGTGTAAGGGGGTTTGTATTTTCCCCATTATCTGTGCCCCTTTCTGATGATCATGTGTTGTTCGGAGAGGAGGGAATATTTCTTCAGTTTCGGGCACATTGCCATTCAGCTCCACTGACATGTTCTTCTGCCTTGGCTCAAGTCCTGGCCAGCCACCTGCCTATCTCCTTGCCTTCCCTGGTGGAGTGATCTTCCTCCGCTCCCCATCCAGTAGTAGCCAGGGCCCCAAGAGTAAGACTTGACAGGCTGTGAGGTGGGCGGCGACAGGCAGAGAGTCGCTGATTGTTGCCATTACTATTAAAGAAGAAATATGTCCCCGGATTTCATTTAAAAAATCTGGTCACCTTAATATAGTAACTCGTAGCAACCACCCACTACATATGTAATCAATTTTTATTTTCATTTATGTGTTTGATGTGGTTTAAAGCGATTGTTTTGTAGCACTGTGTATGGTCACCATATAACAAGCTAATGAAGAAGGATTGCAAAAAAAAGACCCTCTATTAGCTCACACAGCGGAGATTCACACCATGAGGCATTTACATCTGGGAAACGTCTGATCAGGGTGAAGTGTATTTGCGTTTCCAGCGACACCGTCCCCGTGGCTGATATTTTATATTATTATTGTTTCTATGGAAAGCAATTATAATGTATGCATCCCCGCTATTATCCAGGCTGGCAAGGACAATGGTAATTGCTCCTCTTCCCAGAAGCTTTTACCCCCCTCAGAAAAAGAAAACAGGGATAACAAAGCACTTGATTACTTTCCTGGAAGAGTCTCTTTGTTATTCTCCTCTCTGGCTCACAGGCCAATACATTAGGGGGTTCCGCACTTTAAATGTAAGCCTTGGCTGTATATTAATTGGATCTTGTATTGCTGCTTTATCATAGACTGTTCATAATGACATTGATACATCGGACGCCCCCCCCCCCGCCGTGTCGTTCGCCATTTTCTCTCCAAATTACCATATAATGTAAAACTATTGTGTGCTGAATACACAGAGCCGTGTTATTTAGCCGACATTTACAAAGTGTCCCTAATAACACTCGGAGAATAATGTCAGGAGGAGCTGTGTGTACATAAAGCTTTACAATCACTTTAACTACTGTATATATCTTATGTCTTTCTATCTTTCTTCCCATATTTAACTATATATCCTATCTCTCTAACTATATTAGTCACTGTATATTATCTAAAAAAAATATATCTATCTATCTATTTAACTAAATATACAATCTTTCTCTCTAAATTGATTTATATTCTATCGATCTAGCTCAGCACCGCCCCCTCTGGCTCGGCACTGCCACTGAAATAACATACATTCATGCATTGCATGAATGTATATTATTGTTGCCAGCTGCCGCTGGTCTATTCAGGTGGCCGGACCTTGAGCGCCGACCACCTGAATAACGGCAGCAGGTTGGCTGTGCGGAGAAGCCTATCAGAGCCAGTGGCTCTGATAGGCTTTCCGAGTACAGTCCTCGTCTCCCAGATGCTTATCCTCGGAACGTACGGGGGGTGCGTTCCTTGGATAAGACTGACGGCCGTCTCAGCCAATAAGGTTCACCGATTTTGGTTATCGGTAACCTGATTGGCTGAAGCGCCACCAAGGCAGGAGAAGACATCGAGGGACGTGGAAGGAGAAAGGTAAGTGCATTTTACAGGGCACATTGGCGACAATGGGCACAGAGGCGACAAAGGGCACAGTGGCATCAATGGGCACAGTTGCGACCAAGGGCACAGTGGCATTAAGGGGCACAGTGGTGACAATGGACATATTGGCAACAATTAAAGGGCACAGGGACATGCACCTAGGCAACAATGGGCACAGTGGTGACAATTAAAGGGCACAGTGGTGACAATTGGCACAGTGGCCACAATTCAGGGGCACAGTGGCTGCGTTTGATGGCATGGCACAGTGGTGACAATTGATGGCACAGTGGCTGTGTTTGATGGCATTGCACAGTGGCTGCATTTAATGGCATGGCACAGTGACTGCGTTTGATGGCATGGCACAGTGGTGCGAATTGATGGCATAATGACTGCATTTGATGGTATGTCACAGTGGTTATAATTGATGGCACAGTGACTGAATTTGATGGCATGGCACAGTGGTGACAATTGATGGCACAGTGGCTGCGTTTGATGGCATGGCACGGTGGTGACAATTTATGGCACAGTGGCTGCATTTAATGGGCACAGTGAGGCTGCTATTTATCTAGATATTTCTATCTATTTTACTATATATCCTATATTTCTTCCTATATATCTATTCATCTAGATATCGTAAATCTAGTTATATTATCTATCTGTCTGTCAATCAATCTATCTGTTTGTCAGTCTGTCAATCAATCTATCTGTTTGTCTGTCTGTCTGTCTGTCTGTCTGTCTGTCTGTCTGTCTGTCTGTCTGTCTGTCTGTCTATCTATCTATCTATCTATCTATCTATCTATCTATCTATCTATCTATCTATCTATCTATCTATCTATCTATCTGTCTTTCTTTCTTTCTACCCTTTCTTTATTCCATGTATATTCAGCATTGGATGTTGAGCCTGGCAGCCATTCCTCAGGCCTAATGAGTGCTCCCCAAAGCCCAGACTTAGCACTAATTTTAGCACCTTGTAATTAACATTCTCTTTATCAAGGACAGTGGTGATGGGAGCGGGTCCTGCTTGGGGAGCGCAGTATTCCTCAGTTAGCGGTGCTTGAACTGTATGGGAACGTTAGGTGTTACATTTGTTTTTAATTGTAATTAATCATAAAAGCGTAAGACGTGACACGGGTGGCTTAGACTAGGTTAATTTTGTGTATACACATACATACTTTTTTAATTATCTCATATTATTTGTATTTATAGGGCTGATTCGGGTTTTGGTATCATGTGAGTAATTAATATAAACTAGAAAAGTCGGAGGCGGGGGAAGAAGTAATGGGGGTGTAACGAAATCCCTGATTCATTTAAAGAGGAATATTATTATTAAAACGACTAAACTCTGGTTTAAAAAAAATGATATTGTATGTATTGTTAACTTTAAAAAAAAGTCCATTCTGTTCTCAGCCTCCTCTAAATTCCCCCTTTTTTTTTCTTTTTTTGCTTTAACATTAACACCTTTTAAATGGTGAAGCAAAATAAAAGAAGGTGAGAAGAGGAGAGCAGAGGGAATGAGAGATGAACGCATCAGTCTAATGCTACTCCGTTCACTGTCCAGTCACTGGTTATGGGTGGGGAAGAGTCGTTTTCTTCCCCACCCATAGCCAGTGACTGGACAGTGAAAGTAGTAGCGGTAGACTGATGCACTCATCTCTCAGTCACTCTGCTCTCCTCCTCCCCACCCATAGCCAGTGACTGGACAGTGAAAGTAGTAGCGGTAGACTGATGCACTCATCTCTCAGTCACTCTGCTCTCCTCCTCCCCACCCATAGCCAGTGACTGGACAGTGAAAGTAGTAGCGGTAGACTGATGCACTCATCTCTCAGTCACTCTGCTCTCCTCCTCCCCACCATAGCAGTGACTGGACAGTGTGAAAGGAGTAGCAGTAGACTGATGCACTCATCTCTCAGTCACTATGCTCTCCTCCTTCCCACCCACAGCCAGTGACTGTCAGAGAATGTGACCGAAAGGAGTAGCAGTAGACTGATGCATCTCATCTCCCAGTCACTATGCTCTCTTCTTCCCCACCCCATAGCCAGTGACTGGACAGAGAAAGGAGTAGTATTCAGCCAGTGATAGACTGATGCTCTCATCATCTCTCAGTCACTCTGCTCTCCTCCTCCCCACCCATAGCCAGTGGAACTGGTAGCAGTGAAAGGAGTCATAATGTGAGTAAAAAGGAAGTAGACTGGTGCCCTTCATCTCTCAGTCACTATGCTCTCTTCTTCCCCACCCATAGCCAGTGACTGGACAGTGAAAGGAGTAGCAGTAGACTGACGCTCTCATCTCTCAGTCACTCTGCTCTCCTCCTCCCCACCCATAGCCAGTGGCTGGACAGTGAAAGAAGTAGCAGTGGGACTGATGCTTCTTATCTTCTCAGTAGCAGACTGATGATCTCTCTCTCTCCTTCCCCACCCATAGCCAGTGACTGGACAGTGAAAAGGAGTAGCAGTAGACTGATGCACTCATCTCTCAGTCACTCTGCTCTCCTCTCCCCACCCATAGCCAGTGACTGTACAGAGAAAGGAGTAGCCCCAGGTAGGACTGATGCTCTCATCTCTCAGTCCACTCTGCTCTCCTCCTCCCCACCCATAGCCAGTGACTGGACAGTAAATGAGAGTAAAGTGCAGTAGAATTGGTTGCCCTCATCTCTCAGTCACTATGCTCTCCTTTTCCCCACCCATAGCCAGTGACTGGACAGTGAAAAGAAAGTAAGCAGTAGACTGATGCACTCATCTTCAGTCACTATGCTCTCTTCTTCCCCACCCAAGCCAGTGACTGGACAGTGAAAGGAGTAGCAGTAGACTGATGCTCTCATCTCTCAGTCACTCTGCTCTCCTCCTCCCCACCCATAGCCAGTGACTGGACAGTAAGAAAGGAGCGGCAGGGAGATGGTGCCCTCATCTCTCAGTCACTATGCTCTCCTTTTCCCCACCCATAGCCAGTGACTGGACAGTGAAAGAAGTAGCAGTAGACTGATGCACTCATCTCTCAGTCACTATGCTCTCTTCTTCCCCACCCATAGCCAGTGACTGGACAGTGAAAGGAGTAGCGGTAGACTGATGCACTCATCTCTCAGTCACTCTGCTCTCTCCTTCCTTCCCACCCATAGCCGGTGACTGGACAGTAGAGTAGAGATGCACATCTCTGTAGCCGGTGAGACAGTGAGTAGCCACTGCACTCATCTCTCAGTCACTCTGCTCTCCTCTTCCCCACCCATAGCCAGTGACTGGACAGTGAAGTAGTAGCAGTAGACTGATGCACTCATCTCTCAGTCACTCTGCTCTCCTCCTCCCCACCCATAGCCAGTGACTGGACAGTGAAAGGAGTAGCAGTAGACTGATGCACTCATCTCTCAGTCACTATGCTCTCCTCTTCCCCACCCACAGCCAGTGACTGTACAGAGAAAGGAGTAGCAGTAGACTGATGCACTCATCTCCCAGTCACTATGCTCTCTTCTTCCCCACCCATAGCCAGTGACTGGACAGAGAAAGGAGTAGCAGTAGACTGATGCTCTCTTCTCTCAGTCACTCTGCTCTTCTCCTCCCCACCCATAGCCAGTGACTGGACAGTGAAAGGAGTAGCAGTAGACTGGTGCCCTCATCTCTCAGTCACTATGCTCTCCTTTTCCCCACCCATAGCCAGTGACTGTACAGAGAAAGGAGTAGCAGTAGACTGATGCTCTCATCTCTCAGTCACTCTGCTCTCCTCCTCCCCACCCATAGCCAGTGACTGGACAGAGAAAGAAGTAGCAGTGGACTGATGTTCTTATCTCTCAGTCACTATGATCTCCTCTTCCTTACCCAAAGCCAGTGACTGGACAGTGAAAGGAGTAGCAGTAGATTGATGCACTCATCTCTCAGTCACTCTGCTCTCCTCCTCCCCACCCATAGCCAGTGACTGTACAGAGAAAGGAGTAGCAGTAGACTGATGCTCTCATCTCTCAGTCACTCTGCTCTCCTCCTCCCCACCCATAGCCAGTGACTGGACAGTAAAAGGAGTAGCAGTAGAATGGTGCCCTCATCTCTCAGTCACTATGCTCTCCTTTTCCCCACCCATAGCCAGTGACTGGACAGTGAAAGAAGTAGCAGTAGACTGATGCACTCATCTCTCAGTCACTATGCTCTCTTCTTCCCCACCCATAGCCAGTGACTGGACAGTTATGAGTAAGGAGAGGTAGTAGCAGTAGACTGGACGCTCTCATCTCTCAGTCACTCTGCTCTTCCTCCCCACCCATAGCCAGTGACTGGACAGTGAAAGGAGTAGTTGCAGTAGACTGGTTCCCTCATCTCTCAGTCACTATGCTCTGCTCTTCCCCACCCATAGCCAGTGACTGGACAGTGAAAGGAGTAGCAGTAGGACTGATGCACTCATCTCTCAGTCACTATGCTCTCTTCTTTCCCCACCCATAGCCAGTGACGGACAGTGAAGGGGGTAGCAGTAGACTGAGGGCCCACTCATCTCTAGCAGTCACTCTGCGATCCCTCTTCCCCACCCCATAGCCAGTGACTGGACAGTGAAAGGAGTAGCAGTAGACTGATGCACTCATCTCTCAGTCACTATTGCTCTCCTCTTCCCCACCCATAGCCAGTGACTGGACAGTGAAGGAGTAGCAGTAGACTGATGCACTTCATCTCTCAGTCACTCTGCTCTCCTCCTCCCCACCCATAGCCAGTGACTGGACAGTGAAAGGAGTAGCAGTAGACTGATGCACTCATCTCTCAGTCACTATGCTCTCCTCTTCCCCACCCACAGCCAGTGACTGTACAGAGAAAGTAAAGAGTAGCAGTAGAGGATGCACTCATCTCCCAGTCACTATGCTCTCTTCTTCCCCACCCATAGCCAGTGACTGGACAGTGAAAGGAAGTAGCAGAGACTGATGCTCTCTTCTCTCAGTCACTCTGTCTTCTCCTCCCCACCCTAGCCAGTGACTGGACAGTGAAAGGAGTAGCAGTAGACTGGTGCCCTCATCTCTCAGTCACTATGCTCTGCTTTTCCCCACCCATAGCCAGTGACTGGACAGAGAAAGGAGGAGTAGACAGTAGGACTGATGCTTCCATCTCTCAGTCACTCTGCTCTCCTCTTCCCCACCCATAGCCAGTGACTGGACAGAGAAAGAAGTAGACAGTGGACTGTGTCTCTTATCTCTCAGTCACTATGGATCTCCTCTTCTCTTCACCCATAGCCAGTGACTGGACAGTGAAGGAGTAGCTAGTAGATTGATGCACTCATCTCTCAGTCACTCTGCCCTCCTCCTCCCCACCCATAGCCAGTGACTGTACAGTGAAAGGAGTAGCAGTAGACTGATGCTCTCATCTCTCAGTCACTCTGCTCTCCTCCTCCCCACCCATAGCCAGTGACTGGACAGTAAAAGGAGTAGCAGTAGAATGGTGCCCTCATCTCTCAGTCACTATGCTCTCCTTTTCCCCACCCATAGCCAGTGACTGGACAGTGAAAGAAGTAGCAGTAGACTGATGCACTCATCTCTCAGTCACTATGCTCTCTTCTTCCCCACTTATAGCCAGTGACTGGACAGTGAAAGGAGTAGCAGTAGACTGATGCTCTCATCTCTCAGTCACTCTGCTCCCTCCTCCCCACCCATAGCCAGTGACTGGACAGTGAAAGGAGTAGCAGTAGACTGGTGCCCTCATCTCTCAGTCACTATGCTCTGCTTTTCCCCACCCATAGCCAGTGACTGGACAGTGAAAGAAGTAGCAGTAGACTGATGCACTCATCTCTCAGTCACTATGCTCTCTTCTTCCCCACCCATAGCCAGTGACTGGACAGTGAAGGGGTAGCAGTAGACTGAGGCACTCATCTCTCAGTCACTCTGCGATCCTCTTCCCCACCCATAGCCAGTGACTGGACAGAGAAAGGAGTAGCAGTAGACTGATGCACTCATCTCTCAGTCACTATGCTCTCTTCTTCCCCACCCATAGCCAGTGACCGGACAGTAAAGGGGTAGCAGTAGACTGAGGCACTCATCTCTCAGTCACTCTGCGACCCTCTTCCCCACCCATAGCCAGTGACTGGACAGTGAAAGGAGTAGCAGTAGACTGATGCACTCATCTCTCAGTCACTATGCTCTCTTCTTCCCCACCCATAGCCAGTGACCGGTCAGTGAAGGGGTAGCAGTAGACTGAGGCGCTCATCTCTCAGTCACTCTGCGATCCTCCTCCCCACCCATAGCCAGTGACTGGACAGTGAAAGGAGTAGCAGTAGACTGATGCGCTCATCTCTCAGTCACTATGCTCTCCTCTTCCCCACCCATAGCCAGTGACTGGACAGTGAAAGGAGTAGCAGTAGACTAATGTGCTAATTTCTCAGTCTCTCTGCTCTCCACTTCCCCACCCATAGCCAGTGACTGGACTCCTTCTATCAGCACACTTCTTGTACTTAACTTTCTTGTTATGCTTCTCTCCCCCAATCTGAGCTCTGCTGTACAGTACTGCAAGAGGCTGATACCAGTTAAATGTAGCTACTTTTACTGCTTGCATTTTTTAATAAATACAGAGCTGCACTAATGTGTGATTTCTTTTTTTAAATCTGCTTGGAGTTCTGTTTTTACCTATTCACCATACATGGGCAGTGATTAGAGGGGGGGGGGGGGTTCACGCACACACTACACATTTGCAGAAGCTGGGAGTGCATGTAAATTTGACAAGCTGATTGCGATTGGTTGACTGTACAAATAAGACACCTGACCACTTCCACAGACCCCCCATAGTGCTGTCCTCTCCTGTGAAATCTCCCCCAATGCCGGATGCCACTGGGTAGAGGGGAGTGGGGGAGGGGGATCAGCACATGTCTGTTTGCCGATCTCTTCTCGCTAGGATGAACATAGAAGCATCATGTATTATGTCACTTCCAGCTTCAGCTGTCACTTTCCCCACAATCTGCATTCCATTATTTACAGTGGAAGGCAAGCGATCTAATAGACCCCCGATGTCTCACTAAAGGAACCTGTCACAACAAAATGCTATTACCTTAGGGTGACCAGACATTCCCAGTTTCCGGGGGCAGTCCCCGCTTAGAGGACAATTTCCCCAGACCAAGTCTGTCTCCGGTTTTGTCCCCGGATAGGAGCTGGGGCAATTTCAAAGACAGTCAGTGCAGAATTTAAAAAAATCTGAATTACACCCCTGCTCCGCCGCTCCTACTAGCTTAGAAGAGTGTATTTTTCCATTATCTGTGTCCCGTTCTTATGATTGCTTTACGCTATAAACTAAAAAATCCAGACAATTCTGAAATATATATATGTGTATCTAAAATATATATGTATATATATATATATATATATATATATATATATATATATTTTTTTTTTTTTTACTTTATGCTTTCTACTTTCATCCAATATTTTTTTTTTTTTTTTTAAAGCACCAGGTTTTTTTCATTAATTTAGGCCAATAGGTATATTTAGGGCACATATTTTTGGTAAACAAAAAAAAATCCAAAAAGCATATATTGATTGGTTTGTGCAAAAGTTATAACAATCGTAATGCTGATGTGGCCCACACATTGGGCCAGATTCAGATACAATTAGATTATCGTAGTGTTTGCCAAATACACTACGCCGCCGTATTTTACCTGGCTCTACGTGGAATCCAGGTAGATTTTGTCCAGTAAACGACGGCGGCGTAGTGTATTTCTCCCGTCGCAATCCATCTACGCGAGTAGGGGGCGTGAATCATTTAAAATAGGCGCGTTCCCGCGGCGATCGAACTGCGCATGCTCCGTTCGCAAATTTCCCGCCGTGCATTGCGCGAAAACACGTCGTTACGTCATTCGTTGTTTGAGTAGCGTCGTTTACGCACGATCCTCGTCCCGAACGAGTTACGTAAAAAATAAAAATAAAATAAAAAATCGACGCGTGAACGACGGCCATACTTAACATGGGCTACGTACCGTTATACCAGCAAATAGCTGGTCTAACAGTACGTAAAAAAAAATAGACGAAAGCGATTGCGAAGACCGCTCGTATCTTCGTGGATCGCCGTAAAAACACATTTGCATATCCCGACGCATGAAAACGACGCAAACTCCTCCCAGCGGCCGCAAATATATCGCAGCGTAGATCCGAAGGCTTACGAAGACGTAAGCCTCTCGGATCGAAGCCAGAAGCCGCCGTATCATGGTTTGAGGATTCAAACTAGTGATACGGCGCGCAAAATTTGAAATTACTCCTGTCTAACACCAGTTAGACAGGCGTAATTGCTTTCTGAATCTGGGCCACTGAGTTTGACACCCCTGGTGTAAGGGATGAAGTAGATGGGCGGCGTTTTAATAATATAAATCCGGTCAATTACTATTTTACAATCCGACGCCGATCCGCATAGTTATTCAAAAAAAGATAGTTTTATAAACTAGGTCCACACCGTTGTCATTTTGCTTGTGGGCATTGTGAAGCCCACAAGCACTTACTTCCTGGAAGTCTTGGATGGGGAGTGATAATTGGGTAGCGCACTGCATCCTGGGAAATGATGACACACATTTCCCAGGAGCATTAGAGGGAGTTGATGTCAGAATCCTAGGTGATTCCAAAGGCAGATTTCGTGGGACCGCATAGCATCAGGCATTTCCAGTTTTTTTGTTTTTTTTTAGGTCTAATGAGCACAATAATGAAAAAAAAAATTGGGATGGAAACTCCACTTTAAGGCCCATACACACAATCGGACTTTCCAATAACAATGGTCCGACGGATGTGTTTTATAGTACAAACCAAACGTCTGTATGCTCCATTGGTCAATTGTTGTCGGAATTTCCACGGGCATGCTCTCAAACTCTCCGACAACAAATGTGTTACGTCGGATCATCCGATTGTGTGTACACAAGTCCATTGGACTAAAATCCAAAGTACAAACAAGCATGCTTAGAACCAATGCTAAACATCAGACAACAATACCAGAAGTTGTCCAAAGGGTGGTGGTAAAGTGCATACCAAGTTCACGGCCAAAACTCCTTCGGACAAAACTCCACGGAACAGTCGGATGGAAGTCCAATCATGTGTGTGAGGCGGCGTACACACGGCTGAGGTTCTCGCTGAAAACCAGCGAGAACCTCGCTGGAATGCACATTCCAGCGAGGACCTCGGCCGTGTGTACGGTCTCGCCGAGCTTCCTGTCGGGAAGCCCGTCGAGCAGAAATAGAGAGCACGCTCTCTATTTCCTCGACGGCCCGCCCGGAAGAATGGCTGGTTGCCGATTTCGACGGCCGGCAGGATGTGTTCTGCCCGTCGAGATTCCCTGCCGTGTGTACGCCGCCTAAGGCTTAAGAGTAATTTAAGGGTGAACTTCCACCAAGGCTCTGTGAGAATATTCTTACACAATATTGTACAATTAGGCCCCATGCACACGAGAAGCAAAAGCAAACACTTCTAAACTCAAGTTTTCAAACGCAAAAACCGGCGTTCAAAATGCCCGTTTTTTCCGCGAATTTCGCTGCGTTTTGCCGCGTTTAGCGGCGTTTTACCGCGATTACGGCTATCAGCGTTCAGAACCACTGAATTGTAGACCCTTCCAAAGCTTATATATTTAACCATTTCTGCAATTTTCAACAGAGAGAGCAGCAGCAGGAGAGAGAGCACTTGCATACATTCATTATTCTCCTTTGTGAAATGGATCCCATAATGAATATATGCCAAGAAATTGTTCTTACTTTGCACTTGATGAGGCTTCAACGCCGTCGCAAACTACGTGGACGACCCGTTCACAGAGCTTGTCGTGGCTATTGGACCCATCCGTTGATGGCACAGAGATTTTCAGTTTGGTATTTTACATTTCGAATTTTCAAAATTTCGAATTTTCAAAATTTCGAATTTTCAAAATTTCGAATTTTCAAAATTTCGAATTTAGAAAAATTCGAATTTTCGAAAATTCGAATTTTTGAAAATTCGAATTTTGAAAATTCGAAATGTTAAAAATTCGAATTTTCAAAATTCGAATTTTTAAAAATTCGAAATTTAGAAAAATTCGAAATTTTGGAAAATTCGAATTTTGAAAAATTCGAATTTTCGAAAATTCGAAATATTGAAAAATTCGAATTTTGAAAATTCGAATTTTGAAAATTCGAATTTTGAAAATTCGAAATGTTAAAAATTCGAATTTTCAAAATTCGAATTTTAGAAAAATTTCGAATTTTCAAAATTTCGAATTTTCAAAATTTCGAATTTTCAAAATTTCGAATTTTTCAATATTTCGAATTTTCGAAAATTCGAATTTTCAAATTTCGAATTTTCGAAAATTCGAAATTTCAAAATTCGAAATTTCAAAATTCGAATTTTCCAATAAGTATTTTTTGACTCTGATACAGACTTCCATCTCTTCTGAAAATCTTTCACTGTACAAGGAACAATAAGAATATGTCAGACATTTTAACTAGTTTACATCCCAACCAAGCCCAAAGCTGTATTAATCGTACCTCTTTTTTTCTGGGTGATATGGGTTCAACTGGTTCCATGTCAATTCTTTTCCAATTTCTTGCCAAGTCCTTTGCTTGGTTGTCCTGTCTGAATATAGTTCATGGGACTTGTCCCATATTTGGGGATAAACCTGGACTGCCTCTATAAGTTGTACTAAAGTAACATCAGAAGTCATTTTTGAAAATTCGAATTTTTAACATTTCGATTTTTCAAAATTTCGAATTTAGAAAAATTCGAACTTTCGAAAATTCAAATTTTGAAAAATTCGATTTTCGAAAATTCGAAATTTTGAAAAATTCGAATTTCGAAAATTCGAAATTTTGAAAAATTCGAATTTTGAAAATTCGAAATTTTGAAAAATTCGAATTTTGATAAATTCGAATTTTGAAAATTCGACATTTTGAAAATTCGACATTTTGAAAAATTCGAATTTTGAAAATTCGAAATTTTGAAAAATTCGAATTTTGAAAATTCGAAATTTTGAAAATTCGAAATTTTGAAATTTTGAAATTTCGAATTTTGAAAATTCGAAATGTAAAAAAATCGAATTTTTAAATATTCGAAATTTAGAAAAATTCGAAATTTAGAAAAATTCGAAATTTTCAAAATTCGAAATTTTCAAAATTCGAAATTTTCAAAATTCGGATTTTCAAAATTCGCATTTTTCAATATTTCGAATTTTCGAAAATTCGAAATTTTCAAAATTCGAATTTTCGAAAATTTGAACTTTGAAATTTCGAAATTTCAAAATTCGAATCTTCGAAATTTCGAAATTTCAAAATTCGAATTTTCGAAAATTCGAAATGTGAAAATTCGAATTTTCGAAAATTCGAAATGTGAAAATTCGAATTTTCGAAAATTCGAATTCTGAAAATTTCGAATTTTTCTAAATTTCGAATTTTTCTAAATTTCGAATTTTTTAAAAATTCGAATTTTCAAAATTCGAATTTTTAACATTTCGAATTTTCAAAATTCGAATTTTCCAATAAGTCTTTTTTTAAAGTAACATCAGAAGTCATTTTTGGAGATGTCACCTCTTCAACTTCTAACCAAAAATGAAGATTTTGGGAGGTGGCTTGTGGACAACGGTCAGGAAAAACACATGTCTTGGGGTTGTCTGCTGGCTAGACAGCATGCCAGACATTCATATGCAAATTAGACACTGATTAGATTAGTTGGGCTGAATGGAAATGCAGGTGGACAGATATTGTTGAAAGTACAACATATAGGTTTAAATTCAAAAGGAAAATTTTGGAAAGTGCAATGCTGGTGGTGTATTGAATTATTGAATGAATATATATCATCTTTGAATTATCTGAATGATAGACATAAATTAAAACGATTAAAATAATTTTTTTAACATTTTTTAATGATATTTCCCTATTTTATTATGTTAAAAATAGGGTTCCTTTAAAAACGCTTATAAACGCAAACGCGGCTAAACGCGGGTGCCGCGTTTAGACGCGTTTAGCGGCATTTAGCGTTTAAAACGCAAAAGCAAACGCTTCTGAACCCAAAATTTTGCGTTTGAAAAAACGGCCCTAAACCCAACTGCTTTTAACCGCCAAAAAACGTGATTGTGTGCATGGACACATAGGATAACATTAAATGTGTTCAGGGGCAGTTGAAAAAAATGCCCAAACGCCTCTGAACTCGAGTTTACCAGCGTCTCGTGTGCATGGGGCCTTAGAGGAGGCATTTATCATTGTGTCAGGTGTGCTGTTACTTCAATTCAGGCTATTTAGCTGGATGGGGAAAGGCTAACATAAAACACACCTTGGGGCAGATTCACAGAGAAATGGATTATCGTAGCGTATCAGAAATACACTACGCCGCCGTTTTTTACCTTGCTCTACGTGGAATTCAGGTAGATTTTCTACGGTAAACGACGGCGGCGTAGTGTATTTCTCCCGTCGCAATCCATCTGCGCGAGTAGGGGGCGTGAAACATTTAAATTGGGCGCGTTCCCGCGGCGATCGATCTGCGCATGCTCCGTTCGCAAATTTCCCGCCGTGCATTGCGCGAAATCACGTCGTGACGTCATTCGTTGTTTATGTAGCGTACTTTACGGGCGATCCACGTCCCGACGAGTTACGTAAACAAAATAAAATTTTAAATAAATTCGAAGCGGGAACGACGGCCATACTTAACATGGGCTACGTAAAGTTAGAGCAGCAAAAAGCCTGCTTAACATTACGTATAAAAAAATAGACGAAAACGATTGCGACGCCCGCTCGTATGTTCGTGAATCCCCGTAAAAACACATTTGCATATCCCGACGCACCAAAACGACGCGAACTCCTCCCAGCGGCCGCAAATAGATGGCAGCGTAGATCCGAAGGCTTACGAAGACGTAAGCCTCTCGGATCGAAGCCCGAAGCCGGCGTATCATGGTTTGAGGATTCAAACTAGTGATACGCCGCGCGAAATTTGAAATTACTCCTGTCTAACCCCAGTTAGACAGGCGTAATTGTTTTGTGAATCTGCCCCCAAGCCTTTATTTTTAGTGGGAACCAACACATTCATTTCTATCTTTGTTTCATATTTCTCTTTTCAAGTTAGGGCTCCGGTCAGTTTAAATATTTACAGATTCCTACAATATGTGTAGCACAAATGATTCCTATTGGAACAATACCTATATACTGTGTGAGAATGTTTGCAATCCATTTTAATGAATCAGGCGTGCTAATGTACCATGAACGGCAGCCCAGGGTGGGAAGTTCTTAGATTTGGTTGCTGCAATTTAATGAAGAAAATATTGTTTTGATCATGCGTATCTAGACTAATACCTGGGGTAAGGATTGTTTATGTTGCTTCCTTCATGATGTTTCATCTGCGACCTGCAGACCACACAAGAACGAACATTTGGAAAGGGAATTACTAATATTTGCTATATTCAAAAAGAAGCAGCTGTGTTATTATTTCCTAGCTATAAAAGCAATGTGGATGTAGCAACCTCATAGTATAATTTTTGGCTTGCTGTCATCAGAGGAGCGATGATCTTTTGCTTTGGTCTGTTTGTGGTTTCACATGATGCTGGAGTTTGATTGTTTCCCCCTGCCTCTGGGAGAAGCTTCCAGAGCTTAGAGGGAAATTCAGCTGACGTGCCTGAATATTTACTATGCTCTAGGACAATGGTCTGGGGGGGTTATAAATAGGCTAAAACTCAGAGCAGACAGTTTTTTTC
Organism: Rana kukunoris; assembly: GCA_029574335.1. Lineage (NCBI taxonomy): Eukaryota > Metazoa > Chordata > Amphibia > Anura > Ranidae > Rana > Rana kukunoris. The sequence goes on along the minus strand of CM056055.1, from coordinate 199,466,253 downwards.
TCCATAAGGAATCGATAAGTGATCTTCAGGAGGTTGCTTGCCCTGAGGCATCTCTGGACTGATTGCCCAGCTTCTCTATGAAGGGATTAAGCCTGTAGATCAGGGGTGCCAGGGGAGGGCTGGCAGCCTAAGCGCTTTGGGGCAAGTCCAGTCAAGTGGCCCATAGAGCGTGGAAAAGTGATGGATCGATGAAAAAAGTCTAAGATTTTTCATGATCACAAGAGTCCGCACAGAGGCCCCCCTTAAATCAGAGTCTGCACAGAGGCCCCCCTTACATCAGAGTCGACACAGAACTTCCCCTTACATCAGAGTCTGCACAGAGGCCCCCCTTACATCAGAGTCTGCACAGAGGCCCCCCTTACATCAGAGTCGACACAGAGCCTCCCCTTACATCAGAGTCCGCACAGAGCCTCCCCTTACATCAGAAATGAACACAATGCTGGCGCACACAGGAACCACTGTAATTTAAATTGTCCTCAGTGCAAAGTCCTGTAAGCTATGGAAAGCTTTGTAGTGAGTCACAGTTCTTTGATAAAAGGCAGCCTTGTGTGGGTAGCCGAAGCAATGCTCCAAGGACATGTAGATAAAAAACAAAAAGACAGGCGCCACTAAATAAACTGCTGGACTTTAATGAAAAAGTAACACAAAAGCACTCACATAATAGTTGAAATACACAGGCATAGGGTGGAGGTCTTCATGAATCGTCACAAACCAGCCGAGGATTGATAGGGTCCCGGGGAACTCTTCATGCTGATGTCTGCTAGGGACCCTATCAATCCTCAGCTGGTTTGTGACGATTCATGAAGACCTCCACCCTATGCCTGTGTATTTCAACTATTATGTGAGTGCTTTTGTGTTACTTTTTCATTAAAGTCCAGCAGTTTATTTAGTGGCGTCTGTCTTTTTGTTTTTTATCCCCTTACATCAGAGTCCGCACAGAGGCCCCCCTTACATCAGTGTCCGCACAGAGGCCCCCCTTACATAAGATTCCGCACAGAGGCCCCCCTTACATTAGAGTCCACACAGAGGCCTCCCCTTACATCAGAGTCTACACAGAGGCCTCCCCTTACATCAGAGTCCACACAGAGGCCTCCCCTTACATCAGAGTCCGCACAGAGCCTCCCCTTACATCAGAGTCCACACAGAGCCTCCCCTTACATCAGAGTCCGCACAGAGCCTCCCCTTACATCAGAGTCCGCACAGAGCCTTCCCTTACATCAGAGTCCGCACAGACCCCATATACATCATGTCTGATGTAAGGGGTGTTCTGGGAAACTTGATTTAAGGGTGCATGCTGTGGACTATTGTGTAAAGAGGGTCTCTGCTCACCAAAGCCTGCCCCCCTCCCCTTTAACAAAGTCCACAGAGCACCCCTTTTTATACACTGGGAGGCAGGAGAGACTAGAGAGGGTGAGCTTACCAGGATGGAGGCTGAAGGGCAGGCAGGCCGTCTGATTCTTTTTTGAGTTCAAACTTCCTGTCCAGTTCCCACACATGCCCAGGGAGTGTGGGCAGGGCAGACTCAGAAGGAGGAGGAGCAGATGAGCTCTATCTCTCCTCGTGTCTGTGCAGAGAGAGAAGGGGATGTCAGTGCTGGTGTGCGCTGAGGCTGAGCTATGTGTGAGACGACACATAGCTCAGCTCTGCAGCCATCTACCTTGGAGCTGACATGGCTGCACAGTGGGGGGTGAGCAGCGTCCGTGACCTGTGTTAACAGTGCACCAGCAGGCATATTCCTGCTCTGCAAAAACAGCATTTGGTAGTGGTGGACGGTGGCTGTGCATAGTTTTACCAGCCTGGGGGGAGATTTACACCCTGCCCCCCTGCCAGCCCTCCCCTGAAGGGTGCCCAACCTTTCGAAGAGCAAGGGCCACTAAAGCGACTAGGTAACCGGTCGAAGGCCACAATGTGTATAGCGGGTGGATGGCAGCCCACTCGGCTCTATAGAGCCCACTCTACTCTCAGCACACCAAACTCGCAGGTAATAACAGTCTATGGCTCAGTGCAGGTAACCCACAGGTGCACTTCTCTGCACCTGTGAATTAGTTTGAAAGCAGCCCAGTAACTACTGCAGAACAGATATGTCCATATATGCACTGTGATTTTAGTAACAAACTTACCTTTGATAACAGTATTCTATTCTATTTTATTTCACCCCAAAGACGGAGGTCGCAGGCCACATCAGAGGGCTCCGCGGGCCACATGTGGGCTCCGCAGGCCACATGTGGCCTCCGGGCCACTGATTGGGCACCTCTGCAGTAGATGTATCTGCTCTAGTATTTGTGAGTAGAGACAATTCTGTCAACTACCGCATGGTCTCTAGCCATGAGCCTATAGTCTGTCCTCACTTTATGATTATGATCCCCAGCTGTGAAACTTTTCTGCAAACTACTTGTTGATCCTCAGCCATGAGCCTATAGACTATTCTGCAAAATATCTCATGGTCCCCAACTGTGAGCCAATACACTGTCCTGCAAATTAACACATGGTCCCCAGCTGTGAGGCTTTAACTATTCTGCCAACTACCGCATGGTCACAAGCCATAAGCCAATAAATAGTCTGTCGTCACTATATATCAAAAATATATTTTTATTGTGATTTTGGAAGCAGAGACTTTAATTAGGTAACTGATTAAGTCCTAGCCATAAATCTGCTCATTCTGACTTCGAATTTTGAGTACCGTATATACCCGAGTATAAGCCGACCCGAATATAAGCTGAGGCACCTATTTTTACCACAAAAAAATGGAAAAACTTATTGACTCGAGTATAAGCCTAGGGTGTCCATCTGCATGCCTCAATGTGCCTCACGTTGCCTCACCGTGTCCATGTGCATGCCTCACTGTGTCCATGCCTCACTCTGAACATGCCTCACTGTGTCCATGTGCATGCCTCACTGTGTCCATGTGCATGCCTCACTGTGTCCATGTCCATGCCTCACTGTGACCATGCCTCACAATGTCCATGCCTCACTGTGCCCATGCTTCACTGTGCCCATGCCTCACTGTGCCCATGCCTCACTGTGTCCATGCCTCACTGTGCCCATGCCTCACTATGCACATGTCTCATGTGTCCATGACTAGACTGACGTTTAACAGGGCACCTAAAACCGGCTGGTACCGGGTCCCCAAATCACCAGAGAAATTACAGTTTAACATGGGAGTCTATAGAAGGGGTGCCCTGGTTTGAAAAATCGGTGCCCCCCCCCCCCCCTGCCGTAGGTCTCCCGAACAACAAACTTTTCACAGTTGTAGAGGAAAAGTGGGACTACATGTGTGCCAAGGTTGGGGTCCAGGGGACCTACAGCCAGCCGGTACTGGGTCCCCAAATCAGGCGCAAAAAGGTGACTCGAGTATAAGCCGAGGGGGGCATTTTCAGCACAGAAAAATGTGCTGAAAAACTCGGCTTATACTCAAGTATATACGGTAACTCCTGCTGAATTAGCTGATATTTGAGCTGTGTATGTCCCTGTTGGCACCACCTGGCTCAAAAAACTTCAACTAAAAAATCTATCACACAGCGACTGCATTCAATCATATATATACAAGTGCCTTGCGAAAGTATTCGGCCCCTCTGAACTTTGCGACCTTTTGCCACATTTAAGGCTTCAAACATAAAGATATAAAACTGTAATTTTTGTGAAGAATCACCAATCATGAATTTATTGGATATTTCAAACTTTTTTAACAAATAAAAAACTTAAAAATTGGGCGTGCAAAATTATTCAGCCCCCTTAGGTTAATACGTTGTAGCACCACCTTTTGCTGCGTTTACAGCTGTAAGTCGCTTGGAGTATGTCTATCAGTTTTTCCATTCGAGAGACTGAAATTTTTGCCCATTCCTCCTTGCAAAACAGCTCAAGCTCAGTGAGGTTGGATGGAGAGCGTTTGTGAACAGCAGTTTTCAGTTCTTTCCACAGATTCTCGATTGGATTCAGGTCTAGACTTTGACTTGGCCATTCTAACACCTGGATATGTTTATTTGTGAACCATTCCATTGTAGATTTTGCTTTATGTTTTGGATCATTGTCTTGTTAGAAGACAAATCTCTGTCCCAGTCTCAGGTCTTTTGCAGACTCCATCGGGTTTTCTTCCAGAATGGTCCTGTATATGGCTCCATCTATCTTCCCATCAATTTTAACCATCTTCCCTGTCCCTGCTGAAGAAAAGCAGGCCCAAACCATGATGCTGCCACCACCATGTTTCACAGTAGGGATGGTGTGTTCAGGGTGATGAGCTGTGTTGCTTTTACGCCAAACATAACGTTTTGCATTGTTGCCAAAAAGTTTGATTTTGGTTTCATCTGACCAGAGCACCTTCTTCCACATGTTTGGTGTGTCTCCCAGGTGGCTTGTGGCAAACTTTAAACAACACTTTTTATGGATATCTTTAAGAAATGGCTTTCTTCTTGCGACTCTTCCATAAAGGCCAGATTTCTGCAGTATACATCTGATTGTTGTCCTATGGACAGAGTCTCCCACCTCAGGTGTAGATCCCTGCAGTTCATCCAGAGTGATCATGGGCCTGTTGGCTGCATCTCTGATCAGTCTTCTCCTTGTATAAGCTGAAAGTTTAGAGGGACGACCAGGTCTTCGTAGATTTGCAGTGGTCTGATACTGCTTCCATTTCAATATTATCGCTTGCACAGTGCTCCTTGGGATGTTTAAAGCTTGGGAAATCTTTTTGTATCCAAATCCGGCTTTAAACTTCTCCACAACAGTATCTCGGACCTGCCTGGTGTGTTCCTTGTTCTTCATGATGCTCTCTGCGCTGTAAACGGACCTCTGAGACTATCACAGTGCAGGTGCATTTATACGGAGACTTGATTACACACAGGTGGATTCTATTTATCATCATTATTCATTTAGGTCAACATTGGATCATTCAGAGATCCTCACTGAACTTCTGGAGAGAGTTTGCTGCTCAGGAAAGTAAAGGGGCTGAATAATTTTGCACGTCCAATTTATTCACATTTTTATTTTTAAAAAAAGTTTGAAATATCCAATAAATTTCGTTCCACTTCATGATTGTTTCCCACTTGTTGATTCTTCACAAAAAAATTACAGTTTTATATCTTTATGTTTGAAGCCTAAAATGTGGCAAAAGGTCGCAAAGTTCAAGGGGGCCGAATACTTTCGCAAGGCAGCTGCACATATCACAGATACTTGAAAACAATAGCTGGTGGATTCCTTCATCTACGTTGTTTGAATGAGTTCACTGCAGGAGACGTAGCATTATCACCCCATCAGAGAAAGCACCCCAACTGGCAGGATTGACAGACTATTTTTAAAGGGCTATGAGTGTGTTTAAATGTGATTTTTTATTCTTAGAAACCATATGTATAACATACAATTACTATTGTTATTAATTAAATATTGTGGTCCATAAAAAATTCCCTGAGGAAGCCATAGTTGGCAAAACATTTTGGGATATGACATCAAGTATTGATCACCTCCTATAAACAGATATCAGTGACCATTAAACATGATTTGTATCAAGCTCTGCTAATTTTTACTGAACCCTATATTTGTTGGTGTTTTATGAAATAAATTTCATTTTTTTATATAACTTATGTATACTTTATTGTTGTGGGCACCGTTACAAGTTATACGTTTACAGACTTAATGTTATATGTAATGCTTGGATGCAACATGTGAATATAAAACTTCTACTCTTATTTGGCGCTTTTTAATTGCTTCTAAGCAAAGAGAATTTCATAACGTTAAATTTTTTTTGATTATTTTGCACAAATATTTATATGATTTGTGCAAAATAGGAAACATTGAAAGATTTTTGTTACATAGTTACATAGTAAGTGTAGTAGGTGTGGTTGAAAAAATACACAAGTCCATCAACTCCAACCTATGTGAGTGATTATATGTCAGTATTACATTGTATATCCCTGTGTGTTGTGTTTGTTCAGGTGCTTATCTAATAGTTTTTGATAGAAGGAAAGATACCCCAAGGGGAGTTGCAGCAAAAAATTAGAATGGATTCCAAAGTTCAAGAAATACTGTAATTTATTAAATCCATTCTTATTTTTTGCTGCAACTCAAAGCCCCTTGGGGTACCTTTCCTTCTATCAAATTGCCATCAGGGGTGTGCAGCACCCATAACCCACAGCTAGTATCGTTTTCCCTTTGCTAATCTAATCGTTTTTGAAACTTTTGATGCTCCCCGCAGAGACCACCACATGTGGAAGGGAATTCTACATCCTTGCAGCTCTTACAGAAAAAGGACCCTCTACGTAGTTTAAGGTTAAACTTCTTTTAGTGAGCTTAAGGCACATGCGTGGGAGCTCCTAGGATGGCAGCTTAGGACCGGAGCTCTGCTCACCACCAGCTGTCAAACGCAAATATATAGAATTTCAACCCGGATACAAACGACAAAAAGATATCCGAGGACTGCGGATTCAACGGTGAATCGGAAGATACCGGGTAAACTATTCCTTATTCAGGGGAATTATATACAGGAGCCTTGTAAAGAACGACAGCTGGGGACGGGGTGCCCGCGCTGTTTCTTTTTTCTGACGAGAATTACAGGTTCTATATTCCCGTTAAGAGCAGAGAAACAACAGTAGTGAATAGCTGACATACTGTGGACCCAGTTCATGCCGGGCAAATATTACAAAAAGAGCAAGAAACTTAATAAAAGGCTGGCTAAGAACATTTTACTTAAGATGGCTGCCGTACCTCAGACAAGTACACTGGGTACAGTTGAGACCTCATTGACTGACAGACAAGCTATATCTTCTATAAGTCCTTCTATAGTACCTCAGACACCAAATTCTGACACTTGCCCTATTCTCTCCCCTCCTGCATCATTTGAAATAAAAAATCTCATGGAGGCTGGTCATTTAACTCCTGAGGTAATTACCTCACAAAGTCCTGCACATATGAATACAAAGGCTGAACAGGCTCATGAGGTAACCTTCAACGTCTCTGAATTATTCACCAGAATTTCTGAAATGCTAGATAAAGGACTGGCACAAAATGCAGAAAGAATCACAGGAGAGATTAGGGCTGATTTTCAGAGCCTGGGAAGCAGAATAGAAAATATTGAACACAAACTGGAGGTTAATACAGCACGGACTGATCAGAACTCAGATCATTTGCAATTCATGCAGGAACAGCTGGAAGCTGCTCAGGCACGGATCGACGAATTAGAGAACAGATCAAGAAGAGATAATTTCAGGGTCAGAGGATTACCAGAATCTATCTCAGACGTGCATACAGCTATACAGGACATTATCAAAATCCTGATCCCATCTATACCAAACCACAAACTAGAATTGGACCGAGCACATAGGGCCCTGGGTCCTTTAAGAAAGGACGGTTTACCAAGGGATGTGGTAGTTAAACCACATTTCTATTCCATTAAGGAGGAAGTGATGAAACAGTCTCGCAAACATGAACAACTACAGTACCAAGGCGCCATAATTCAAATATTTTCTGATATATCGCCATACACAATACAGAGAAGAAGAGCTATGAAGCCCTTATTGTCTGCCCTCATGAAAAAGGACATAAGATACAAATGGGCCTTCCCCTTTGCTTTGAAATTTTCATTTAATGGCAGGCAGTATGTAGTACAGAATTTTCAGGAAGGTGAGAGACTATTATTGGACTTGAAGATTATTTCCTGCGAGCCAGAAATGGACACTACTCCTATCCAGCAGGGCTCTGCCAAAAGACAAACCCCTATCAGCCCGACTTTCTCTGCTTGGAGCAGAGTCAAGCACAGGAAGGTTAAAGATAACTTTGCAACCTGAAGAGAAGGAACATGTTTGTGGATGTCTTTTCCCCTTTCTTCAAAGGGATGGTCACCGATGTCTCTTTTTCCCCTATTTTTCCATACCCGGGAAAATAGATCTCACCAAAGCTACATGTTAATACTTTCCTAGGAAATGTTTATATACATATGTGTATATGTATATATATGTATCATTTTTTTTTTTTTATTTATTTTTTTGTGTTTGTTGTTTTTTCTTAGGAAAGTTAAAATAGTTTGTCTCTTTTAATATGTCATACTGGGTTGAATTATTCATAACAGTGATTTACATTGGGCCTCAGCCTACCCCTTGGATCGACGTTCCGTCGCCCCGGGGAGTGGGAACATAGCCCCTTATTTTCTGGGCTATTCTATGGTCACGTGTTTGAATGGGGGGAGGGGAAATACACCCTCCCCTCATTCTGGGTCATTTTTTGACCTTACGTTAATTTACATATGGATAAAATGTCTTATTTCTTTCTCTTTCTCTTCTGTTCACTCTTCCCCCCCGACCTACCTGCCAATGAGAGCTCCTACGTTTAAGTGTCTACAGTCATTATTTTGCAAACCGGATAATGTACCTAAGTTGTTTAATGTGTCTCGTGATACGGATATTGTTTGGGAACGCATGAGAATTAGCTTTGCCAATTTTATATCCCATGGCTGGTATGGCTAATCCTCCTGCTCCCCTTTGTGTTGTTTCACACAACACGCAGGGGCTGAATTCTCCAGTTAAAAGACGAAAGGCGCTACAAGTCTACAAATCCCTTCATGCTGATGTGGTATTTCTACAAGAGACCCACTTCCCAAAGCGATATACTCCCTCGTTCTTACATGCTCATTTCCCATTATGCAAATTTAACTTACTTAAGGAATACGCGGACCCAGAGGGTAGATTCATTCTGGTAAAGGGCACTCTGGAAGGAAATACGTACACTTTTATATCATACTATGCTCCCAACCGGGGACAGAAGGGGTTCTTCTGCCAAATGCTTGAATCTCTCCAGCCTTTGGTAGAGGGAGTCATAGTTATGGGGGGAGATTCCAATCTGGCTTTTGACTCTGGACTGGATAAATCCGGCCCAGCAAAGGCTAAATTAATTAGACCTACTAAAACCAGTACCTAAGTCGCTCGCGTGCTTCACCAATATAGATTGACCGACATATGGAGAGAATTGAACCCAACTGCTAAAGATTTTACTCACTTCTCTAACCCCCACCAGTCGTATTCACGTATAGACCATATATTATTTTCCAATCACCATGTCCCCTCGGCCCAGAAGCCCTCCATTATGGACGTCCCATGGTCGGATCATTCCATGGTTCTGTTATCTCTAAGAAAAAACTAATCAAAGAGTATCTCATTGGACCCTCAACCAGTCATTGTTGAAAGACCCAACTATAGCCACAGAGATTGAACAAGCTATAACAGATTACTTTAAAAATAATGACATAGAGGAAATCTCTCCAGAAACCTTATGGGCGGCCCACAAGGTGACAGTGAGGGGAAAACTAATACAGATCGCAGCCAGACAAAAAAGACTGAAGAGGCTGGAGGTGGAAGAACTTGAAAAGACATTTGACGATTTGAGCAAAAAGCATAAATTGGACCCCTTTGGTTTCCCAACTTCTAAATTGGACGCTGCCAGGACAGCTCTGAATCTTGCGCTTACGGTAAGAGCAGATGAGGCACTTAAATGGTCGGAAGCTAGATTTTATAGATTAAAAGATAAAATTGGTCCAATGTTGGCGCATAAACTATCCCCTAGACTAAGGCCGAGAGTCCTGCCTAAGATTAAACAAGCCAATGGCTTATTTACCTTGAACCCTCAGAAGGTGATGGATTCCTTTCAAAGCTTCTATTCAAAACTTTACGACTTTGAAACACTCTCCAATTCTAATAGCGTGGGAGAATTCCTAGATAGTTTGGACCTTCCCTCGCTGGCGGAAGTGCATAGAGAGAAAATGGAAGCTCCCATCTCGATTGAGGAAGTTTTGGAAGTGATCAAAATGTTAAAAACAGATAAAGCTCCAGGACCAGATGGTTTCTCTGCTCCTTACTACAAGACTTTCTCGGCTCTTCTATCTCCATACCTTACTCGTTTTTTTAACCATTTAACGAAGGGGAATCCTATAGATATTCAGCTGAATTCGGCATATATCTCTGTGATCCCTAAACCTGACAAGGATACCAGTCAAGTGGAAAACTATAGACCAATATCGTTGATTAACAATGACCTTAAAATCCTAACCAAAATAATAGCCAATAGACTAGCATCCTTCATTGGTCAGTATATACATAAGGATCAGGTGGGTTTCATTCCTGGTAGACAAGGCCCTGACCAAGTAAGGAGAGCGGTAGACATAATCTCCATATTGCAATCCGGTTGGATAGGAGATCAAAAACAAGAAGGGATGCTCTTATCATTGGACCTTCAAAAGGCCTTTGATTCGGTCTCCTGGCCATATACTGTATGTTTGAAGTTATGAGACGTTGGGGGTTTGGCTCAAGAGTCTTGGGCATATTATCTGCACTCTACTCTTCTCCTGAGGCTAAAATAAGACTGCAGGGACTATTTTCAGAATCTATTAAAATTAAAAGGGGAACCCGCCAGGGATGCCCATTGTCTCCTTTGATATTCGCAATTGTTATAGAATCTTTGGCAATAGCGATTCGGAATAACGCGAATATCAGAGGAGTTCAATGTACCCGTAAGGACCACAAATGTGCATTATTTGCGGATGACCTGCTACTATTTGTTACTTCCCCGATTTCCTCTATGTCCGAAATCTACTCTGTACTTGACAAATTCTCCAGGGCCTCTGGCCTTAAAGTCAATATGTCCAAATCTAGGGCCCTTAATGTCTCGCTTCCTGTAGATGTAGTTTCCTTACTACAAAAGAAATATGAATTTGGTTGGAATGGCTCATCTATCAAATACTTGGGTATCAATTTATCTTCGAAATTTGAGGATCTATATACAGCCAACTACCCTCCTATGTATAAAAAACTTGAATCTGATTTAGGTGATTGGGATACACAGAATATAGGCTGGATTGGCAGGATAAACTCTGTCAAGATGACTCTTCTTCCTAGACTTCTATACCTCTTTCGTTCTCTCCCCATACCGATAAAAAGGAATCACTTGAAGGCCTTTCAGGGTAAGACCACCAAATTTGTATGGAACAAAAAGAGCCCCCGTGTATCATCGCACAGCCTCTTTAATCTCCCTAATCAGGGAGGTTTGGGACTCCCAAATTTGCTGTGGTACTACCAGGCAGCTAGACTGGCACAACTGTCAGATATATATCTCAAACAGGACCAACTTGATTGGGTTAGTCTGGAAGAACAGGCGTCTCCCACATGCTCATTGGAAAATCTTGTGTGGTCTATCCCCAAACGCAGACATTCTATTATGTCTCCGGCACTGTCACAGGCGTTGGTTCTGTGGGACTCGCTCAGGAGCAATCCCTCTTTAGTCTCTAAGAGTCTACCATTAACTGATATATTTCAGGTCCCGTCCTTTGCATCCAATGTGAACGTTGAATCCTTCCAGTGGTGGTGAGATAAGGGAGTATACCGCATTGGACGATTCTTCTTCCACTCAGGTCTTCTATCAGAACAATATTTTAGGGACAGTCTTGATCTTCCTCCTTCAGAGAAATCAAGATTTTCTCAAATCTACAGTTTTGTACAGAAACTCTGGACTGACAAGGCTGTAACTGGTCATTTTACGCCCTATGAACGAAAATGTGAACAGGCCCCAGTAAGGAAGGGTGGTATTTCTGTAATTTACAAATCCCTTGCGAACAATGTCAATAAATTACCCTATATGCTAGCTTGGGAGAAGGAAATTCAGGATGAGTGGGATTTGGAAGATTGGGGAGAAAACTTCCATAGATCTATAAAGGGTATCATCAACATGTCACTCATAGAGGCGAATGTCAAAATATTTACTAGATGGTATCTAGTTCCTCTAAGACTGGCATCCATATATCCTTCATCCTCACCTCTATGCTTCAGAGGATGCCAAGGCGTGGGCTCCATGATTCACACCTGGTGGGAATGCCCAAGAATACAAGGTTTTTGGAGTAAAGTGTTCCATATAATTAGACGGATTACGGGTTGTAATATACATCAGTCCCCGGCGATTGCCTTACTGAATGGATTCATACCACAAGTATCAAAGGTTACCAGAAGGCTGATATGGTTTATCCTAACAGGAGCTAGAATCACTATAGCTGCAGCCTGGAAGAAACAGGCGGTCTCAATCTTAAAGCGGATGGTTCACCATAAATAAATATTAAAAGCCAGCAGCAACAAATACTGCAGCTGCTGACTTTTAATATTAGGACACTTACCTGTCCTGGAGTCCAGCGGCGTCCGCAGCAGAGGATGAGCGATCGCTCGTCACCCTGCTGTTCTCCCCTCCATCCACGGCGAGGGAACCAGGAAGTGAAGCGCTCCGGCTTCACTGCCCGGTTCCCTACGGCGCATGCGCGAGTCGCGCTGCGCCCGCGATTGGCTCCCGCTGTGTGCTGGGAGCTGAGAGTTCCCAGCACACAACGGGAAAAGCCCGTCTTTTGCCCGAGACTGCGGGCCGAAAGTGGGTGCGGATACCTGTCTTTAGACAGGTATCTGCACCCCCCTCCCCCCTGAAAGGTGTCAAATGTGACACCGGAGGGGGGGAGGGTTCCGATCAGCGGATCTTCACTTTAGGGTGGAGATCCGCTTTAAGTATGAAAAGAAAGATCACCTGGATAATGGAACAGGAAAGGAGAATTGGCTCAATGTTGGATAGACTTACTCAGTTTAACGCAATCTGGGAACCATGGATAAAGTACTTAGGGATCTCACACCCCATAAAGGGATGATAACATAACTTACTGTAGGCTGATGTACACACCTGGCAGGTAGGATCTCTGTCTCTCTACCCTCTTACCCCTACCCTCTTTTTCGTTCCTCTCTTTCCATCTTTCTCACATTCCTCTTTTCCTTCTCTTCTACTTTTCTTCTCTATGTTTTGGTTTTATGCTGTGCTTGTGTTCAGGTTTTTTGTATAATCTGTGTTTGGGAAACGTTCTCCATATATATACACATGTTACGCCTCTATCATAGGGGTGGAGGAAGTTGAAGAGGGATTCTCCTCTCTTTTTCTCCCTCCCTCTCCCTCTCTCTTCATCAAACTTGTTATTTATTCTTTTAGTATTAGGTTCATTTAATCGGTCCAGATATCATACACTTCGTACCAGAGGTACTTGAGAAGTTTTAAGTTTATGAAATGGAGGTACATGACGAAGTGGACTTCACAAAACTGTAATATTTATAATAACTTGCTAAGGGGGCGGGATGGTTTGGGGGAATTACTCTACCTCCCCGGGCACAGAGTGATCCCATTGGGGGTGTCAGTGGGGGTGGAGGGTGCCCTTCCCATCTCATTTCTATATATGTTGAACCAATAAGGTTTTGACTTATCCCAACTGCTGTAGACTAGGGACCCTAGACGGATTTATAGGAACTGCAGGATTTGGGGGAGGGTAGGGAGCTACCCCGGTTAGACTATATGGCTTAGGGTCAGAATTTACTCCCTTGTTGAACCTGTTTTCCTTTCATCGCAGATAGAATGTTATTTAGGTATGGTTGAGAAATGACGTAGTGATGACTTCAGCAAACGATGTCTCAATATTTAAGGATATGTAACAAAATGTATTGATTTCCTGATATGTTCTTTAAATTGTACTGACTTTATTCAGAAAATAAACTTAAACTTGAATGAAAAAAAAAAAAAACTTCTTTTAGTGCGTGGCCTCGTCTCTTATTAAACTCCCTTCAGCAAAAAAAGTTGTATCCCTATTGCGGGGTCACCAGTAGGGATGAGCCCGATGTTTGAGTCGAACATGAGTTCGATTCGAACATTGGATTTCCGCCTGTTCGTCGAATAGCAAACAATTTGGCGTGTTCGCAGCAAATTCGAAAGCCGCGGAACAACCTTTAAAAGTCTATGGGAGAAATCAAAAGTGCTAATTTTAAAAGTTAATATGCAAGTTATTGTCATAAAAAGGGTTTGGGGACCTGGGGACCTGGGGACCTGGGTCCTGCCCCAGGGGACATGTATCAATGCAAGAAAAGTTTTAAAAACTGAAATCTTTTTGGGAGCGGTGATTTTAATAATAATTAAAGTGAAACAATAAAAGTGCAATATTCCTTGAAATTTCGTACCTGGGGGGTGTGTATAGTATGCCTGTAAAGTAGCACATGTTTTCCATGTTTGGAACAGTCCCTGCACAAAATCCCTGAAAAAAAGTAATTTAAAACTGCTCACGGGTATAATGAATTGTCGGGTCCCGGCAATACAGATAAAAGTCATTGAAAAAAAGGCATGGGTTCCCCCCACCCAGTCCATTACCAGGCCCTTTGGGTCTGGTACGAATATTAAGGGGAACCCCGAAGCAACATTTAAAAAAAATGTGTGATGTCCCCATGCTGATGGGGACGAGGACCTCATCCCCACAACCCTTGCCCGGTGGTTTTGCTTACTTTGTTTTATTTTTGCCACCCAAATGCATTATTTTACATTTTTCTATATTAAACCTCATTTGCCATGTAGTTGCCCGCCCACACATTTATTTGTTCAAGTCTTCTTAAAAGGTTTCCTGCAGAGAAGTTATTGCCCTGCTTAGCTTAGTGTCGTCAGCAAATACAGAGATTAACTACTTGAGGCCTGCGCTATAGCCGAATGACGGCTTCAGCACGTACCTAAAAATCCAGGAGGACGTCTTTTGACATCCTCCCCTTTGCTCGTTCCCCACGCGTGCTCCTCTGTGCGCAGCGTGGAAATTCTGTGTTGGCCGTGTCCCTTGAACACAGCCAATTACAGATCGCTGCGAACAGCCAATCAAAGTGGCCGTTTGCGATGCGATCCGTGCGGCCAATGAGAGATGATCTCAAATGTAAACATATGAGATCATCTCTCATTGCCGCCTCTCCCTCCTCACACAGAGACAGCGTGTGAGGAGGGAGAGAGATCGGTGAGTGACAAATTGTTACAAAATAGTAATACAGTGCCCATACAGTGCTATCCCAGTGCCATCCCTGTGCCACCTCATCAGTGCCATCCCTGTGCCACCTCATCAGTGCCATCCCTGTGCCACCAATCAGTTCCCACCTGTGCCACCTCATCAGTGCCCATCTGTGCCACCTCATCAGTGCCCACCTGTGCCACCTCATCAGTGCTCACCTGTGCCGCCAATCAGTGCCCGTCTGTGCAGCCAATCAGTGCCCACCTATGCCGCCAATCAGTGCCACCTCAGTGCCAACCTGTGCCAATCAGTGCCCACCTGTGCTGCCTTATCAGTGCACATATGTGCTGCCTCATCAGTGCCCATCTGCTCCACCTCATCAGTGCCCATCTGCTCCGCCAATCAGTGCCCATCTGCTCCACCTCATCAGTGCCCATCTGCTCCACTTCATTATTGCCCATCTGCTCCACCTCATTAGTGCCCATCTGCTCCACCTCATCAGTGCCCATCTGCTCCACCTCATCAGTGCCCATCAGTGAAGACTTAGCACACACATGTGTACTTTCCTGGCTTGTTAGGGTCTCAAGAAATTAGATAGGCCTTCAGTACATCAGGTGTGATCAGATGTGATCATTTTTTATGATTTGCACTATAGTTTGTAGACTCTAAAACTTTCACACAGACCAAATAATTTCCAAAAATGTTGGGTTATTTTTATCAAAGACATGTAGCAGTATAAATTGTGGCCAAAATTTATGAAGAAAAATTAATCATTTGCAAAATTTTATAACAGAAACTAAGAAAAAATCATTTTTTTTTCAAAATGTTCTGTCTTTTTTCATTAATAGCGGAAAAAAAACCCTGCAGAGGTGATCAAATACCACCAAAAGAAATCTCTATTTGTATGAAAAAAGGACAAAAAAATAATTTAGGTACAGTGTTGCATGACTGAGTAATTGTCATTCAAAGTGTGAGAGCGCTGAAAGATGAAAATTGGTCTGGGCAGGAGGGGTGTTTAAGTGCCCAGTAAGAAAGTGGTTAAACTATTTAACCCCTCCTCCAGGTCGTTTATGAATAAATTAAACCTGAATGGTGCCACCACAGAACCCTGGGGGATGCCACTACCCACCCCTGACCATTTTGAGTACTCATCACCCTCTGAACTCGCCTTGTAGCCAGTTTTCAATCCATGTACTCACCCTATGGTCCATGCCAACGGACCTTACTTTGTACAGTAAACATTTATGAGGAACTGTGTCAAATGCTTTTGCAAAATCCAGATACACCACGTCTAGGGGCCTTACTTTATCTAGATGGCAATGCACCTCCTCATAGAAGGTTAATAGATTGGTTTGGCAAGGACGATTCTTCATGAATCCATGCTGATTACTGCTAATCATACAGTTTTCATTACTAACGTGTATCCCTGAACACAAAAATGGGGGAAAAAATGATTCTGTTTAATTTATTATGTGTAATATAAACCTTTGCACTTTTCCAGATGAAACTGCATTAAAATTTGTGTTCAAATTTATGGTACTTACATAAGTTTCTTGTCATATTTTGATAATGTTTATTTTCACATATTAATCTATAAGGCAACATTGTGTCTTTTGGCGTTGGTGACACTGTGTTTATTCATCAGAGGTGAATATTGTATTATGCAGTGGAGGAAAAAAAAACGTGCTTGAAATTTTTTTGAACAAATTGGTTATATATCAGTTTGAAGATATAAACCTTATTTTTATTTTTTTATTGGCTGCTGAATGAAACATGTTTTCACAATCATCTCCCAGTTAAAATTACTCTCAAAACTTTAATCCTGTGTAAATATTACATCACCAAAAACACAAATTAAATTAGGAAAATAAGTTCTGTAACACAATTTTGTTGGCATGATCTGATATCTGTCAGCAATTCTGTGAAATAAAACTAATAGGAGTTAATTTCCAAGCAAGGGTATATCGTATTCTACTTTAATCGTATAAAACATTGATTACAGTGGAACAGTGCCAACACTAGTTCAATTAAATAAGAGTAGGAGTCTATGAATCCATGAATTGGGGGGATAAATAAAGATGCAAACAGAGTTAGATTAAGTTTTTTTAAGGACGTGATCTTTGTGGTTGGTGTAAATCCCGGTGGAGATGTAACCAAATCTTTGGATAAAGAAAGCTGTCTTATTTTTGGTATATCTTTACAGTAAATCCCTTTTCATGTGAAAATTTCTTAACATGTCGAAGAGGAATGAAAAATAAATTAGAAAATTATTTTGGGTCAGGACTCGGAACGAGTGTTTCAAGCCAGAGCCAACTGCCTTTGACGTAAAGCTGGCTGGAAGTGAAAGATTTAGGGAGGTGGCCATTGGAACAGATGGAACACAGCTCTTTGCCAAGTGTGCTCTACACTTTCATCTCTTTTTGGGCTACATGCTGCCCTCTTAGTTCTAATTTGTGGCACACCAGTCAGTCTAACAATTTAAAGAGGACCTGAACTGTGAAAGATGTTCCCATAAAAGGCAATTAAAGGACAAAGGATGTACAGAGGAATTTTAGATGAGCATGAAAAAACAAAGACAAAGGGAATAAAACAACATGATTAAGATCTGTTGAGTTGTAGTAGTGAGTTTCAAAAAGTGTGGGGTTCTTAGAACAACAGAAAAACAAAATAAAATAAATACTGATCAAATGCCCCATTCTGTTATCCCAGCGACATGGTCACAATATTTGCAGGTGTTGGTCGGTTTGAATACTGGCTCATCAGACACATTGAGGATTACAACAAAATGGCGCCCATCCGCATACTGCCTTGGTATATAGTGAGCTCCTCTAAGTATAAAATAACTCCATCTTGGTCTCCTACCTATGGGAGAACTTCCTCTAATATGTCTCACCAAATAGGGACTTAATCATGGAAGCCTCTATATACTATATGCCAAGGCAGTGTGCCGACAGGCAACTGTTTGGTGAAGAATAACTTGATATGTGTATATTCACATCTGTAAGGTTTCTAGATACATATCCCTGAGTCAAGTAACCTGATTAGGAGCTTGTGGAGAATGTAACTCACAGAATGGTAAATGGTTGTGCTTGATGCTTGTAGGGTTTTTGGAATAATTATGTACTGTGGATGGATCGCACTATGGTATAGAGCAGGGATCTTCAAACTAACCCCAAATATGCATGTTGGTTACTGGTACCTTCTCTCCAGGTACCAGGTTCAGACGACCTCCCACTCGTCACAAACTCGGAATATGGATATATGGAAAGGACCCACACTCTGGAATCCATCCAAATTCTTTATTCGATAATCACCAAGTACATAGTAACTGCTAAAATGTTTCGGTGGAGAGCCTTGT
This sequence comes from Rana kukunoris, assembly GCA_029574335.1. Lineage (NCBI taxonomy): Eukaryota > Metazoa > Chordata > Amphibia > Anura > Ranidae > Rana > Rana kukunoris. The sequence goes on along the minus strand of CM056055.1, from coordinate 199,448,107 downwards.
TCTGTGTGCTGTGAACAAGGCTCTTCACTGAAACATGTTAGCAGTTACTCTGTACTTGGTGATTATTAGATATGTGCATTCCCGTTCGTACGAATGTCATTTTCGTACGAAAATGTTCATTTTCGTACCCGCGGGATAATGTGTACATACGAAAATATTAAAGCACCAAAATACGAAAACGACGGGATAACGGATTAGCCGCATAACGAACGACCGCAATTACGAACGATCCGACGGGAAAAAACGACAAAACGAAAATGGCAAAATAACGAAAATAAAATCTGTATCAAGAGGTTTGCATTGTGTATTTTGTTTGAATCCGTTTTGTGTTCGTTTTCAGTTGTATGTTCATTGTTCAATGACATCTATAACAAAAGAATTTCATTATGTATATTGAATGAATTCCTTTTTCTTTTTTCTGTGTATTCAAAATACTGAAGGCAATTTTTTTGTTATAGGTGTCATATCAACATACGAAAATAACAAAAGAAACGTGTTCAAATGCAAATCTTTTGCTTATGGTTTTTTTAATGGCCAGAGAGTTAGGCTGGCCATACATGATACAATTTTCTGTGCAATTTTCTTTAGATTTACCTTCAACTATGTAGTGCAAGGGCCTGCCTGATTGCATACAATTGAAAGTGTTGTTTAGTTTGACCTCATATATGGTTTTTGGTAAATCTAAAAGAAAATTGTACAAGAAAATTGAACATGTATGGCCAGCCTCAGTGACTGAAAGCAGCTTCTCTTTTGTGCAGAATAGTGAGTACACTTGTACAGTAAAGCCTAATAAACTTTTCTGTGGATTTTCATCTGAAGGGACATCAGTTGGCCAGACTTCTGAACCCAAAAATGGTTTTCTGATGCAGTTTAAAAACGAACGAATTTTCTGAGAACGATCGGAAAACGATCGTTTTTATGTTTGTTGTTAAAATAGTCTGACCAAGTGTATGGGGCTGTGTAATACTATTGTTAAGCCCCATACACTTGGTCAGACTATTTTAACAACAAACATAAAAACGATCGTTTTCCGATCGTTCTCAGAAAATTCGTTCGTTTTTAAACTGCATCAGAAAACCATTTTTGGGTTCAGAAGTCTGGCCAACTGATGTCCCTTCAGATGAAAATCCACAGAAAAGTTTATTAGGCTTTACTGTACAAGTGTACTCACTATTCTGCACAAAAGAGAAGCTGCTTTCAGTCACTGAGGCTGGCCATACATGTTCAATTTTCTTGTACAATTTTCTTTTAGATTTACCAAAAAACATATATGAGGTCAAACTAAACAACACTTTCAATTGTATGCAATCAGGCAGGCCCTTGCACTACATAGTTGAAGGTAAATCTAAAGAAAATTGCACAGAAAATTGTATCATGTATGGCCAGCCTAATGCAGGCCATACACGATTCGAATTTCGAACGAGCCGTCGAGCGATAAACGAACGCGGCGATTATAAAAGCATGCGAGTGTACCATCAATTACATACGAAAATCGAGCGAGAAAACACAATGTTTTCATACCATAGAGGAAGTGATGTAATCTTCTGTGACCTTTTAAACACACCCCCTACTGTCAAAAGTCGGGTCGCGCCAAATACGAAAAGAGCAGTCGTTCATTGCAGCGCACGGTCGTTCGTTCGTCTAAAATGCCTTTCAAGAGGTACAATAGAAAGCAGAAAATGGCAGCCATGGTAATTGGAATAATAGCCTTGGAGGAGGAGAAGAAAAAAAGAAGAAATAGGAGGAAGGGCAGAGTGTGGTCCAAAAACTGGCTCCTGCAGCGTGAGAAATTCTCACATGTAAATCTTTTGACAAATCTGAGGGAAAATAATCCTGAGGATTATCGTAATTATTTACGTATGACACAGGAGTCATTTGAGATGCTGTTATTGTATGTTCGGCCACATATCACCAAACAAGACTCCTGTATGAGAAAAGCTATCGGCGCAGACGAGAGGCTTATGGCAACCCTCCGTTTCTTGGCAACAGGCAGGTCTTTTGAAGACTTGAAGTTTTCCACTGGAATTTCAGCCCAATCGTTAGGTCGAATAATACCGGAGACGTGTGAAGCCCTAATAAAGGTGCTACAACCACAGTATTTAAAGGTAAAAACAAAAAACATGATGAACTGTCTGAATGATATTACATAAAAGTACATATGCAATTCAATTTCAATATGAACGAAGTGTCTAAAATGTGCAGAAATCTATACACAATCCATGTACAAAAATAGACAATGGGAAACAATATATTTTTATTCAAACTTAATATTTGATTAACAATGACCGTTTCAAATGCAACATGAACAACAACAGATATCACATTCCAGATTTTATTTAATTATAGTCAAAGATTAGTGTATTGTTGCTCACGAAACCAAGAACCTTGATGTGGTTCTTGGTGCATTGCCCAGCTTGCGCTTCCTTGTTGGGACAGATTAGTCATCTGCCAGTTCGGGACAGATGGTACAGGCAGGGGCGGACTGACCATTCGGTCCGTCGGGCACGGACCGAGGGCCCCATGGCCACTAGGGGGCCCCATCAGGGTTGCCAGCCTTGGTAAAAGCAGGGACAGTTTGTTGGAATCAGTGTATTTTTACATCTATTAGTGAAATGGCCACTACCGACATTATTTTGATGTGCAAATCTCGAGATTGTAGCTGCCCCGCCTCTCCACTGCCTTCTCAGCCAATGGGAGCACAGTGTACACGCCCCCTTCTCCAGCGCGGCTTTTTTGACATAAGAGCAGGAGATGCCGACTGCAGGAGAGGAGAGGGAGGAGGGGACAGCCTGCAGTGTTGGGTGGATTGCTGCCTGATAAAAGGTAAGCTGGCTGAGCTGGAAGAATTGTATTATCAGTGCTTACCTATCCTGGTGAGGAGGGGGAGGGGGGAGGCTGTGTAGCAGGGCTCCTCTTGCTGTTAGATCGTTTTTCTGTGTGTAAGAGAAATGCCATGCTTTTGGGAGAAGGATGTGCTAAACTTCTCCAATCTCTGCTGCATGTCCCTACTCATCACCTGCCCACCAGTACACAGGCACAGCCTCCTCCTCCTGTATTACCACATGCTATGTCTGTAAGCTGCTGGGGCACTACAAGTACCAGCATGGCAGAAGGGGCAGGGCAGCAGCAGTGTGTTCTATCAGGATGACTTATCTATATATACACACACCAGCACTTTTTTCCCCAAAAATCATCCTGATAGAACACACTGCTGCCCCTTCTGCCATGCTGGTACTTGTAGTGCCCAGCAGCTTACAGACATAGCATGTGGTAATACAGGAGAGGAGGCTGTGCCTGTGTACTGGTGGGCAGGTGATGAGTAGGGAGATGTAGCAGAGATTGGAGAAGTTTAGCACATCCTTCTCCCAAAAGCATGGCACTTCTCACTATATATATATATATATATATATATATATATATATATATATATATACACACTGTGTATGTATACTGTGCATGTGTGTGTGTGTGTATACCAGGGAGCTGTCCATCCATTAAGGGTACCACCCCCTCTATGTAGAATGTATAGATTCATGCTCGCCGCTGCCCGTCCCACATCTCACCGCCATCATCCACTGCCTGACCTGCCACTAAGATGGCACAGTTAGCTGTATTTGATGGGGCACAGTTGGCTGCATTTGATGGGGCACAGTGGGCTGCATTTGATGGGGCACAGTGGGCTGCATTTGATGGGGCACAGTGGGCTGCATTTGATGGGGCACAGTGGGCTGCATTTGATGGGGCACAGTTGGCTGCATTTGATGGGGCACAGTTGGCTGCATTTGATGGGGCACAGTTGGCTGCATTTGATGGGGCACAGTTGGCTGCATTTGATGGGGCACAGTTGGCTGTATTTGATGGCATAGTGGCTGCATTAGATGGGGCAACGTTGGCTGCATTAGATGGGGCACAGTGGGCTGCATTTGATGGGGCACAGTTGGCTGCATTTGATGGGGCACAGTTGGCTGCATTTGATGGGGCACAGTGGGCTGCATTAGATGGGGCACAGTGGGCTGCATTAGATGGGGCACAGTGGGCTGCATTAGATGGGGCACAGTGGGCTGCATTTGATGGGACACAGTTGGCTGCATTTGATGGGACACAGTTGGCTGCATTTCATGGGGCACAGTGAGGCTGCAATTGTTTGCCCATGAGAGGCTTCTGGTGAATTTAGCGGGTCACCAGCTCTAAGCCACTCAGCATGTCACGGAGCTTGGTGCCTCTCCGCATGGGTTTGCCCACATTCATGTTGCATCAAAAAAAGATGGCGGCCATCTCTAAGCCTGGGGGCCCCATAATCTCCTATTGCCCGGGGGCCCCATGAGTTGTCAGTCCGCCCCTGGGTACAGGTGAATGAGATGGACATCCCTGATACCTAATGAGATCAGTATTAGGGGTAAGATGTCCCTTAAGTCCAATATCAATCATTTTATGGAGCAGTGATTCAAACAAATCTCGCTGTTGCATGGACATCCTACGTAACTTGTGTGCAACAAGGTAACCCACAGCATCACATTCATCATCTTTTTGTTTCATAATGGATGATGCATCCTTCAGCAAACTAGCAGTGTCATAATTTGAATCCTTTCTTCTTTTCCCTCTCTGAGTCCTCAGACCTGATGGGCCAGGCTGCTGTGGTACTGGGCTTGTAGTATCCTATAAAAAAATGTGTTTAACATTAAGAAATCATGTTAATGCTAAATATTTGTATGTCTTTTTATCAACAGTTTCCCACAAATTCCCAGGAATGGAAAAACATTGGCAAAGAATTCCAGGATATGTGGAATTTCCCAAATTGTGGTGGTGCAATTGACGGGAAACATGTAAGGATCACCCCACCAGCCAATTCAGGATCGTTTTATTATAATTATAAAGGATTCTTTAGCATAATCTTAATGGCGATTGTGAATGCAAAATACGAATTTATATACCTGGACATAGGGAAAAATGGAAGAAACTCTGATGGAGGAGTAATACAGCGGAGTGAGTTCATGAACAGATTGAAAGGAGGTGTTTTGCATCTTCCATCTTCTACTGAGACTGTGGAAGGACTGAATTTTGTTTTTATTGGGGATGATGCGTTTGCTCTACATGAACATCTTTTGAAACCTTACCCTTTACGTAATTTAACAGCTCCACAGAGGATCTTCAATTATCGCCTGTCAAGGGCAAGACGGGTGGTTGAAAATGCCTTTGGCATTATGGCCAGCAGATTTCGAATCTTCCACACTGCTATAAATGTAGCAGTTGAAAGAGTGGACATTATTGTGGAGTGCTGCTGTTTGCTACACAATTTTTTACGCCGCACAACAGTGTCATACATGCCATCATCTGCAGTCGATATGGAAGACATTACCAGTGGGATAATTGTGCCAGGTGACTGGCGAAATGACAGTACTGGTTTGGAAAATTTAGCTCCTGCAAGGCCTAGACTACCAACTGTCAATGCCCGTCAAAATTGTCTAAATTATACCGATTATTTTGTAGGCAGGGGGGCAGTTGCATGGCAGGATTCTATATAGCTAGGTAATATACATTTTTTGTGTAAAAAATGGTGGTAATGTGTAAAAGAACGTGCCTCGGCCATGATTTTATATATATATATATATATATATATATATATATATATATATATATATATATATATATATATATATATATATATATATATATATATATATAACAGACCATGAACACCTTGTCCCCCTAGTGTTGGTTCTATCAAGACATGGATTGGGGACAATGGAAGAAGGGAATAGTGTAGTCAAGATTATACATTTCACAATGAGTGCAACAAGAATGTTTTTCTATATTTACTGACATTGTTATAATTTAAATTTTATTACATGTTCATGCTAGATAGTACAGTGATGTATTTCTCGATTCTCTTGAAAGTTCTATAAATAAATTTTCCAACATATGATTCTACATATTTACCTGTGTTTGGGTTAGAGAAATCTCCTCTGGTTCCGATAATAGACTGGAGTCTGATGCCCCACTTGTTTGAAGACTACAGTGGGACTCTCTGGGATCATCTGAGTCAGCTAAAAACATCAGGTCTTTAAAGTACCACAAACGTGGCACATACACGTCTTCAGCTCCTGCACCAGATTTTTTTGAGGCTTGTATTTTTTTATACTCCTTCTTGAAAACGGTGCGCAAATTGGCAATTTTGTTCTTCACATACTTTTCTGTGGGTTCAATACAAACAGATTTGCATAGTTCTTTTAGCTCTTTGATAGCCTCATCACGTTTAGAGCGATTAGAATAATCCCTTGATTTAACATCCCATAAGCAGGATAATTCTTGGTATTTCTCAATAAATTGAGGTAGGAAATCTGGCGAAGTAAATTTGAAAGGCATTGTCCTTTAAAAATGGGGAAAAAAATTAGTGTGAAAAAAAGAAAATGTATCTATATAGATACCTATATCTAATTGTCTATCTGTACATATATATATATATCTAAATAATCAGATAGACATAGATATATAGATAGATAGAGACATCACTCAAAATTTCAAAATGATCATCTAGAAAAAGCAGACCTGTATACCACAACAAAACAGCTACAATTTTGAACTCCAAACATACACAGACACATAAAATGATCAACAGTGTACTTACATTAATTTACCTCAAATATGTTTGAAGTCTCAGTTAGCAAACGAATATTCCTTCTTACGTCACGAACCGATGGTTCATGTACAGGCCACGCCTCTTCTTTAATGATCAACATAGAGTCCCCAGATAGATATGTTTGAATTCTGTGCTATTGAAAGATTATTCCTTCTTCCTTTACGAACCCCGTAGACGGTCGTATAATCACATGTGTTTCACCGTCTGCAGGCCGCACCTCTTCTTTCATGATCAACATAGAGTCCCCAGATAGATATGTCTGAATTATCTGGTATCGTACGAATATTCCTTCTTACGTCACAAACACCGTATACGTTCGCATAATCACATGTGATAGATCATGTACAGGCCACGCCTCTTCTGTAAGACAGTGCACGGCTGCCACGCCTCTTCTATACAGTGCACAGTTGAAGACATCATGGCTGAGGAGCACATGGCAGATTCTCCAGGCGCAGCACCAGAGATACAGCAAAGGGAGGAGATTGTGGAGGTGGTTATAGAGGAAAGTCTGCCATTAAAAACAAGCAGAAGAAGGATAAAGAAGAAAGCCACCAACATGTCTTTGGAGGAGATGGTAGACATGGTGAATATCCTACAAAAGAAGGATTATGATTGTCGTGAACAAGTGTATACCAACATGAATATACGCAAAGATGCAATATTGGAGAGTGTGCAACGTGTGTTACGAAAACGCCATGGCAGTGATCGCACAAAAGATCAGTTACGAAAGCGATGGTCTGATCTGAAGTTGAGAGAAGAAAATCAACTAGGAAAAATCAACAAAATTCTCCACAGAAGTAAGTACTATATTTTAAATAGACATGTATTATGTTATTGTATGCATATGCCATGTTGTTTGGAGTATATTCTATATATGCTGTCTGAACATGCCATGTGCTTCCTTTCTGCTTTTACTCATTTTCCATGGGAGTCTACATTGCATTATGTTGGTTAACTCTTCAAATATACAACGTTTACTGTTTTTTTTTAAAGTAAAAATGGTATTGCAATGCTTTACCTGCACCCAAACGTCAATTATATTTTTATTGCATTTTATAGGAAGCCTCAAACAGACATGTGAAGAGGTGGACATACTAGATCAGGATTTGGAGCAGACATGTGCTCAGTCTGAAATGGCAACAGGAACAACTGTAACCATACTGGAGCCTGTTGAAGGGAGTGATGAGAGTAGCCATGTGTCCACTTCTGGTAATTTTTATATTTAAAAATATATTTTTTTTTGGAAGTTCGATAATTTTTTTAGTATTTCAATGTTTCGCTTTATTTCTAGGTGTCCAATCGTCTGCTTCATGCAGTTCAACGTTTGATAGCACATCAGCACATGGAATAATCGCAGCTTTAAAGTCATTATGTGATGACATTGAAGAATTTCAAACTACTTCGAATTCTTTTACATGCAGAATTTCAAAGATCATTAAAAAAGTAGAAAAAGTTTGAATGGTTTTTCATGCATACCCTTGCTCGTTTTTGCACATATGTAACTTTTGACGAATGTTTTTTGTTGTTCATCTGCATTTTCTATGGCAACGATATTCCATTAGCAGGCCTTTAGCTTCTGTAAAAGTACAAGTCCCATCATGCCTCAATCTCTCAAGTTATATGGACTTGTAGTTCTGCAGCAGCTGGAGGTCCGCTAATTGCATATCCCTTCTCTCCAGTGCAAAGCACAAATTTTTAGGGAATTGTCTAAAAATTACAAAATCATGTTGTCCATCTGTACAGTCTCTGCTGATTGTACAAATGGACATTAGAACAGACTATAACACCTACAGCAATGGGAGGCAAGCTCGGCCCTCCTGCTGTGGTGGAACTAGAAATCCCATCATGCCTCTGCCTCTAGGTTTCATACCTGTGATTTTTAGTGCGTTGCAAGGTCTGATAGGACTTTTTGTTTGAAAACAGCTGGAGTGCCCAGAGTACCTTCCTGATCTACAGTGTTCTTGTCCATCTTTCCTAATCAACAGGATTGTAATAATTGCCAAATTGCAGAGCACATGTAGGTAATGTTTGCACCATATGTACTGGCTAGTACAATATATACCTACTGTGCATATTTAAAGTTTAATATTATGTGAGAAAACTAGTGCACATATGGGCAGTTTTTCTTGTTGTTGTCCACTTCTAGACACTACAACATTGCATCCCTACCAACCTTTTTATAATTGCACTACTATTGTACAAAAATGTATAGTGATTTTATATGCAGAGGTTCTATTTTTGGTTTAAAAAAGTTCTATTTTTCTGAAGAAAATATTTTTCTACATGTTCATATATACGGGTACAAACATGAAACCATTCCTTTATTTGGGTTTGGCACAATAAATCTGTGCTTGTTATAAATTGGTGTGGCGTGTATTTATTTTAGGCATTATGTGCATGATGTGCTAACACATACAGTACATTCAACACACTTAAAATGTTATAGATTTAGTACATTTTATATTACAGATGCACAGACAATTTTGGGGGTAGTACAATTTGCCTGGCACCTCCTGGCTGAGGCATACTTCCTGAGTTGCTGATTTTTTTTAAAAAAAATTGTCATTATTGGCTGCTTTCTTTATATTTTGTTAATGTCACAACATAAAAGGTGTGATAGGAGCTTTATATATGGACAAGCCTTTTTCTTGCAGACTTGTTGGCACTTGAATTTGGTTTGGACTACAGCTTTTTCTTTATCAAAATCATTGTTTCTTTATATACACGAACATTCTTTCGTTTTTTGTGGTATATTTTCCTTCCAGTTCATTTTTTCTTCGGATCATGCGCAGTTATGTTTCTTGGGAAAAATCGTCCAACTCTACCATTAACGATACGATTTTTGGACGTTTTTCGCCAAAAAACCCAACATGTTGGTTTTTGAAATTTCGCCTGTCGTACGAAAATCGCGTGTCGAACACGCACACTAATGATACGAAAATCGGCCGATTTAACGCTCGTATGCGATTTTTGATCGAAATTCGAATCGTGTATGGCCTGCATTACTCTCTGGCCATTAAAAAAAACATAAACAAAAGATTTGCATTTGAACATGTTTCTTTTGTTATTTTCGTATGTTGATATGACACCTATAACAGACAAAGGAATTCATTCAATATACATAATGAAATTCTTTTGTTATAGATGTCATTGAACAATGAACATACAACTGACACTAACAAAAGAAAAGCATTCAAGATACACAGAATGCAAATTGACGAAAATTCACGATAATTATTGTCTAACAAGAAACGAACATGAATTAAACAGAATAACGAATCATCCCGCATGTACGAAAATAAAACGGTAACGGAAATACGAAACGATCGGAATACGAAAAAATCACGTCGTACAACAAACGAACGGGAACGAATGGGAAAACGGGCGTCTTACGAAAAACGAACGGAAACGAACAGACGGGACCATACGAAACGGAACAAAAAAAAACGAAAAAAAATTCTGTGCTCATGTCTAGTGATTATTGAAAAAAGAATTTGGATGGAGCCCAGAGAGCGGGTTCTTTCCATATATCCATATGTTTTGAGCTGGGAGGAGTTATTTTCTTGTCAGCACTCCTTGCGGTTTGTCATGCAGTAGGACCTGGTGGAGCCCGAGTGGCACCTGTAATTTTTGTTAAATCAAGCAAAGAGCTACAGTACATTCAGCCCCGTCCACAACTTGGAGCTCACTGCTATAAACAAAAAACATACTTTCTCTTTCGACACATAGATAAATGAAAACCAATGTAAAGCATTGTGTAAATTGCTGGCGCTATATAATTACCTGTAATAAATAAAAAAAAATATATAAAATGTACAATGCAAATATAGTGCTGAAGCTGTGGTAACAGGTTCTCTTTACTGGAAAAAATACCACAAAGCAAAATGTAAAAGAAGCCTCAGCCTCAGCCTCAGTCTAGAAGCTGCTGAACCCTTACCCCTGGATCACATCCCAGTTCTGGGACAGCGGAGCTGAGTGCGCTGAACTGCACACCTATTTTCCAGACCTAGTATTGAGCTGGGAAGTAAGCTTCCATCGCAGACATGTCACACAGTTAATTTTCACCCTTTGGGATATATTTCTTTAATAATGCATACCTCAGATTGACAGCTGTGGGGATAAAAGCTGATGAGTCATTAGCTGCCAGGTAAACGTCTAATCTTTGTTGTGTTTTTTTGTTCTTTGGCGGTGTTTTACAATTATATCCATGCTTCTTTGTTGGAGCCTATCCACTTGTTCCGTACCGGTAGATCAGGGCCACCTCAGGTAAGAAAACAGACAAAACCTTTATAAAGCATTGCACACATAAATAAATGATTATTGTGTGGCTCTACAATCTGACTGACACCGAGCACGTCAATCTAAAAGTTGCAATGCAAAGAAAAGTTTATAAACTACCATAGCAACTCATAATCACATTTTTCTTTCTTATATGTATCATTTATTTCAATGATTTATTTACACTTTATTGAAATTACCAGCTGCTCTCAGTGTCTTTGGCCATGGGGAATGGCCATTCATTTTTTAACAGGTAGGAAAGATAATCCTGAAACACCTGTTATAAAAAAAAAATACATATAGAAAGAAAAGGTGGGCGCACCGACCTTGTGCATTAACAGAGATAAAATGTATTAAAAAATTGGAACAGCAAGAGCAATACTCACAAACAAACGTTAAAAAAAGGGGCTTATTAGTGCTCCAGCACTTTGGAACCGTGTCTCTAGACACCTGCAACCTGGGCCGTGTGTTAGGAGGAACATAATCTCAACGCACACGGCTTAAGCATTGCGAAGGAAGACCCCCGTCATCAGAGCCACAGCAATAGTAGACTTAATTTGTGAATATTACTCTTGCTGTTACAATTTTTTAATATGTTTTATCTTTGGTAATGCAAAAGGTTGTGTGCCCTCCTTTTCTTTCTTTATGTTTCAGTTCTAAGGATACCCATTGTTCTGAGGAGGGCAGCAAGACCTTTCACATTCCATACTCTATACGAATGGTTGGCTACACCACCTACTCATAGACTAAGCTCCCGAGCGCAGGAGATAGTGTTGTGTTGTTATAAAAAATATATATATATATACAGTGCCTTGAAAAAGTATTCACACCCCTTTAAATTTTCCACCTTTTTTCATGGTACAACCAAAAACATAAATGTATTTTATTGGAATTTTATGTGATAGACCAACACATAATTGTGAAGTGGAAGGAAAATGATAAATGGTTTTCCACATTTTTTCACAAATAAAGTGTGGTGTGCATTTGTATGGAGCCCCCCTGAGTCAATACTTTGTAGAACCGCCTTTCTCTGCAATTACAGCTGCAAGTCTTTTTTGAGATGTCTCTACCAGCTTTGATAATAATACGCGCTAAATATACAACCAATATTGTGAAATCCAGTAAAAATATATAAGATTGGAGCACATATATATAGTGATCACTGAGGCCCCGAACGGCCAAATAAATCATGTGAAACAATGTAACAATGTAATAATGTGTTTTGTGCTCATGTGTTCACACCATTGAAATAAATTAAATAAATAATTGAAGTCCATCAAGTATCCACACTACGTATGAAGGATAGGATGAAACTAAAAAAATCCAGCAAATTATCAACAATCATTTGCGATAAATACAGTCCAATAACTTAAGGAAAAAATCAACAATCATCCATGGAAAATTTCAGCCCAGCAGGGGCACCTTATTCCGTTGCCGATGTGTTCACAAGAGTTTATCCGGTATATGTAAGAAAAGAAAAAAGACATACCATTGCGCAGCACTGTGGTCCAGTGATAAAAATAAAGCTTGTAATAGATACACTCACATAGCCCCGTTCCGATCAAAAAAGCCGCTCAGTGTTTGCTGAGAAACGTATCGAAATCTGCTGGAAGTTTAACCTCCGCCCCAGTCTCAAGTCTTTTGCAGACTCTAAAGCCACATACACACGATCAGTCCATCTGATGAGAACGGTCCGAAGGACAGTTGTCTTAGGTTAACCGATCAAGCTGACTGATGGTCTGATGTGTCTACACACCATCAGTTTAAAAAATGATCGTATCAGAACACGGTGACGTAAAACACAACGACGTGCTGAAAAAAATGAAGTTCAATGCTTCCAAGCATGTGTCGACTTGATTCTGAGCATGCGTGGATTTTTAACCGATGGTCGTGCCTACTAACGATCGGTTTTGACCTATCGGTTACGAGTCTATAGGTTAATTTTAAAGCAAGTTGGCTTTTTTTTTAACCTAAGGTTAAACAACCTATGGGGCCTACACACGATTGGTTTTGACTGATGAAAACGGTCCATCAGACTGTTGTCCTCTGGCTAACCTATCGTGTGTACAAGGCCTAACAGGTTTTCTTCTAAGATTTCCCTGTATTTGGTTCCATCCATATTCCCATAAACTCTGACCAGCCTCCCTCTCCCTGATGAAGAAAAACATTCACACAACATTATGCTGCCACCACCATGTTTTATAGTGGGGATGGTGTGTTCAGAGTGATGTGAAGTGTTTGTTTTCCACCACACATAGCGTTTTGCTTTTAAGCCAAAAAGTTACATTTTGGTCTCATCTGACCAGAGCACCTTCTTCCATATGTTTGGTGTGTCCTCCACATGACTTCGAACTGCAAACAGGACTTCTTATGGCTTTCTTTCAACAATGGCTTTCTTCTTGTCCCAATGTATTTACTATACAGTTTAGTTGAACTACTGGCTGACATTTCAGGCTTTGCAATGTCCATCCGAGGTGCTTTGATGCCTGTACCATGGATCTCCATCTAATATATAGGAAAATTTGGCCCATGTTTGAAAAAAAATCTGACCAGGAAATGTGCTTTATAATTGTAACTGATCTTTTGATGTTGACTAGTGATGAGCTTGGGTTCAGGTTTGGACTTGGTCTGAACAACATTTTGGTCAAACCTGGAAGTTATCTGTCATTGGTGGGCCAATGAGCTGCGACCAGGACATTATCCACCTTGCAGCTGAAGTGCTCAAAGGGGCAGGAATAATTGTCAATGTCATCATGGTCAATGGACATCAATGACCTAATATGGGCAGAAGGCTATAATAGGTCAATGTCACCAGTGTCAGTGAATATAATTGCCCTAATATGGGCTAGCTTTGGTCAATGTCATCATTATGGTCATCACTAGGTCATGTCATCATTGACTTAATACAGACACATGGCCATATTAGGTCAATGTTAACATTAGGTCATCGTTGACCTATTATGGGCACATGGCCTTATTAGATCAGTGTCATCATGGTCAATGGAAATTAGTGACCTAATATGGACAGATGGCCATATTAGTGCAATGTCATCATTTGGTCTATGTCACATAAGAATGAGAATGAACTAGAATGTTGCAACTAGCAATACTTTTGGGGGAATTATCATTCCTTCTATTATTCGTAGAAGGTCTGCAGTGTCTTTAAAGTGGAGTTTCAACCGAAAGGGGAAGTTCCGCTTCAAGGACTCGTTCCCCTGTTCATCTTGAAGGATTTTTGAGGAACTGGTACCAAATTTTGACAGGTACCCACTCCCGTTTCCTTTCTGACCACCTAGACAGTCGGAAATGGAAGTCACCCCCCCCCCCCTCGCAGTCTTTTGGGACACTGACAGGTCCCATTCATGATGCACATCGCTGCTCGTGCATGCACAGTGGGCACCCAGCTGTGAAGCCACAAGCTGTCACAGCCGGGTGCCCATAGTGAAGATGCCGGCACAGAGGAAAGAAGATAGAGGGTGAAACCAACTGGACTGAGAGCACCGCTGGATCGTGGGACAGGAGAGTGGCTGTTTTTTATAAGTCAGCAACTACAGTACTTGTAGCTGCTGACTTTCATTTTTTTTTTCCCACAAGAGACCAGAACTCCTCTGTAATGAAGGATTGAAGCCTCATAAAATTAGATATTAAATGTAAGTCCACAGACCTGCTAGCAGGCTCTGTTTGGGCTCCAATACCTGAAGTTATTGGTCAAACTTGTGCTTTATGAACGCTCTTGTGAATCTTGTGTAATTAATAGAAAGTTGGTAAGCTCGAGTGCTTAACTCTTAGGTAATCTAGGGTATCTTTGTCAATTATAGCTTTATTGTAAACCTCAGATAGAAGGTCATTGGACTTCTGTTGGAACTTCTGTTGGATTGATTCCATCCTAATTCTATATTTATCATTATAACTAGTAATAAGGCAATTGTTTGTCGCTTGGTCCTTGCATTTATATTTTAAATTCCATATTTTCACATACAGTATATAATAGTGATGAGCCAACTGAAAAGATAGATAGATACATATTAAATACCATATATCTGAATAAATACAATATATATACAGTATATATATAATAGATAGAGATCTATTTAGATAGACACATGGATAGATATTAAATAGATAGTAGATAGATAGTTAATAGATAGTTAGATAGATGGATGTTATAAAGATACTGTATATAGTGTATATAGCAAAAACAATAGATAGATAGATAGATAGATAGATAGATAGATAGATAGATAGATAGATAGATAGATAGATAGATAGACAGATATATTGATGATAGATTTATAGTAGAAACAGTAAAAAACAATACATATATAACACATATCAGGATAAATAGATAGATAGGGCCAGATTCAGGTAGATCAGAGCATCTTTGCTCTGGAGTAACGCTTCTCATTTACGTTACTCTGCCGAAATTTTAGGAGCAAGTGCTGTTATTCATGAAGCACTTGCTCCTAAAGTTGCGGCAGCGCATCGCAAATGAGCCGGCGGAATTCAAATTGGGCGAGTACGGGGCGTGTAGTATTCAAACTAAGCGCGATCCCGCGGCGAACGTACTGCGCATGCGTCGAGTGTCAATGCATCCCAGTGCGCATGCTCCAAATTCTGTCAGTGAACGTTAATGACGTCACATCCCCATTCATGAATGTTTTACGCAAGCGACGCGATTTGTTTTTTTTCCGACGCGATGACGACGCCTATACTTAACATAGGATACTCCACTAGGGGGCTGCTTTATCTATACGCCGCGTATCGCTTCCGGAAACGTCGTAAAGTCACTGCGTCGTGCCCGAATAAGATCGTGAATTGCCGATTCCCGCTCATTAACATATTTTTTTTGCGTAAATCGGCGGGAACGCCCCCGGCACCATTTTTAAGTTGAAGTAACGATGCGATGGCGAAATTCAATTGCGCCGATCGCATCGGAACTCCAACCCGGCGTTTCTTGTTTTCTGGTTACAGAAAACAAAAACGCCGGCTTAAAGTGACAGTTAGGCTGGCGGATCCATTGATCCGCCAGCCTAACTCTACCTGAATCTGGCCCATAGTAGAAACAATAAAAAGTCAATAGATATTTAGAGAGATGATAGAGAGCTATATAAATAGATAGATAGATCGATAGATCGATAGATAGATAGATAGATAGATAGATAGATAGATAGATAGATAGATAGATAGATATGAATCATATACCAGAATGATTGCCATATATAATAAACATGAGGATAGATAGATAGATGTAGATTTATAGTGAAAGCAGTAAACAGTCAATAGATAGATAGATGGTAGAGAGCTAGACAGACAGATAGACACATGGATAGATAGATAGATAGATAGATAGATAGATAGATAGATAGATAGAAAGATAGATAGATAGATAGATAGATAGTGTCAGAGAACCAAACGTGGAAGAACTAACAGACCTGTCCTGCACGGACCAGCAAGCACGATGCGCATGCGCGCGCAGACGCACACACGCGCGCAGACGCGCAGACGCGCGCACACGCGCGCACGCGCGTGCACACGAGCAACAACGCTGTATTCTTTACTGCGCATGCGCGCGCGCCAGTACGCACTCAATGCGGGCGGGACTCCTGGCGTCAGTGCCCTATTAAAGGCTTGCTGCAGCAGGGATCAACTGCTGCATGATCTTCAGCCCTTGGTGTGATCCTAAGTTCCTTGTTCCTGTTTCTTGGTGTTCCTGTTGATGACTCGGCTTGCCTGACCAGACTTCTCCGTGCATGACCCCTGGCTTGTCTCTCGGCTTATCCTTTTGTCTTGTCCCGGTCTGCTTGTTCCAGTAGATGACCTCAGCTTGCCTTCTGACCTGTTCCTGTCACCTCCTGCTCCCTGTGCATGACTACCGGCTTGGCTCCCCTGGGTTTTC
Source organism: Rana kukunoris (assembly GCA_029574335.1). Lineage (NCBI taxonomy): Eukaryota > Metazoa > Chordata > Amphibia > Anura > Ranidae > Rana > Rana kukunoris. The sequence continues at coordinate 199,431,296 of CM056055.1, read as the reverse complement.
CTGCCAGTCTACTTCATCTGGTACTTCCGTGGTACCCTCTGCCTGACTACGTATCCTGGCGTACAGCTGATCCCCAACAACACTCAGCAAGTCGCAGCTGGCAACCCTTGCATCTTTGGGCCGAGCACCCCCTGTGTTACCTCCAGGGGGCGCTCTGCACTTGGTCGTACGGGAAGCCCTCTCAGCACTTCGGCCTCTGGTAAGGTACTTGACAGATAGATAGAAGAAACAGTAAAAAGTAAATAGATAGATGGTTAGATTGATGATACAGAGCTAGATAGATAGATAGATAGACACATGGATAGATATATATATGATTGATAGACAGATAGCTTGATGGTAAATTTATAGCAGAAACAGCATAACATCGATAGATAGTAAATAAATAGATAAAGTGATAGTAGATAGATAATTGATAGACAGACAGGCATACAGATAGATTGATGGTAGATTTGTAGTAGAAACAGTATAAAGTTGATAGATAGATAGATAGATAGATAGATAGATAGATAGATAGATAGATAGATAGATAGATAGATAGAATAAACAGTAAAACGTAAATACATAGGGCCAGATTCAGGTAGATGAGAGTATCTTTCCTCTGGAGTAACGCTTCTCATTTACGTTACTCTGAAGACCCTTTCAGCGCAAGTCCTGTAATTCACATAGCAGTTGCGCGTAAACTTGCGCCAGAGTAACGATAATGCGCTGGCGTAACCCGACGCAAGTGGAAGTGGGTGTGATCATATGTAAATGATGGGCGGAGCCCAGCGCAGAGGCTTACGTTCAGCGCATCAACCACGGAGCATGCCCAGTGAGTGAGGCTCCACTCGCCCCCTTTGTGCGCATGCTCACAACTTCCGTCGGCACCACTGCACGGGAAACGTCAGCGCAATGCCTTCCGTTGGGCGTGTAAATGCGCCCGTAGAAGCGCCATTCCGGCACTAAAGTATATCCTGCTCCCCCTCCCCGCAGTGATGTTACTTTTGTTCTGAGATGGCTGCTCCCGTTCCCCGCAAACACACAGGAGAAAGCTGAACTTTAATGGCCAGGAGCTGTCAGCCATCATCTCGGCTATGGAGACCTATGATGTCTTCCTCCATGGCTGTAAAATTTGACAGACAAGCATGGACAGAGGTGTTGTCCTGCAAGTTGGGGTGCTCAGCTAGCTCTTATCGTTGGTAACGCTGCTGTAGCTGCTCTCCTGCTGACCTGTGGCCATCTGGAGTAAAGATAAAGCAGCCTTTTGTAGAAATAACTTTGCGCCGGACGGACGAGATACGCGCGGCGCATGTAGCCAGCGTATGGTGCTAATCCGTTCGTGAATTGGGAAAAATCCCTCATTTGCATATTTGCAGGGGAAATCAATGGGCGCGACTAATGCGCCAAGTGAAATTATGCGCTGACGTTACTCTGGCGTCGGAACGTTCCGCCGGTCGCAAATGACCCGTTATTGGGCGCATCTAGTTTGGTGGGTACGGGCACATAGAAACGACGGCGCATCATCACAGTTACGCGGCGCATATCCAAATACTCCAGCGCAAGTGTTCGTGAATCTGGCCCATAGATGTTTAGATTGATGATAGAGAGCTAGATAGATCGATAGATAGACACATGGATAGATAGATATATGATTGATAGACAGATAGCTTGATGGTAGCTTTATAGTAGAAACAGCATAAAGTTGATAGATAGATAGATAGATAGATAGATAGATAGATAGATAGATAGATAGATAGATAGATAGATAGATAGATAGATAGATAGATAAAAATATAGACAAAAAGATAGACAGATAGATAGATAGATAGATAGATAGATAGATAGATAGATATATGATTGATAGACAGATAGCTTGATGGTAGCTTTATAGTAGAAACAGCATAAAGTTGATAGATAGATAGATAGATAGATAGATAGATAGATAGATAGATAGATAGATAGATAGAAAGAAAGTGTTTCTGTCTGTTAATAAATGGATACCAGATGGATAGGCAGACGGAATTCACATCTAGAATGTGGTGGTAATAAATGTATTTTTCTGCGGACCAGACTGGGGTCAGGGCGGATGATTGAGATGGTAATGTGAGATTCTAGAACACAATAGAAATGTATGTGCGGAATGCCGGGGAACGATCTGTGTCCGGAATGATGGTTTTCATTTGTGATGAAAATAATTCCTCTAACTAACTCTTCAGGAAGAGCTAATCCCCTCCAGTGCGCCTTATTAAATGCTGTGTGATTTGGCTCACTGCATAGAAAATGTTAATATGTGACATCAGGCCGATAAATGATGTGAGCGAAGATTTGATTTGGCAGGATCAGCGGTGGCTCTGTGTTCATCCCTCTCCGGAGGGACGGGGGGCGCTCTACCTGCAGTGACGGGTCCTAATGACAGTATTATGTATGTGTCATCATTTACTGGAAGATTCTTTCCTTTACCTGCAGACACGGCTCCTGTCGTCGCCTCTCACACAGCCACTATAGGGGCCACATGTCAGATCCCGAGGTTGTCAGGTTGTTGGATTTTTAGTCATTTTTTGGTGACTAAAGAGAACCTGTCATAACTGGGCCCATGTCAGAATCTAAATAATTCTCTCAAATCCTTATAATTTTATAGGCTGACTTTATATGAATGGATGAATTAATGAATGAAAACTTATATAGCGCGGCACATGCAAACTAAATCGCCTCTGGGCGCTTGTTGTTCCTGTCTCCTTTGGTATCAAAAGAGACGAGTCTTGATCTTCCTCCTGAATGCCAAGTGGTTCTCCTCCAACCGAATGCTGGTTGGTAAAGCGTTCCATAGTCTAGGACCTTGGACTGCGAATCTTCTATCTCCTTTGGACTTGTAGTTGGCTTCGGTATCTGGAGTAGATTTTGATTGGTGGATCGCAGAACGCTATTGGGATTATGAGCTTTTATTTTTTCGCATAGATATTGGGGGCCTTCCCATGGATACATCTATGCGTTAGACAGAGTGCTTTAAAAGCAATTCTGTCTTTGACTGGCAGCCAATGAAGGGCTCTCAGTGAAGGTGAGATTGATTCCCAGGGTTTTTTCCCAGTCACGAGTCTGGCGGCCGTGTTTTGAACGACTTGCAGACGAGCGATTTGGTACTTTGGGAGTCCCAGGTAAAGGGCATTTGCATAGTCCAGTCTTGAGTTAACAATTGTTCCTACCACGACTGCTACGTCTTGTTTGGGGATAAAAGGAGTAAGTCTGCGTAGTAGGCGCAGCAGATGATGAGATCCGCTGACTACTGACCCTATTTGTGCGTCCATTGTCATATAGGAGTCGAAAATGACCCCGAGACTTTTGACTTTTGCTAGGGGTGATTATTTTGCCCAGAATGGGCGGGGGTGTCCAAGTTGTAGCAGGTTGATTCATACGCTTGGCGTGAAACAGGATAAGTTCTGTTTTCACTCCGTTGAGTTTAGGATAACTCTTTGTCATCCAGTCCTCTATCAAAGAGAGACATGTCTCTAGATTGAGTCGGTGATCCTTTTTGTTGCAAATGCGGAAATACAGTTGCGTGTCGTCTGCATATGAGTGATAAAGCAGTTTTTGGATGCTAATGATTTCAAAAAGAGGACGAAGGTAGATGTTAAACAGCACTGACGATATGCGCGATCCTTGAGGGACTCCGCACGATACTGTGTGTTTCTCAGAAGTGAAAGATCCTAACTTCACTGTTTGCGATCGGTTTTCCAAAATAGAGGAAACTTATATTTTCTTTGACCAATCTGATTTCTCAGCTTGATAAAAACTGACCATATACTATCAGGGCCGCCATCAGGGGGGTACAGGCATTACACCTGTAAGGGGCCCGGGGGTCCCCAGGGGCCCGGATGGGAACCACCCTAAAAAAAAAAAAAAAAAAAAAATATATATATATTTTTTTTTTTTTTTTTTTTTAGGGGTCCGAAGATCCCCAGGGGCCCGGAGGCCACCAAGGGCCCCAGACGGCAAGCCCTTTTTTTTATAAAAAATTGAATATATTAATATATTTTTTTATTATTTTTTTATTAAAGGGCCAATTTTTTTTCTTTTATTTTTTTAGAGGTCCCCAGGGGCCCGGAGGCCACCAGGGCCCCAGATGGCAAGCCCTTTTTTTTCTTTATTTTTTTTTATAAAAAAATATATTTTTTTATAAAAAAATATATTTTTTTAATATATTTTTCTTTTATTTTTTATTAAAGGGCCAATTTTTTTCTTTTATTTTTTTAGAGGTCCGGAGGTCCACAGGGGCCCGGAGGCCCCCAGGGCACCGGATGGCAACCTCCCTTTTTTTTATTTATTTTCTATTAAAAAATATATAGATTTTTTAATATATTTTTATTTTATTTTTTTATTAAAGGGCCATTTTTTTTAGGGGTCTAGGGGCCCGTAGGCCACCAGGGCCCCAGATGGCAACCCCCTCTTTTTTATTATTATTTTTGTTTTTTAATATATTTTTTTATAAAAAAATATATTTTTTAATATATTTTTCTTTTATTTTTTATTAAAGGGACAATTTTTTTTCTTTTATTTTTTTAGGGGTCTGGAGGTCCACAGGGACCTGGAGATCCCCAGGGCCCCAGATGACAACCCCCCCTTTTTTTATAAAAAAATATATAATTTTTATATATTTTTTTATTTCTTTTATTTTTATATTTATATTATCCTTTTTTATAATTTTTTTTTACTTTTTTATATTATTTTATTTCTTTTTTTAATATATAGATGTATTTTATTATTGTGTCAAACCCCGTTTTTTTATAATTGTATTTTTTATTTTTGTTTATATATTTTTTTTGATATTTTTTTTATTAAAGGGCCCAGAGGTCCCCAGGGCCCTGGAAGGCAACCCCTTTTTTTTATATATATAAATGTTTATTTATTTTTTATATATATATTTTTTTCTTTCTTTCTTTTTTTTTTAAAGGGCCCAGAGGTTTCTTTTTATTAAAGGGCCCAGAGGTCCCGAATGGAAAGCCCCCTTTTTTTTGTAATTTCCTTTTATAAAAAAAAAATAACGTCCCCGGGGCCACAGTTGGCAACCATCCTTTTTAAAAAAAAAAATATATATATATATATATATATATATATATATATATATATATCTTTTTTTTTCTTTATATTAAAGGGCACAGAGGTCCCCAGGGCCCCGGATGGCTACCCCCCTTTATTATATATATTTTTCTTTATTTCTTATTTTTGTAAAGGCCCCCCCCCCCCGCTTCTCAATTCGCGGCAGCAGCCCCCCCCGCTTCTCAATTTCATGCGGCAGCACCCCCCCCCCCCCCGGGGTTCTCTGCTCCAGGGGGCCCATGCCTGAAGCTGTGTAAGGGGCCCCAAAATTCCTGATGGCGGCCCTGTATACTATACAATATGTAGTACAATCTTCTTCTATTTTATTATCAGATCAATGTGTGATTTGCTCAAAATGATTAAATTGGCAAACAGAGGATTAAGCATAACTTTCCTTCTGATCGATTTAGCCCTTGTTCACACTAAACACGGCTCTGAATGCACACAATTTCAAAGCCACTCATTGCAGTTCAACTTTAGGGGGTGACTTAAAAGACATCTGTGCGGGTTCCTGCATAGATGTCTATTGAAATCGACCCCAAAGTCACCAAAAATAGTGCAGGAACTACGTTTGGGAATTGGTAAAGGCACCGCAAAGTTGGCGTTGCACAGATTGGGAGGCTCCTTTTGCTGCCAATAGGTTCCAATTTGACCTGTCAAATCACATGTCAAATTGTGCCAATGTGAACGGGGGCTTAGACTCAATCTGCTCTATTAGTCAGGGAGGAAAACGATCAATTGTCTTGCAACGATCATCAACACTGACATTTGTTTGTGAATATGATTGTATTTCGATAGAGGAGATTTTGAGATTACATACTAGAAGCAGAAATGCGAATAATAATTTATGGTCGCCACACTTGCTTTGATTTTTTTATCCAATCAATGTGCAATTCGATCATAGCAAATGACTCTATAAACAATCAAATAGCCACAGCTCCTGTAATGATTGTTAAAGACTGAATTTCGATCAGATTCATTGTGCATCTATTGGCAGCACCAAGGTATTTTGTTCATGAATACGATCCTATTTCAATTGATCAGATTGTGAGGGTTCATGGAGATGCGATCGTATCTTAATTATCAATTAGAGTTGGGCCAAACACCTCCCGGGGTTCCCGCCAGAACTCTATCAACTCTAACATAGCAAAAGTTCGAACCAGAACCCTGAACCCCATTAAAGTCTATAGGACCCAAACTTGAAAAATAAAAAGTGCCCATTTTGAAGACTTATATGCAATTTATTGGCCCTGGGTACTGCCCTGGGTACATGCACCAAAGCAAAAGTTTTTTTTAACCACTTGGCTTCCGCCATATAGCAATATGACGGTGGCAAAGTGGTTTAGTTATCCTGATTGGACGTCATATATGCAAATTTATTGGCCCTGGTTCCTGCCCTGGGGGACATGCACCAAAGCAAAAGTTTTTTTTAACCACTTGCCATCCGCCATATAGCAATATGATGGTGGCAAAGTGGTTTAGTTATCCTGATTGGATGTCATATGACATGATTAGGATAACAAGCCGGAGCGTAGCGTGACGATTGGAGGTGCTGTGTGCCAGTCTGCCACACCGCAACTCCAATCGTGGTATGGTGCTTCTGACAGAGGCTTCTCAACACATGAATATCTGTGACCAATTATAGCTGATCATCACGTAAACCAGGAAGTGCCGTTAAATGGCTTTCCAAGGTTTACACTGATAGATACCCAATCGGCGGCTTTCCCTGTCAGAGGGGGGTCTGCGCTGATAATCAGCACATTGATTATCAGTGCAGCCCCCATCAGATGTGCCCATCAGCTGCCAATAAATGCCCATTACCTGCCAGCCTGTGCCCCATAATAAGCTGAAAATTGTCTTTGGCAGGAGGGGGGGGGGGGGAGTGCCCAATTTTAAAGTAGTTAAAAAATATAGTTTTTAAAGGAGTAGTGATTTTAATGATGCTTAAAACAAAACATAACAATGAAAAATTCCTTTAAATATGTTGCCTTGAGGTCCCCTTAGTCTGCCTGTTAAGTGGCGCATCTGTACCATGTATAGAACCTGCTGCAGCAAAAATTACTTGTAGTTCTGTCACAGCTGAAGGACCTTAGTTACCCACCCCTGGCTCATAGGCACTGGCCTGCTGTGGTTATTGCTAAAACAGGCCCTGGTTGTATGGGTTGCTCACATTGTTCACATCACTTGTAAATACCGAGCTATGAACTAGACTTTCAAATTTCTACTGAGCCCTTGTCACTCGATATAGCGGAGTCTGAAGATTTAATTTAGTAATCTAATCCATGAGATACAAAAGGGTGAATTTATAATCACAGTTTGTAAATGTAATTTTGGATTTGAGTCCTGAACAAATGACAGCCATTGATACCCACAGTGACTGATAACCGATGTGCCGGAGACTAGAGCGGGTTACTGTTGTGATGGCAGTTGGAGAATTGATCTCTCTATATTATTCAGCAGACTCGTTGCGACATGAATACTCTCCTCCTGTGACGTGCTGTGTAATTAGAGACATGTACAAATCCCTCCTACCTTCCTCCGCCTGGGTCAATAAGTATACCCATAGAACCTCCACCGAGAACGGCTGAAATTCACTTTACGAGTCAATCGACTTTTGTTTTGCTGCGTATTCTCGGTGGAATCTTGCCTTTTCATTAACATATGTCAGAAAAGACAAATTATATAGAAGACTGATCGTATGAAAGAACAAGCAAATACATTCTGTTGTCTCCATATGGACGTGTCACTGTATACAGATCGCTAATTTACAGCTTTGTCTCTTTAAAGAGACCCTGTCACAAGACCATTTATTAACAAAATCTACCCATAAGATTGAGCAGGGCATGACAAATTTGCCGTGAGAGCCAGCTATTAAAGTTAGGAGACAGTTTTTTATTTTTTTTTTGCTAACAAAGCATACTGGTAGAACATGGAACATGTGCCCGGAGGTGTACTTATCCTTTAACCCTTTCATAACTACAGCTGTTTTTTTTTTTTGCATTTTCTGCACATGTTAAAAAAATAAATTAGTCTTGAAGATTACATAAAACCACCAAACATTCTTTATTTATATATTTTCTCCCCCCCCCCCCTCCCCTCTCTTTCCCACCCTATCCCCTTTCTCCCTCTTCCCCTCTTTTCTGTTCCTTTTTTACTTTTCCCTTTCCTTCCCTCCCTCCCTCCCCCTCCCCTTTCCCCCTTTGCCCTTCTTCCCCTCTCCCCCCGTCTCTTCTATCACTTCCCCCTTTCGTCCCTTTCCACCCCTCTTTCCCTCCCTCTCCTACCTCTTCCCCTTCTTCCTCTTCTTCTCCCTCCCTCTCTGCCCTACCTTTCCCTTCCCTTCCTTTCCTTCACTTCCCCCCCTTCCTTCCCCTTCCTTTCCCTCCCTTATCCTTTGTAGACCTATTAAAATTCAGCCCCCTATTTAGACATAGTTGCTACTTTCTTCTTGACCATATACATTGCCATCAATATATAAGAATATCCCTCCCTGTTGACAAGATGCAAAGCTAATCCCCATGGGCTTATTTACAGAGAGCCAAGCTGGCCCAATTTAAGTGTGCCAAATGTATCAAATGTATTTATTAAGATCAGCTTAAAGTGTTACAAAACCCACAACAATAAAATCAGTCTGTATGTGCTGTAAAGCATGCTTGCTATACTCACTGTGGAGCCTAAGGGGTTAATCCTCTGCATTGTATAACAAGGCTGTTTGATCCTGTATGCACAGATCCTCCTCTTCTTCCACTCCACAGAACAGGTCTGGATAGTACAGAACCCTTGGAGTCAGGCTGCACATGCTCAGTTTGATGTGTATTGCTAGAGATTGTTTTTTTTTTTTTTTTTTACTTGGGACAGCGCAAGTGATCAGCACAGGACCAATTAACACTGTCCAGACCGAAGGTCAGGGGTCCTGGATCCTGATAGAATAGCTTAGTGCAGTGCAGCGCTACCCTCATGAGGGCCGCTGATAGAATCTGTACCCCACTGGTTGCCCCAACTCTGCAAGTCCTCCAATACCTCTGACACCCTGGGTTCAGTCATTTTTATCGTTGACACCAATAACAAAACCTACACAGTATTAGTAAGGCAGTTCAGGATTGTTTACTATGATAAGAATGACACATACAAGTCCACAACATAACAATATAGGTAATTATGTGTTTTTTCCGACAAGTTCCTCGGTCGCGTGTACGAGGCCTAAGTGTTGTCTAACACAAGGGAAACTGCTCTTATTCTCTGGAACTGTACGTAAAGGAGCCAGACAATTTAACTACAACAGTTTGCTAATGTTTATTTGTTTGATGTGAATTGCCTGTGAGCTGAGGAGATAGAGGGAAATGGCCTGACATAGTTCTATTAAGTGACAGTCCACTGCCTCTCTGCTGCCTGTTCACATAGGCTTCTGTGATTGGAGTAGGGTGTGATTGAACTTAGTCGCACTGTGTTCTTTGCACTTTACCTTGTTAGCATAAATTTCTAAACTGCAAAACAGCATTTCATATTAGTGCTATAGTTTTCAGATAAAATATTTTTGTTTTCCTCAACGAGTTCCTTGTTAGGCTTGTTGAGAAACTCGACAAGCTGTCTTTCCGTACACACTGTCAAGACCAAATCTCCTCGTTCTCAAACGCGGTGACTTCAACACATACGACGGCAGGGGAAGTTCGATTCCACTGGTACAACCCTTGAGGCTGCTTTTGCATGTTACTGCATGTTAAGTAAAAGTTTGGTAAGAGAAGATTTGCACTTTTCAGTCTGTTACAGCGTGACAAATGTGCTATTTCCATTACGAACGCTACTTTTACCGAAGGTGCGCAGGTTTCTTTTCTTTTTTTTTTTTTTTTTTTTTTTTTTTTTTTTTCCACATCAGTCTTGACCCAGGATAATACCGGTATGCCCAGCTCACAGATATTTCCGCCCTTAGCTTATCATTGTAGTCGTTGCATCATTTGTGGTTATATTTATCTTCATTCTATTTTAGTTCCTTTTTTTTTTTTTTTTTTTTTCCCATCATACCATTTTATTTTAACTTGTGGATTTCCCCCCCCCCCCTCCGGCTCCCCCCCCTCTTCTCCCTCCCTCTATCTCGTGGTTCCACAATCTCTCCCATCCAAGTGTACCCCCCGAAGTTAAATCCGTTTCCTTCTCTTTGTTCATGGTACTCTGAGATTTTGTGTATAACTCCAGGTTTTTTTAAAATCTCTCCAAATACCCCACTTCTTACGTATGTCCTCGCCGTCCCCTCCCAGTTTCATCTCCTCCCTCCTATAAGTTTCCTCCACCGAGTCAATCCATTCCCATATTTGTGGGCTGTTCTTCTCCCTCCATTTTTTTGGGATTAACCGTTTTGCTGCATTCAATAGGTGGGGAACCAATGATTTTTTATACTCCTTTAGGGGGACCCCTCCTCCATGGAATAGGACTTCCCAAGGATCTTCTTTTACAACTTTTTTGGTAATATCCTTAATTAGTGCCAGAATACTGTTCCAGAAACTTTTAATTTTGGGACATTTCCACCAAAGGTGGGCCATTGTCCCCGTTGTTAAGCAGCCTCTCCAGCATTCTCCTGTCTCCCCTTCTTTAAATTTACTAGTTTTGTCAGGGGTGGAGTACCATCGCGTAATCAGTTTGAAATTCATCTCGGCCGTTCTTACGTCTATTGCTGAAGAATGGGTTAGATTCAGTATTCTTTCTACCGAAGTTTTCCCCCTGGGGACCTCAAGATCCCTTTCCCATTTCAAAATATACCTAGGCGTCCCCAGCTCTTCCGCCCTCATCAGGATTTTGTATAGTTTTGAAATATTCCCTTTTGAGCTATCCACCAGGCTTAGTTGTTCTAAGGGTGTATAGTCCTTCTGCTCCCGGATGGGGCCTGGTAGGGTCCTGATGAAGGAGGATAGCTGTCTATATCGCCATTCATTCCACCCTGTGCATTCCTTCTTAGCTTTAATTTCGTGAAGTGTCATTATTTTTCCTTGCTGTGTTATATCTTTTATCCGGATCCGATTTTTAATCCAGTTCCCCCCCTCCTCTTTTAATCCTGGTGCAAACAGTATATTATCTTTTAAATCAATAAGTGGTGAGTTGTAAACTGTTCCTAACTGTTTGTGTGTTCTATCCCATATCTTTAATGCTGTCCGTGTCATTTCGTGAGTGGTTGTGTGTATCTTTCTATATTGTGGTGGATTCCATATCACTCTACCTAATTGTGTATTTGCTAGTGCACACTCGATCTGAACCCATCTTTTATCATACTTTTCTTTGGCCCACTCTATTATACGGGATATTATTGAGGCAGTGTAATATTTTCTAATATCCGGCACTCCTAAACCTCCCAGTTTTTTCCCCTGTTTTAAAACTTGGAAGGAAATCCTGTGTTTTTTTTTATTCCATATAAAATTCAGTAGGAGGGAGTTAAGTATTCTGAAGTATCCTTGGGGTACATGGGTTGGGATCATCTGGAACCTATACAGGATTTTCGGGACTAATATCATTTTTACTATATTTACCCTTCCGAACCAGGAGATCGGTCGATTCTTTATTTTTCTAATTTCTCCTTTTATTTCCTCTAGTAGGGGGATATAATTTGACTTGTATATCCTTTTTAAGGATCTTGCTAGCTTTATTCCTAGGTATTTGATCTCTTTCTGCCAAATGAAATTGTATTCCTTTTTAAGGAATCTCACTTCATCTTTATTAATGTTTACGTTCGATATTTCTGTTTTGGCCATGTTCATCTTGAAATTAGAGATTTCTCCGTAGTGTTTGATTTTCGCTATTAAATGGGGGAGCGTATCCCTTGGATTTCTGACGAAGAACAGCACGTCGTCCGCAAAAGCTGCCAATATGTGTTCCTCGTCCCCTGCTCTAACCCCTTTTATATTGGGGTCGTTCCGTATCATGGCCAAGAGGGGCTCGAGTGCTATCACGAAAAGGAGGGGGGACAAAGGGCATCCCTGCCTAGTCCCATTCCCCATCTCGAAGGGAGGCGATAGAGACCCGTTGACCTTAACTCTTGCTCGAGGATGGCGATATAATGTTTGAATTCTTTCTCTCATCCTTGGGCCTATCCCTATATTTTCCAATGTTGATATCATGAACCCCCAGTCTACCCTATCAAACGCTTTCTCGGCGTCTACTGAGAGGAGTAGACTGGGGGCTCGATTTTCTTTAATTTGTTCTATGAGTAGGAGGGCTCTGGTACCATTATCCTTCCCCTCTCTTCCCGATATAAAGCCCACTTGGTCCGGATGGATCACGCTAGTCATTATCTCCTTCATACGGTCTGCCAAGATTTTAGCATACATCTTTATATCGATATTCAGTAAAGAAATGGGTCTATACCCCGAGCAAATCGTATTATCTTTACCCTCTTTTTCTATGACGGTAATATTTGCCATGCTAGCTTCTCTACTTAACTCATAGTCCCTCCCAATTCCATTATAGTACTGGCAGAGTCGCGGTATTAGTATAGTTCCGAACTTTTGTATATATCTGGTCGTAAAGCCATCGGGGCCGGGGCTTTTCCCTTTACTAGAGTTTTTTAACATTGTCCTTATTTCCTCCTCAGTTATAGGTTGATCTAATGTTTCAGCTACCTCGTTGTCTATTCTGGGGAGTTTGCCTTTTCTCAGTACCTCCTCAATATTAGCTTCTTTCTCTCCCGGTTTCCAGTTTTTTTGTTTTACATTATATAGACCCTCGTAATACCTTCGAAACTCTTCTGCAATATCACTGGTTTTATAAACTAGGTCCCCGTTATTTTTCCTTATTTTTTCTATATAGTTCCTGCCTGCCTTTTTTTTTTGGACCATTCTGGCCAGGGCTTTACCGGGTTTATCTCCCCAGATATATCTCTCTCTTTCAATAATATTTAGTTCTTTCTTAGTTTCTTGTTCTAGTAACGCTCTATACTCATCCCTTTTCATTTTTACTTTGTGCCATGTTTCTATTTTTTGTCCTTTATTTTTATGTTCTTGTTCTAATAATGAGATCTCCTTCACTATTTCCTTTAGCTCTTTTGTTTTTTCTTTCTTTTTCCTAGCCCCCTCCATAATAAATATTCCTCTTATGTAGGCCTTGTGAGCCTCCCACAGTGTGGCCCCTTGAGATCTCCCCGTATCGTTTTCTCTAAAGTAGTTTTCTAGTTCTCCTTGCACTCTTTTTACAATTTCTTTATCCTCCAATAAGCTCTCATCTAATCTCCACTCTGGGGGATTCGTTCTCTGCTCTGATATATTAAGCTTCATAGTTATAGGTGTATGGTCGGAGATTGTCATTGCTTCAATACCGGTCTCTACTACTCTTTCCAGGAGTCTATGGTCGACCAAGGCATAATCGATCCTAGAGTACGTCCCGTGCACCGGGGAGTAAAACGTATAGTCTAATTTTTTAGGATGTTGCAGGCGCCAAATATCTACCAGCTGGGCCTGATGCAGTCTTTGTTTTACTAGTTTCAGCTGTACGTTTCTCGTCTCCTGTGCACGGGATGTACTGTCCATTACAGGGTCTAGACAAAAGTTAAGATCACCCATTATTATCAGATGCCCGGCCTTGAATTGCTCAAGTTTTAACAGGGCCCTCGTCAGATAGTTTGCTGAGTTATCATTTGGCGCGTATATATTTGCTAGAGTGTATTCCTCCCCTCTTAGTTTTCCTTTTAAAAAAAGGAATCTCCCTTCAGGGTCAGTTACTCTGTCTCCCAACTCGAAGCGTGTGGAGCCTCCTATGCCAATTGCGACACCTCTGGCTCGTTTTGTAATTGTATCCCCATAGTACCATATAGGGTGGTATCGAGACCATAATCTTATTTTTGATTCCAGCGTTAGGTGTGTCTCCTGCAAAAAGACTATGTCTGCTTTATATAGTTGTAATTCCTTAAGGATTGTATGTCTCTTTGCAGGAGAGTTTAAGCCTTTAACGTTGTAGGATAATAATTTAATTTCTGTCATCTGTACTTATTACACTTTTGTTTACTTTGTTTACTTGTCTCGAACCAACCTCCCTTTCGTGGGGTCTTACTTGGATGACCAAGGTGGATCGGTGTGGAGACCACGAGATAACCCTCCCCCCTTCCCCTCTGCTCCCCCCCTCCCTCCCTCGCCCCCCCTCCCCCTCCCTCCCCCCCCCAACCCCCCCCTCCCCCAACCCCCGCCAAACCCCCCCTCCCCCTCATGGCCTATTAGAGGCCTGGAAGCCAATCTTGGACTCCTCCTCTCCCTTCCTTGGCTCCCTTCCCTGAGGTTGAGCCTAGGGAATGCTCCATGGCTGTCTATTTCTCCATTTATGATCTACCCCTCCCCCGTCCCCCCATCCTCTTCTTCCTTTAGATTATCCAATCTGGAAGATCCGGTACTGGGATATCCATTTTTTGGCAGAACCTTTCTAGCTCTTCCGGGAATCTTAATCGGGCGGAGGTCCCCCCTTGAACCCAATCAGGCAGGCCGGGAAACCCCATTGATATTTGATATTTTTCGCACACATTAGGTCCAAAAGAGGTCTCAAATTTCTTCTTCTCTCTAAGGTTTCTCTTGATAGGTCGGGAAGATTTGAATCTCCTTTTCTTTATATTTAATGGGGGCTATCCCCCTCAAGCTTCCCCAGATTGCGGCCTTGACCTCATAGTTCCGAAAGCGTACGATGATGTCTCTGGGTCCCCTTTTTCTGCCTGTTTGGGGTTCCCTATCCGATGCACCCTCTCGATTTTAATATGTTTGTCTTCTCCTGATTTACCCAGCAAGGTTTAAAAAGCGTGTTTATAATCTCTCTTAAATCCTCCCCCTGAGCTTCCTCTATTGCACGTATCCTAAGATTCTGTCGCCTGTTGCGATTTTCCTGATCTTCTAGCCTGTATGCCAGAATTTTTTGACTCTCTGTCAACGCCTGCACTTGTGATTTTAATTTAACCAGATCTTGGTCATGGTCTACTATTCTTTTTTCTGCCCCCTCCACTCTTTCAAATAGGCCCCCTAATTCGTTCTTTAAACTGTTGATCTCTGTTTTTATTAGGTTTTCCATCCTCAGGAGCATCACGTTCATCTCTGCTTTTGATGGGGGTAGTGTGTCTTGGCTCAGATCATCCATTCTACTTTGCTCAAGATCTCCTTCGAGGGTTGTCTCCCCTTTAGACCGATTTACCATATCTTCTCCTATTCTTTTCTTATCTGTTTTTTTTTGTGGTTCCTGGGCTTTTAGCAGAGGGTTCCTGTGTCATATACTGCTGTGTCGAGCTGTTGCCCACATTGCTTTTAGGGGGTTTTGGGGTAGTACCCCTTGTTGTCCTATTCATTTTAAATCTGTTGTTTGGTCTAATTCTTTTCCCCAGTTTATCGCCTTAAGAGCAACAAAAAAAAAGAAAGGAGCTATCCCTTCGGATTCTAGAGGGTTCCTGTTCTTAAACTACGAGCGCTTCCCTCCGGGCCCGCGGATAGCTAGGAGAGAGATTGACCTCACTCACAGGAGTTGACTGAGGTTTCTGGCTCACAGTCGTGAGGTATTCCGCGCCGGTTTTCTGAACATTCAATCTCAAAATCGCATTTTTGGTCACATAATCAGCATTACAGGAGCCACCGTCTCTATATCACTCAGTCTTCTCACATCGAGTTCAAAAGATATTCAAAAGATATTCATAAGATATCTGCTTTTAAGGTTCCTCGGCTATCTTTCTCAGATTGCACTGATTTCTCAGATTTCTCAGATTGCACTGCCCTGAACCAACTTCATAGTCACATTTATCTCAATGTCTCGATGTTGTCAGTGTTGTCATTTGTTATGTCCCGGGCTCAAAACCAGAGTTCCCAGCCCTCCTGGTTTCACTGATTTTTAGACTCAAGATTCCAGATTCCCGATTGCAGTAATCACTTCCAAATAATGGTTGCCCCTGAGCCCGTGCCCAGATTATAGTGCCCTCGGACTTTCACATCATAGGTAACCCAATTCGCAACCCAGTTCACCAAAGATTCTCTCCTCCTTTGCCCAACCAAGCCAAACATCATACAACATAGCCAAGCATCGTATGTTAAAACAGTGATATTGGGGCTGATTTACTAATGAATCTGCGCTGCGCCGGTACATGCCTTAATTAGTGCGCTGGATGAATCCCTAATTAGGCGCATGAACCGGCGGCAGCAGCAGCGCGATGTGATTGATAACTAAAGCCGCCGCCGAACTCCCTGTATAAGTCTATGGGGGGAAATCTTAATAGTGAATTTTAAAGGCTAATCTGCAAGTTTTGTCCTAAAAAGTGTTTGGGGACCTCAGTCCTGCCCCAGGGGACATGTACCAATGCTTTTTTTATTTTTTAAAACGGCCGTTTTTTCGGGAGCAGTGATTTTAATAATGCTAAAAGTGCAATAATAAAAGTGTAATTTTCCTTTAAATTTCGTACTATGGGGGTCTCTAATGTCAGCAGGTGAAAAAGCGCATGTTTCCCGTGGTTAGAACTGTCTCTGCACAAAATGTCATTTTTCAAAGGAAAAAAGCCATTTAAAACTGACTCGCGGCTATAATGAATTGTCGGCTCCCGGCAATTGCAGGAGAATTCATTCATTAAAAAAAGGAAAAAAAAAGCGTGGGGGTCCCCCCAAATTCAATAACCAGACCCTTTAGGTCTGGTATGGATATTAAGGGGAACCCCGCCGTCAATTTAAAAAAAAAATGACGTGGGGTTCCCCCCAAATATCCATAACCAGACCCTTCGGGTCTGGTGTGGAATTTAAGGGGAACTCCACTCCAAATTAAAAAAAAAATGGCGTGGAGTCCCCCTAAAATCCACACCAGACCCCTTATCCGAGCACGTTGACCTGGCCGGCCGCAGAAAAGAGGGGGGGACAGAGCGCGGCCCCCCCCCTCTCCTGAACCGCACCAGGCCACATGCCCTCAACATTGGGAGGGTGTTTTGGGGTGCCCCCCAAAACACCTTGTCCCCATGTTGATGAGGACAAGGGTCTCTTCCCCACAACCCTTGCCCGGTGGTTGTGGGGGTCTGCGGGCGGAAGGCTTATCGAAATCTGGAAGACCCCTTTAACAAAGGGGCCCCCCAGATCCCGGCCCCCCCCCTGTGTGAAATGGTAATGGGGTACCTTGTACCTCTACCATTTCACGAGAAAAAAAAAGTGTTCAAAGGGTTAAAAAAAGACAAGAGCCGGTTTTTGACAAGTCCTTTATTATCTTCTTTCTTCTTTTCTTCGGGTTTCTTCTTCCTCCTCCTTCTTCTTCCTCTGCTTCTGTCTTGGGTCTTCTATTCCCGCATCTTGCCCGGCGTGTTCTTCCATCTTCTGTTCTCCCGCTGTCCTTCTCGTCCGCATCTTCTTCTCCTTCTTCTTCTTCGCCGGAGCGCCGCTTCCAATTGAAATCCCCGCTGTCTGCCGGAACCACGCCCCCCCTCTGACGCCACGGACAAGCTCTTAGGAGTGTGTGGTGCCAGTGCGTCAGAGGGGGGCGTGGTCACATGTGGTCACATTCAATTGGAAGCGGCGACTTTGCTTTTTGAATTTTGGCCGCCCTTGACCACGCCCCCTGAACATGACGACATTGCAGCACGCACTCCTAAGCAGCACACTTGCCCGTGGCGTCAGAGGGGGGGGGGCGTGGTCCGGCAGACAGCGGGGATTTCAATTGGAAGCGGCCGCTCCGGCGAAGAAGAAGAGGAGAAGATGCGGACGAGAAGGACAGCGGAGGAACAGAAGATGGAAGAACACGCCAGTCAAGATGCGGACGAGAAGGACAGCGGAAGAAGATAGAAGACCCAAGACAGAAGCAGAGGAAGAAGAAGGAGGAGGAAGAAGAAACCCGAAGAAAGAAGAAAGAAGATAATAAAGGACTTGTCAAAAACCGGCTCTTGTCTTTTTTACACTGGACAACTCGTGAGGTAATAAAGAGGTACAAGGTACTCTTGTCTTTTTTTACCATTTCAATCAAGGTACAGGGGGGGGGCCGGGATCTGGGGGGCCCCTTTGTTAAAGGGGTCTTCCAGATTTCGATAAGCCCCCCCGCCCCCCACAACCACCGGGCAAGGGTTGTGGGGAAGAGACCCTTGTCCTCATCAACATGGGGACAAGGTGTTTTGGGGGCACCCCAAAACACCCTCCCAATGTTGAGGGCATGTGGCCTGGTGCGGTTCAGGAAGGGGGGGGCCGCGCTCTGCCCCCCCTCTTTTCTGCGGCCGGCCAGGTCAACGGTGCTCGGATAAGGGGTCTGGTGTGGATTTTAGGGGGGACTCCCGCCCCTTAAATTCCCCTTAAATTCCAACCAGACCCGAAGGGTTGGTATGGGATATTTGGGGGGAACTCATTTTTTTTTTAAATTGGGCGGGGTTCCCCTTATATCCATACAGACCTAAAGGGTCTGGTTATTGATTTGGGGGGAACGCTTTATTTTTTTTTTTTTTATGAATGAATTCTCCTGAACTCCCGCATTCAGGTCAAATTTTATTTTTTTTTTTTTTTTTTCAAATGTTTTTTGTGCAAAAAATTTCTAACCGAGGAAAAGTGCGCCTTTATTCCCCCTGGAAATTCCCCCACCCCATGGTACGAAATTTAAAAATAATTATTCAAATGACGTGGGGGTCCCCCCAAATTCAATAACCAGACCCTTTAGGTCTGGTATGGATATTAAGGGGAACCCCGCCGTCAATTTTTAAAAAAAAATGACGTGGGTTCCCCCCAAATATCCATAACCAGACCCTTCGGTCTGGTGTGGAATTTAAGGGGAACTCCACTCCAAATTAAAAAAAAAATGGCGTGGAGTCCCCCCTAAAATCCACACCAGACCCCTTATCCGAGCACGTTGACCTGGCCGGCCGCAGAAAAGAGGGGGGGACAGAGCGCGGCCCCCCCCCTCTCCTGAACCGCACCAGGCCACATGCCCTCAACATTGGGAGGGTGTTTTGGGGTGCCCCCCAAAACACCTTGTCCCCATGTTGATGAGGACAAGGGTCTCTTCCCCACAACCCTTGCCCGGTGGTTGTGGGGGTCTGCGGGCAGGAGGCTTATCGAAATCTGGAAGACCCCTTTAACAAAGGGGCCCCCAGATCCCGGCCCCCCCCCTGTGTGAAATGGTAATGGGGTACCTTGTACCTCTACCATTTCACGAGAAAAAAAATGTAAAGGGTTAAAAAAGACAAGAGCCGGTTTTTGACAAGTCCTTTATTATCTTCTTTCTTCTTTCCTTCGGGTTTCTTCTTCCTCCTCCTTCTTCTTCCTCTGCTTCTGTCTTGGGTCTTCTATTCCCGCATCTTGCCCGGCGTGTTCTTCCATCTTCTGTTCCTCCCGCTGTCCTTCTCGTCCGCATCTTCTTCTCCTTCTTCTTCTTCGCCGGAGGCGCCGCTTCCAATTGAAATCCCCGCTGTCTGCCGGACCACGCCCCCCCCTCTGACGCCACGGGCAAGCTCTTAGGAGTGTGCTGCAAGTGCGTCCGAGGGGGGCGTGGTCACATGTCAGAGGGCGGCCAATTCAATTTGAAGCTCGTGCGCGGCTTTTTCTTTGCCAGAGTCGCCGCTTCCAATTGAATTGCCCGCTTTCTGGAACATGTGACCACGCCCCCCTCTGACGCACTGGCACCACACGGGGACTTTCCTAAGAGCTTGCCCGTGGCGTCAGAGGGGGGGCGTGGTCCGGCAGACAGCGGGGATTTCAATTGGAAGCGGCCGCTCCGGCGAAGAAGAACAAGAAGGAGAAGATGCGGACGAGAAGGACAGCGGAAGAAGATGGAAGAACACGCCGGGCAAGATGCGGGAATAGAAGACCCAAGACAGAAGCAGAGGAAGAAGAAGGAGGAGGAAGAAGAAACCCGAAGGAAAGAAGAAAGAAGATAATAAAGGACTTGTCAAAAACCGGCTCTTGTCGTTTTTTAACCCTTTACATTTTTTTTCTCGTGAAATGGTAGAGGTACAAGGTACCCCATTACCATTTCACACAGGGGGGGGGCCGGGATCTGGGGGGCCCCTTTGTAAAAGGGGTCTTCCAGATTTCGATAAGCCTTCCGCCCGCAGACCCCCACAACCACCGGGCAAGGGTTGTGGGGAAGAGACCCTTGTCCTCATCAACATGGGGACAAGGTGTTTTGGGGGCACCCCAAAACACCCTCCCAATGTTGAGGGCATGTGGCCTGGTGCGGTTCAGGAGAGGGGGGGGGCCGCGCTCTGTCCCCCCTCTTTTCTGCGGCCGGCCAGGTCAACGTGCTCGGATAAGGGGTCTGGTGTGGATTTTAGGGGGGACTCCACGCCATTTTTTTTTTTAATTTGGGGTGGAGTTCCCCTTAAATTCCACACCAGACCCGAAGGGTCTGGTTATGGATATTTGGGGGGACCCCCACGTCATTTGAATAATTATTTTAAAATTCGTACCATGGGGGGGGGGGGGGGGATGTCAGCAGGTGAATAAAGCGCACTTTTTCTGCGGTTAGAAATATGTCTTTGCACAAAATGACATTCTGAAAAAAAAAAAAAAAAAGCCATTTAAAACTGACTCGCGGCTATAATGAATTGTCGGCTCCCGGCAATTGCAGGAGAATTCATTCATAAAAAAAACGAAAACAAAAAGCGTGGGGGTCCCCCCAAATTCAATAACCAGACCCTTTAGGTCTGGTATGGATATTAAGGGGAACCCCGCCGTCAATTTTTTAAAAAAATGACGTGGGGTTCCCCCCAAATATCCATAACCAGACCCTTCAGGTCTGGTGTGGAATTTAAGGGGAACTCCACCCCAAATTTAAAAAAAAATGGCGTGGAGTCCCCCCTAAAATCCACACCAGACCCCTTATCCGAGCACGTTGACCTGGCCGGCCGCAGAAAAGAGGGGGGGACAGAGCGCGGCCCCCCCTCTCCTGAACCGCACCAGGCCACATGCCCTCAACATTGGGAGGGTGTTTTGGGGTGCCCCCCAAAACACCTTGTCCCCATGTTGATGAGGACAAGGGTCTCTTCCCCACAACCCTTGCCCGGTGGTTGTGGGGGTCTGCGGGCAGGAGGCTTATCGAAATCTGGAAGACCCCTTTAACAAAGGGGCCCCCCAGATCCCGGCCCCCCCCCCTGTGTGAAATGGTAATGGGGTACCTTGTACCTCTACCATTTCACGAGAAAAAAAAGTGTCAGTGGTAAAAAAAGACAAGAGCCGGTTTTTGACAAGTCCTTTATTATCTTCTTTCTTCTTTCCTTCGGGTTTCTTCTCCTCCTCTCTTCTTCCTCTGCTTCTGTCTTGGGTCTTCTATTCCCGCATCTTGCCCGGCGTGTTCTTCCATCTTCTTCCGCTGTCCTTCTCGTCCGCATCTTCTCCTTCTTCTTCTTCGCCGGAGCGGCCGCTTCCAATTGAAATCCCCGCTGTCTGCCGGACCACGCCCCCCCTCTGACGCCACGGGCAAGCTCTTAGGAAAGTCCCCGTGTGGTGCCAGTGCGTCAGAGGGGGGCGTGGTCACATGTTCCAGAAAGCGGGCAATTCAATTGGAAGCGGCGACTCTGGCAAAGAAAAAGCCGCGCACGAGCTTCAAATTGAATTGCCCGCCCTCTGACATGTGACCACGCCCCCCTCTGACGCACTGGCAGCACACTCCTAAGAGCTTGCCCGTGGCGTCAGAGGGGGGGCGTGGTCCGGCAGACAGCGGGGATTTCAATTGGAAGCGGCCGCTCCAGGCGAAGAAGAAGACAAGAAGGAGAAGATGCGGACGAGAAGGACAGCGGAAGAAGATGGAAGAACACGCCGGGCAAGATGCGGGAATAGAAGACCCAAGACAGAAGCAGAGGAAGAAGAAGGAGGAGGAAGAAGAAACCCGAAGGAAAAGAAGAAAGAAGATAATAAAGGACTTGTCAAAAACCGGCTCTTGTCTTTTTTAACCCTTTACATTTTTTTTTCTCGTGAAATGGTAGAGGTACAAGGTACCCCATTACCATTTCACACAGGGGGGGGGCCGGGATCTGGGGGGCCCCTTTGTTAAAGGGGTCTTCCAGATTTCGATAAGCCTCCTGCCCGCAGACCCCCACAACCACCGGGCAAGGGTTGTGGGGAAGAGACCCTTGTCCTCATCAACATGGGGACAAGGTGTTTTGGGGGGCACCCCAAAACACCCTCCCAATGTTGAGGGCATGTGGCCTGGTGCGGTTCAGGAGAGGGGGGGGGCCGCGCTCTGTCCCCCCCTCTTTTCTGCGGCCGGCCAGGTCAACGTGCTCGGATAAGGGGTCTGGTGTGGATTTTAGGGGGGACTCCACGCCATTTTTTTTTAAATTTGGAGTGGAGTTCCCCTTAAATTCCACACCAGACCTGAAGGGTCTGGTTATGGATATTTGGGGGGAACCCCACGTCATTTTTTTTAAAAATTGATGGCGGGGTTCCCCTTAATATCCATACCAGACCTAAAGGGTCTGGTTATTGAATTTGGGGGGACCCCCACGCTTTTTTTTTGGTGTTTTTAATGAATGAATTCTCCTGCAAATTCCAAGAGCTGACAATTCATTATAGCCGCGAGTCAGTTTTAAATGGCTTTTTTCCTTCAGAATGTCATTTTTCACATGCTGACATTACACCCAGGGCCGCCATCAGGGGGGTACAGGCAGTACACCTGCAGGGCCGCCATTAGGGGGGTACAGGCATTACACCGCCCGGGGGTCCCCAGGGGCCCCCAGGGGCCCGGATGGGAACCACCCTAAAACAAAAAAAAACAATTTTTTTTTTTTGTTTAAGGGCTCCGAAGGTCCCCAGGGGCCCGGAGGCCACTAAGGGCCCCAGATGGCAAGCCCTTTTTTTAAAATAAAATATATATATTTAAAAAAATATATATATTTTTTTAATATATTTTTTTTTTTTTTTTTTTAAGGAAAGGGCCCAGAGGTCCCCAGGGCCCTGGAAGGCTACCCCCTTGTTTTTTTACTTTTTTTCGATAAATGTTATATTTAAAAAATATATATATATGTATTTTCTCTCTTTTGTATTTTTATTTGATAAAGAGCACAGAGGTCCCCAGGGCCCCGGATGGCTACCCCCCTTTTTTATATATATTTTTCTTTATTTCTTATTTCTGTCAAAATTTTTGTAAAGGGCCCCTCCGCTCCTCAATTTGTGGCACCACCCCCCCCCCCCCCCGCTTCTCACTTTCATGCGGCAGCACCCCCCCCGGTTCTCTGCTCCAGGGGGCCCATGCCTGAAGCTGTGTAAGGGGCCCCAAAATTCATGATGGCGGCCCTGTACACCTGTAAGGGGCCCGGGGGTCCGGAGGTGCCCAGATGCCTGGAGGCCCCCCAGCGCCCCAGATGGTAACCCCCCTCTTTTTTTTTTGGTATATATATTTGTTAGTTGGTTTTTGTAGGATTTTTTATTAAAGGGCCAATTTTTGGAATTTAATATTTTTTAGCAGTCTGGAGGTCCCCAGGGCCCGGGTGGCAACCCCCAAATTTTTTGTTATTAAAGGGCCAATGTTTTGGTTTAGGGGTCTGGAGGTCCCAGTGGCCTGGTCCCCAGTGGCCCGGAGATCCCCAGGGCTCCAGATGACAACCCCCCACCTTTACAAAAAATCAAAAAAAAAAACATATGATATATTTTTTGGTTATTTTTTTAAACATATATATATATAATATAATTTTGAAAGCTCCCAGAGGGCCCCTTTTTGCTTCTAAAAATGTTATAAACATTTTCCCCAGGTTTGTTACTTTTTACTTTAATTTCTTTTTTTAAAGTGTATTTTGTGCGTGAAGTCGAGAGAGAGGAGCTGGACTTGCAATCGCCATCCTTCTCCATGCCCCCGGTGGCAATGGTGGGTGTGAGGGGGGCCTCACCCCACCTGCTACACTTGGGAGCCCATGGGACAGAGGGACTCCCCCTATGAAGGAGTGTAGCCCACCCAGCCAGCCCTGTAGGTCCTTCACCTCCCTTTATTTTAGGAGACCTCATGGCCAAAGTGTGTGCAAGTGTGGTGTTTTTTTTGTGGGGGGGGGGGGGTGGTTATACTAAGCACAGGCGTACCTTGCATAGCACACCCACCGGGAGCCGGGCTGACACCACCAAACTCAATTCACATGTAGCCGAGACCGGGATCCGAACCCTTGGCTGCAGAGGTGAACGGCTTGTCAGCGCAGTGCCATTCACGTTGAGCCACCACAGCTCCCACCCAATGTTATTTTTTTTTTAGATTTTTGGTAGTTATTTTTTATTAAAGGGCCCAGAGCTCCCAAGGCAACCCCCTTTTTTATTATTTTATATATGTAGATATTGTAATTTATTTTTCATTAAAGAGCCCAGAAGTTTCTTTTTATTAAAGGGCCCAGTGGTCCCCAGGGCCCCCGGATGGCTACCACCCTTTTTAATATATATTTTTCTATATGTATTTTTTTAGTAAAGGAACCCCCCGCTTATCAAATTGCGGCAGCCCCCCCCCCCTTCTTAATATCAGGCGGCACCCCCCCCCCCTATTCTCTGCTCCAGGGGCCCATGCCTGAAGCTGTGTAAGGGGCCCCATAATTCCTGATGGCGCCCCTAATTGCCTCCCCCCCCCCATGGTACGAAATTTCAAGGAATTTTTCACTTTTATTGGTGCACTTTAACCACTTCCATACCGCGCCTATTCTGGCACTTCTCTCCTTCATGTAACAATTATATTTTCTTCCTTGAAACTTACTCAGGACCCCCAAACATTATATATATTTTATTAACAAACACCCTAGGGAATAAAGTGGCGGCCATTTTTTCGGACACATTTCCAACAGTATTTGTGCCAAAATTTTCTAACGTTTTTTTTTTTTTTTGGCTTTCCAAAAAAAAACCTGTTTCATGAATGACAAAATAAGAAAGCAGTAAAGCTAGGCCAATTTTTAGGGATAAGGTAAAAGATGATGTTACACCGAGTAAATAGATACCTAACTTGTCACGCTTTCATATTGCGCACACTCATGGAATGGCGCTAAACTTCGTTATTAAAAATCTCCATAGGCAACGCTTGACTTTTTTTCTCAGGTTACCACTTTTGAGTTACAGAGGAGGTCTAGTGCTAACATTATTGCTCTCGCTCTAACGCACGCTATGATACTCACATGTGGGGTTTGAAGGATGTTTACATATGTGGGTGGGACTTGCATGCGTGTTCGCTTCTGAGTGCGAGCTACTAGGGACAGGAGCATTTAAATTCCTTTGTTATTTTATTTTTTTACTTAATATTTTATTTTTTGCACTTGTTTGTCCCTTTGTTTGTATTATTTTTCACTTTTCTTCCTATTACAAGGAATGTAAACATCCCTTGTAATAGGACTAGTGTGTGACAGGTCCTCTTTATAGAGAAAGGCGGGGTCAATTAGACCCCACATCTGTCCTCCAGGCTGGAAAGCATGGAATTGGTAAAAAAAAAAACATCTCATGCTTTCAGCTGCAATCATGTTCGTTCAGCACAGTAGCGTAGTGTGTAGCATGTTCACCTAGCAGCAAAAGGGTTGCTGGTTCGAATCCCGCCCGTGACACTATCTGCCTGGAGTTTGCATGTTCTCCCTGTGCGGGTTTCCTCCCACAATCTAAAAACATGCTGTAAATTGGATCCTGTCTAAATAAGCCCTAATGTGCAGTAGGAGATTTAGGTTTTGTGCTGCCCTAGGCCTGACCAAATTTTGGCACCCCCCTAATAGAAAAATGACCCACCCTTCCTGTCAAGGCCACACCCTGTTTTTTTATGACCCACCCAGGAATTTTCAGGGGACACACACAAGTTCTGTGGGGGGGGACTTGGGGGGCCCTTAATTTGCCTACTTTTTCGATCACTTCCTGTTTGGCTATGGGGCAGGAAGTGAAGGCCAATCTCCCCAAACGGACAGGGATAATACAAAATAAACTGACAGAGCTTCTAACCCCCCCCCCACCAACTCTATCCAAAATGAAAGAAATCCAAAAAATAAAAGTGATGATTATTGTTCCAGTTTAACCCCAAATTTCAGATCATTTTATTGAGAGGCTTAAGAAAATATAACCATGCCAATAGGCCAGGATCCAGCGTTGCTAATATGTATGAATGTGTGTTAGGGACCCCCACAAACACCACCCAATGTTAAATCAACTATTTTCATGTTTGTTTTGGGGATGCCTGCACCCCTGATAGGGTAAAGACACCTCACAAATGTTGTCACTTTCTACTTAATTCATTCACTTCCTGCCACACAGCCAAACAGGAAGTGAGGGAAACACCTGAGTAATGTTTTGTTGGGGACACACAGATCAATATAAATAGTTTCCCATTTTGGAAATGGCATTTTGCTGTGTACACCCCAAATTAGTAGGAATCTTGGACTTTGGGGTCCATTTACTAAAGGCAAATCCACTTTGCACTACAAGTGGACAAGCAAGGAAGAAAACTCAAAACTTGGCGGGATTGGAAGTAAAAACCATCAGTGCTTCCTTCTGATTTTCATTGCCTACGCTTCTACTGCAGAGCGGCTTTGCCTTTACTAAACCCCAAAGTAACTAATCATTTGGGGTGTACACTGCAGTGCAATTTGCTTAATGGTGACACTAGTTAGATTGACCTGTGTCCCAAAGAAAAGACCATTGGTAGGGTTTTAACCTCACTTCCTGTTCAGCTGTGTGACAGGAAGTGAAGCCAATTTTAGGAAAAGGGACACAAAGCCCAACCTAAAAACACTAGCAGGGGTTCTAACACTCAATTGGCTTCCCTCAAACAACCCACAATTAGAATAGGATTGTCTTGTGCTAGTTTCAAGCACAGCGCTGTAAATCAGCACTTCAAGCCTGTCCAAAAAAAACACACACCCCCCCCCCCCCCCCCCCCCCAACAGGCCCTGTTTGCAGCTTTTCCTACATCTTGCACATGTGCTTTAAAAAGTCAGTCTGGACATCAGTTCTAGGAAACATTACTTACCGCTTTGTCCTTCCTTTTCTGGTGACTAAACATTTCATGCATACACACACAGGAAAGAGCTTAGAGACAAATCACACTTGATGGTTTAGGCCCAAACTAGTTCAGCTGCAGCGGTTGAAATCCATAGCAGGAAAAAATAATCACAAAACAAACTTCAAAATTTGAAAGTAATTTTATTGGTCCACAAAACAAGGAAAGCAAAACAAAAAATTACAAATAAACACACCAAAAATATATAAAAACACCTAAAAACAAAAAAGACCAACGTTTATTTCACAGTCATTGGAAAATAAATCATGCTTTTGAAATAACAGGATAGACCCACAGGATTAAAACATTAGTCATTAACATCTTGAGAAACATTTAGCAAAATTATGTAGCAGAGAAAACATCAAAAAATACAAAACTTGCTCCAAAACATCTCTGTTTCACTCCGCCATTACTTCCAGCCAGCAAATCTGCCCCCTCTGAGGGGCAGCTGACACGTGCAGTATCCACGCTTTTTATAACATGTGTGCTAATGAACCAATTGGAAACACATGAAGAAATGTCAGCCTCTAGTTTGTGTGCACTTGGAACTGCTTACACCTGTTAAGGATGTCCTTAAATTACTAAGCCAAAAAAAGAGCTTTCTGAGCATGCTCAGAAAGATGCAAGTCATTTTCAGGATGAAACTTCCAACTTCTTTTTCTAACTGTTCGAGCATGCCCAGTTCACTCGAAATGCAGTACCAGAATCAAATCTGCAATGGCGGATGAAAGCATTAGAGGTGTTAAATTTTTTTTTGGTCCCCATGAAGTGATGCTTTACAAGCTGAACGGGAGGTCTTATAGAATTTTTACGTAACAAACCTAAATAGTAATAATTTAAACGCCCCTGTCCCTAGTAGCTCGCAGTCAGAAGCGAACAAGCAGCATTTTTATTGTTTCCGGTTACCAGTTTAGATTTACAGATGAGGTCTAGTGCTATAAATATTCCTCTTGCTGTTACGCACGCTATGATACCTCACATGTGTGGTTTGAAGAATGTTTCCATATATGGGGCGGGCCTTAAATGTGTAAGCCCCGCCCACATATTGAACCCCCGTTCAAACCCCACATGTGAGGTATCATAGCGTACGTTAGAGCGAGAGCAATACTTTTAGCACTAGACCTCCTCTGTAAATCTAAACTGGTAACCTGAAACACATAAAAAAGCGTTGCCTATGGGTATTTTCAAGTACTGAAGTTTGGCGCCATTCCATGAGTGTGTGCAATATTAAAGTGTAACATGTTGGGTATCTATTTACTCGGTGTAACATCATCTTTCACATTATGGCCATAAATTGGGCTAACTTTAGTGTATTCTTAATTTGTAACCACTTGAGCCCCAGAGCATATTACTGGTCACTGACGGGGCCATTTTTTGCATTTCAACACTGCGTCATTTTGACTGACAATTGCGTGGTTGTGCGACGTGGCCCCCAAAAAAATTGGGCGTCCTCATCCTCCCCCCCCCCCCCCCTAAAAATTCAATTTTTTTTTTTTTGTTGGTGGTATTTGATCACCTCTGCGTTTTTTCTTATTTTTGCTTGACCCAAAACTATAGCGACAATTTGGTAACTAAAAAAACATCTTTTTTACGGTTTGCTATAATAAATCTCCCCCAAAATATATTCAAAAAATGTTTGCCCTCAGTTTAGGCCGATAAGTATTCTTGGACATCTTTTTGGTTGCAAAAAATCACAATAAGCGTTTGATTGGTTTGGGCAAAAGTTCTAAGTAGGGGTTGGTCTTATGGGTTTTTTTTGAATAATTTTTTGTTTTACTAGTAATGGTGGCTATCATTTGTTTTTTCTGTCTAATGCGACATTGTGGCGGACACATTTTTGTGAGATTTGGCATTTTTGTAGCGAGCAATGGTATATCAATGCATTGCTTACTATAAAAATGACACTGGCAGGGAAGGGGTTAACACTAGGGGCGCGGAAGGGGTTGAATATGTTACCTGGGTGTGTTCTAACTGTAAAGGGGGTGGGACTGTGTAGGGGAAATGACAGATCGCTGTTCATACATTGTAGGGACAGACGAGCAGGCATTCCCCCCCCCCCTGACAGGACCGGGATAAAGGGGAACTCCACCCCAAATTAAAAAAAAAACGGCGTGGGGGTCCCCCTTCTGGTGCACAACAGGCTCTTAGATTTGATCTGGAACATAAGGGGTTAAACCCACGCCAAAAAACGGCGTGGGGTTCCCCCTCAGATCCAGACCAAACCCTTCTCCCAGGCACGCAGTCTGGCCGGACAGGAATGGGGGTGGGGACGAGCGAGCGCCCCCCCCCCTCCTGAGCCGTACCAGACCACATGCCCTCGACATGGGGGAGTGTGTGCTGTGGGGGAGGGGGGCACTGCCCCCCCACCCCAAAGCACTCTTGTCCCCATGTCGAAAGGGACAAGAGCCTCTTCCCGACAACCCTGGCCGTTGGTTGTCGGGGTATGCGGGCGGGGGGCTTATCAGAATCTGAGAGCCCCCTATATTAAGGGGGCCCCCAGATTCTGGCCCCCCACCCTATGTGAATGAGTATGGGGTACATCGTACCCCTACCCATTCACCGGGTGGAAAAGTGTAAACACAAAAAAAAACACACAGAAAAAAATAATTTATTAGTCAGCTCCGGGGGTCTTCTGCCGGGACCCCCCACCACCAGCCCATTGGGCCCCGGGCTTCGCCGTCTTCTGCCGGGGGGGGACACCCACCGATGATCTCCGCCATGTCCAGCCAGGCCCCCACCCCAAAATAAGCTCTTTCAGATCCGGGGGGGGCCGGCCGAAAGAAGCAGAGAACAACGGGGGCGGAGCCCCTCGGTCTTCCAGACGTTTTCTGCGGGGGGGCTCCAGCCCCGCACGGTCTTCGCCGCCGCCTTCCGCCGGGGGGGTACACTTCCCCCCCCCCCGGTCTTCGCCGCCGCCTTTCCGCCGGGAGAGAGACCCCCACCGATGCTCTCCGACATGGTCGGCCAGGCCCCTACCCCAAACAAAGCTCTTTACATCCGGGGGGGGGCCGGCGGAATGGCGGAGAACAACGGGGGCGTCGCCACTCCCTCGTCTTCTAGCCGTCTTCTGCGGGGGGGGAAACACCACCCATGCTCTCCGCCATGCTCGACTGTGCCCCCACCCCAAAATGAAGCTCTTTTACATCCGGGGGGGGCCGGCCGAAAAACAGCGGAGAACAACGGGGGTGTCGCCCCACCTCGGGCCCTCCGCTTCTGCCTGGCTCTCGAGCCAGGGCTTCTTTCGCCGTCTCCGCGGAGAGGCGCCACTCTCTCGGGCTTCTCGACGTCTTCCGCCGCGGGGGTACACCTACCCCCCCCCGGTCTTCGCCGCGCCTTCCGCCGGAGAGAGACCCCACCGATGCTCTCCGCCATGTTCGCCAGGCCCCCTACCCCAAACAAAGCTCTTTTACATCCGGGGGGGGCCGGCGGAATGGCGGAGAACAACGGGGGCGTCGCCACTCCTCATCTCTTCTAGCCGTCTTCTGCCGGGGGGGGAAACACCCACCCATGCTCTCCGCCATGCTCGACTGTGCCCCCACCCAAAAATGAAGCTCTTTTACATCCGGGGGGGGCCGGCCGAAAACAGCGGAGAACAACGGGGGTGTCGCCCACCTCGGGCTCCTCCGCTTCTGCCTGGCTCCTCCGAGGCCAGGGCTTCTTTTGCCGTCTTCCGCCGGAGGGCGCCACTCTCCGGCTTCTCGACGTTGTCTTCCGCCGCGGGGCCAGGCTTCTTTGCCGCCCCCTTCGATTTTTTCGGCCTGGACGGGGTCGCACATCCCATCCAGGACTTGGACGTGGGCGCTTCTCGTCGCCGTTTCTGCCGCTGCCCCCTTCACCACGAAGCTCCGTGCTTGTTTGATGAGGGCAGCGGCTTCCGTCGTCTTCTCCTCCGGGCGAGGGTCGTACATCCACCCGGATTTCGTCGTCGCGTCTTCTGCCGCTGCCCCCTTCACCACGAAGCTCCGTGCTTGTTTGATGAGGGCAGCGGGCTTCCGTCGCAGTCTTCCGCCGCGGGTGACACTCGCGGGCTTCTTCTTCCATTCGATGTTGACACGGCGAGGTCCGGCGCTGAAATGCCTTCTGAGCGGCGGGCAAGGACTTATATTGGCATTGGGCGTGGCGTGGTTATGCCAACATGTGACCTTAACCCATGTGACAGTGATGTGACGTGACATCACTGTCACATGGGTTAAGTCACACATGTTGGCATAACCACGCCCACGCCCAATGCCAATATAAGTCCTTGCCCGCCGCTCAGAAGGCATTTCAGCGCCGGACCTCGCCGTGTCAACATCGAATGGAAGAAGAAGCCCGCGAGTGTCACCCCGCGGCGGAAGACTGCGACGGAAGCCCGCTGCCCTTCGCCCTCATCAAACAAGCACGGAGCTTCGTGGTGAAGGGGGCAGCGGCAGAAGACGGCGACGAAATCCGGGTGGGATGTACGACCCTCGCCCCGGAGGAAGACGACGGAAGCCCGCTGCCCTCATCAAACAAGCACGGAGCTTCGTGGTGAAGGGGCAGCGGCAGAAGACGGCGACGAGAAGCCCGCCACGTCCAAGTCCTGGATGGGATGTGCGACCCCCGTCCAGGCCGAAAAAATCGAGGGGCGGCAAAGAAGAAGGCCCTGGCCCCCCGCGGCGGAAGACAACGTCGAGAAGCCCGGAGAGTGGCGCCCTCCGGCGGAAGACGGCAAAAGAAGGCCTGGCCCCTCAGTAGGAGCCAGGCAGAGAAGCGGCGCGACGAAATCCGGGTGGGATGTACGACCCTCGCCCCGGAGAAGACGACGGAAGCCCGCTGCCCTCATCAAACAAGCACGGAGCTTCGTGGTGAAGGGGGCAGCGGCAGCAGAAGACAGCGCGAGAAGCCCGCCACGTCCAAGTCCTGGATGGGATGTGCGACCCCGTCCCAGGCCGAAAATTCGAAGGGGGCGGCAGAAGACCCTCAAAGTTCAAAACCCACCACCTTCACCAGGTGAATGGGTAGGGGTACGATGTACCCCATACTCATTCACATAGGGTGGGGGCCCGAAATCTGGGGGCCACCTTATTAAACGGGGCTCCCAATTCTAATTGGCTCCCGCCCGCATACCCCGACAACCAATGGCTAGGGTTGTCGGGAAGAGGCTCTTGTCCCGATCGACATGGGGACAAGAGTGCTTTGGGGTGGGGGGGCAGCGCCCCCCTCCCCCAAAGCACACACTCCCCCATGTCGAGGGCATGTGGTCTGGTACGGCTCAGGAGGGGGGGGGGCCGCTCGCTCGTCCCCCACCCCCATTCCTGTCCGGCCAGACTGCATGCCTGGGATGAGGGCTTGGTACGGATCTGGGGGGGAACCCCACGCCGATTTTGGCGTGGGTTAACCCCTCACGTTCCGGACCAAGCCGGAGAGCCTATTGTACCCCTGGGGGGAAGCCGCGCCGGTTTCACATTTGAAATTTGGCGCGGAGTTCCCCTTCAGTGTCAGCGCAGCCCGAGAACAGCTCGGAGCTTGCCGTACGCCGCTCCAGGCAGTGCAAACACTGCTACGCCGCCTGGTATTTACCAAGGATTTCCCGGCGTTCTGAAGAGGCGCGCGGTGAGCTCCGATTTTTCCCTCTGCGCATGCCCAGTATGCAAGTGAACCTTCCGAGGTTCTAGCGTACTTTGCAAGCGCCGGGGATCGGGTCCCAAAAGTCACTTTCCCTTTCAAATCGGCCCGCCACACAAGTTGAAACACATGTCACTACACTTCCCCTGCATCACCCCCCTCCCTCCCCTCATAAACTCCCGCCCGAATCCCCGATGTTTACATTACTAAATGCCGCACGCCAGCTCTGTACTGGCGTGCTGTGCGCCTCTTCTGGGCGCATTAGGCACTTTAGTAAATGAGGAAACACGCTGCACTGCAGCGTGTTTCTTTGGTAAATGTCAAAAACAGGTTTACTCCTGCTTGTGCACCATGAGTCTTGGCGCACAGGCTTGGTAAATCAGCCCCACTGTGTCTAGAACTGCGCTATAGATTCCCTATATTAGGGGGGGATGGTTGCTCCACATCACAGAGCGCCTCACCCAATCCTTGTTTTTCGTCTCCCAATTGGCGCTGTGTCCATGTTATAAGGCGGCGGCGGCGGCAGCGGCGGCGTCTCTGGCTCTGCAGGAGGCTGCGGGCCGCCTTTCCTCGCGCTGTCCCCACATACACTCCAACTCATCCAGGCCAGTCGAGACGTCCGGGCGGGTCGCGATCACGGGTCGCGGGTCGGCGGTCACTGTGCTTCCTGGTAAGTCTCTCCTCTTTGCCAGAGGCAGCCCATCCTCACACGCCGGGTAGTCACCTCGCGCCTCGCGGAGCCTCGGAGCTTCGGAGCTTCTCTGTCCCGCTCACAGCCACGGAGCATTCCAGCAGCCCCTCCCTCCTGCACGCGTCACGTCCGCATCACGTGCACGGAATTGTACTGTTGGTGCGCAGGTTTCTAAGCACAGTGCTTTAAGTGGGCCGGAACGCGGCGGTACTCAGTACCGCCACTTCCAAAAATGGCCCTGGAGAGTACCAGCACCTCTCTGTTCGCCCAGTACGTGGGTTTCCCGTACCGGAACGCACTGGCGTAGCGGGGGGGGGGGGGCTCCTGCACCGGGCGAAAAATTGCAGGGGGGCAAATCCTGGCGTCCGCAAAAAAGCGCTGCCGCCGCCGCCACCTTAGGAAAGGCCGCGGCTTTGGCCTAGCTCTGGAGCTATCGGCCATCTTGGTACACCCGGCGGCGGCATGCGATGAGTTTTTTTTTTCAGCCCTTCCGCCTGGTTGGCTGGTGGAACTGTCCTGTCTCCTTGATGTGGAGTGGCGGGAAACACCAGCCAACTAAGGCAGAAGGGCTAAAAAAAAAACAGATAACGGCGCAGGAATTGCGGCGGTGGAGTGGAGCGCTGTACCTCTGTGCTGCGCTGATTGGCCTGAAGTTGGAACATGTGTTTACAGCGCGGCGGCAAGTTTCTCCATCTCCAGCAAGGTAAGCAAAACACGCTCCTTACCACAGGGAGAGAGAGAAGGGAAGGGGGGGGGTCGGTGGTAAATCTAAAGGGTGCACTGCCCTGATCCCCACCTATCCACCTCAGAGCCTGTCATTTTAGTAAGACAGCTGGGACTTGTAGTTCTCCAATCTTCTCCTGGGTCTCATGGAGATTGGAGATACTACAAGTCCCAGCAGGTTATACATACAATAAGGCTCTGAGGTGGATGGGTTTGTGGATTTGCATGCACGCTGAGCCCCAGGAGACGAAGGAGAACTACAAGTCCCAGCAGGTTATAATATAAAGCTCCGAGGTGGAAAGATGTCTGGACAGTGACATTGGTGGCACAGTGGTGACAATTGGTGGCACAGTGGTGACAATTGTGTCACAGTGGTGACGATTGATGGCACAGTGGTGACAATTGATGCATGGTACAGTGACCGCATTTGATGGCATGGCACAGTGGTTGCGTTTGTTGGCATGGCACAGTGGTGACAATTGATGGCACAGTGGCTGCAAATTTGATGGCATGGCACTGTGTTGCGTTTGGCATGGCACAGTGGTGACAATTGATGGCACAGTGGCTGCATTTGATGGCATGGCACAGTGGTTGCGTTTGGCATGGCACAGTGGTGACAATTGATGGCACAGTGGTTGCGTTTGATGGCATGGCACAGTGGTTGCGTTTGGCATGGCACAGTGGTGACAATTGATGGCACAGTGGTTGCGTTTGTTGGCATGGCACACCGGCGCCTAATAGAGTACCGGCACCTCTTTTGGCCCACTTAAAGCACTGTCTAAGCATACACACCAATGTGTTTCTCATCGAAAACCAGCCTCAAGAGGAACACGATGAGGAAATTGAGACTCCCGTCGAGGAAAAAGAGAACTGGTTCTCTTTTTTCCTGGTCGAGTTCCTCAACAGTTTTCTCGATGAAAAGCATACACACGATCGTTTTCCTCAGCAAAAAAGCTCTGCCACCAAGTTTCTTGATGGATTCTGTCGAGGAAACCGGTCGTGTGTACGAGGCCTTAGTCATCTGTGACACTAAGGGCGCGTACACACGATCAGATCTATCTGCTGGAAACGGTCGGCCCGACCGCCCCAGCAGACAGATTCGACCGTGTACGGGCAAGCCGATGGATTTGGCCACCCGACAGATTTCAAAGCATGCTTTGAAATCTGTCGGCTGGGAACCCGTTCGCCCGACATGTCTGCTGGTTAGTACGCTAACCAGCAGACATGTCTTCTCGCACACACGCCATATGGTTTCGACGCATGTGCGGAAGTGTTTTACTTCCTGGTGCGGTGACGTGGCGGCGTCAACGTCACCGCCACGTCACCGCGCCGTCTGGCGGCGGGGATTTTGATTTGATCGTGTGTATATGATCAAACCAATATGTCCGCCGCAGACAGATTTGTTCAAATCGGTCGGCCCGACCGATTTGAACAAATCTGTCTGCTCGTGTGTACGTGGCCTAAGGAAAGGAAAAAAGGCATTAATGGCAACCCCACAGAATCCAGCAAATCTTCAGCAAGCACTTAAATAATCATTGATGTTAGAACAAAGCAACCTTAGCTGATACGTAATTGACCCCTTTAAGAATGCAGAATTTTTCTGCATGGCCTAAACACAAGTAGTCACCATGTAGGCAGTTTCACTAGTATTATATCCAGTGGATCTACTGATGACAAGGATGTGAGCAAAGCACAGATGTCTGCATACAGTGTCTATGAGATTGACTAAACTTGTATTAGTAGCACTACAAGTATCAGGAATGCGAGCAGGGACAATGATGTCTATATGCAGTGTCTATGGCATTAATGGACAAGTGCCCACTCACCGGCAACACTACAGATGTTGCTCATAGTGATGCAGATGATGATAAAGACTCTTTCAGGAACTCCATGAGTCCTGGCTCAGGGGATAGCATCTGACCTCCATCACACCGTGCCGTGGCCTGAGGTCTGAAGTGCAGGTAACGCTGAAAGATCAGAAACAGCCCTCGGACCACTGTGATTAGGAATCAATGCTGTCTGCAGTTGTCCCTCTGTATGCATCTGTAGATAACTCTCTCCTATGCAGGCTGCGACTTGGCCACAGTTCACACTGGCACAGAGCTCCTGCTGGCAGATCCATGCCGATGTCCGAAGAGAGGGACCTAGTCCAAAACCAGCCTTTTTATATCCTCCCCCAGCATTCTGTTTTTCTCTCCTCAGCAATCTGGTAGTGGTAGTTCAGATCAGTTCTGCTGAAATTGAAGCCCCAGCATTCTGAACTACACATCCCATGATGCTTTGCTCTGCTCTAAGTTCTGTTTTTAGCAAATGACACATGGAGTCCAAGCCAACACTAGAGTCAGACAGCTCCACATTAATAGCACTGTATACTGTTCATGAATCGCAGGTACAATTGCCAGCTCTTGGCTACAGCAGTATGAAAACTCCTCCTACAAGTTTTACCGGGAACTGATATAAGTCACAAGACGGCTATATACTGCTGATGAGAAAAGGTAGAGTATTTAGCAGTTTATATTTACTAAACTAATTGCAGTTCCACACTCTCTGTACTGTGGGAGATCAGATATAGTGAATGCAGGGTCCCGTATTTAGTAACACTTTAATGCATGGGTCTTCAAACTACGGCCCTCCAGTTGTTCAGGAACTACATTTCCCATCATGCCTAGTCATGTCTGTGAATGTCAGTGTGTTACAATGCCTCATGGGATGTGTAGTTCTACAACACCTGGAGGGCCATAGTTTGAGGATCCCTGCTTTAATGCCACGTACACACGATCCGAAAATCGGACGACAGATCGTCCGACATTTTTCGTTTACTAGTCGCAAGTAGAAATTGAATAGGTTACTAAAGTCCCGAAAATTCTCGTACGACGGAAAAAAAAATCGGAAGTGATGTCATGCGTTGTAATGTATTTGTGTTGTATTTTCGGACGACAACTGTACTCACTAAACAAAAAACGTACGATCTGGTATTGTACGAGGACATTTTTCGTGCATGTTCGATAAAACAATATCAGATGAACTGAAATGG
This sequence comes from Rana kukunoris, assembly GCA_029574335.1. Taxonomy (NCBI): domain Eukaryota; kingdom Metazoa; phylum Chordata; class Amphibia; order Anura; family Ranidae; genus Rana; species Rana kukunoris. The sequence continues at coordinate 199,394,322 of CM056055.1, read as the reverse complement.
TCAGCTCGTCCAGCCCTGTACTAACGATCCGATTATGCGACGATTCTTCCTCGGACGACATTTTTCGTACAATATTCAGATCGTGTACGTGGCATAAAAAAGATCTTGTCTGTCTAGTTATTGTCTGTCATTTTATATCTACATTGGGGTTGCCATATTTGAAGATTTGCTTCCTGCTTTGCAATGTCTGCTGCACCTAATTTCTCTGGTATTGCGCAACATAAAAAGGGCATTCAGATTTTTTTGATCTGCCCTCCTTGAACAAGAAATAGATCATTGTACTGTCCATGAAGCTTCCTATGGTAAACCACAGGAAACAACACAGATGTGAATGGGCCATGATTGTTCCAGATTTTCTAGCAGAAGCTCAGCTTTGCTAATTAGGAACAGCTTAAATAACGCACATACGTTACTTTTACCTGAAATTCTTGGAAAAGATCTGGAACCATCACAGAGGAGCAACATTGAGAAAAAAAAATCACTTTGGACAGTAGAATCCGTTGTAGTCAAAGTAGTAATGGAATAAGATTGAGCTTCATTGCTTTAAAACTCAGAGGTTAAAAAGGGACTCTGTGCTTCCTGGTGTGGACAGGATGGAAGCCAGGCGCATTAAAACAAGTCAAAGCTTTCCTGAGGCGTGCCAGTATTTTCAACATTGAAAAGACAGAGGTGAGTCAACAAGTCTTTAAGTTTGTCCAAATTCTACAGTCTGCCTGAAAGGAATTTGGTGTAACAAAGTGCTGGAAATACAGTATAATGAAAGTGGATTCTGCCAATGGCATGCTCAATTTCATGTTCCCATTTTTAAGTTATGTGACTTCTTACTCTGTATAATAGAACCCACTCCTGAATATTTGCTCGCTCAAAATATCTTTCCAAGAAAATCCCACGGGATAAATAGAGTACAATAAGATTTTTTTTCTCCACACCTTCTCCATCAAATCTCATATATTTTGTAGATTAATAATAGATAAAGAAAAGCTAACTGGGGTGGTTATAGTTACAGAACGTCGCTAAACAAACAATGGCTCGTAATGTACTAATGCTATCCAGAAAAATACACTGAGATAAAGTATGAAAGTCAACACTGCTTTTCTGTTTCTAATGCCGCAAACACACGTGGATTTTTTTCAGACGGAAAGTTGGCTCAAACTTGTGTTGCATACACACGGTCACACAAAATTCAGACTGTCAAGAACGCGGCGATGTACAACCAGTGCCGATCCTGACCTCCCTGGGGCCCTAAGCAAAATAACATGTCACATGGGGGTGCTGCTGACAGTGACATGTCACATTAAACATTAAAGTTGAGAAAGCGGGGGGAGGGGGTGTTCTGCTGTCGAAAATTACATCTTACATTAAAGTGAGAAGCAGGGGTGCTGACTCCTTACCTCTTCTCCCATGCAGCCAGCAAGTTGAGAAGTGGGGTGAGGGGCCGAAAAATAACTTCTCACCAGATGGGGCCTCTAGTAATTTGGGGGGCCCTCCGCAGCTTTGCGGAGCCCTAAGCGGCTTGCATATTGAGCCTATAGGGCGGATCGGCCCAGCGTACAACACGTACGATAGCACTATAAAACAGAAATTCCATACCCAGTGCGCCACCCTTTGGGCTCCTTCTGCTAATCACGTGTTAGTAGAAGTTTGGTGAGAGACGATTTGCACTTTTAATCCTTGTGCTTTTCAGTCCGTTACAGCGTGGCGAATGTGCTATCTCCATTATGACTGCTAGTTTTACCAGACCGAGTGCTTCCGTCTCGTACATGATTCAGAGCATACGTGTTTTTTTGTGAGTCAGAATTACATACAGATGATCGTAATTTCTTCTCGGAAAAATTGAGAACCAGCTCTCAATTTTTTTGCTGTCGGAAATTCCTATATAAAAAGTCCGGTGGAGCCTCCACACGGTCAGAGTTTCCGACCAAAAGCTCACATCAAACTTTTCTTGTTCTTGCTTTGGCCAATTATGGCTCAGGTCTTTAGCACACGCCCCACACTATATAAGGCCGCCTGCTGGGCGGCCTCGTGTAGTGTGTTCCGGCTTGTTAATGAAAGGAGTCAGAGAGACAGAGAGATTGTCTTTTTATATAGCTACATAGAGCAGGCAGGCAGGCTAGTCAGTTTAGCTTAATTTACAGTGTGTAGAGAATATATATACATCCCTAGGAGTTGTACATATATTTATACACTGTATAGCTTACATAGATCAGTTCTTCCTAATTTACTGGCAGGCAGGTGATTGTGCTAATGAGCCCTGGTTCACACTGGGCTTCGGGAGTGAAGCTGATTTCACTCCCGCTGACAGTCCCGATTTCGGCCGCGATTTAAGAGACATCTGTGCAGGTTTCTGCACAGATGTCAATGTAAATCGCGTCCTGAAATCGCAAAAAGTAGTACAGGAACTACTTTTTGAAATCGGTGCAGCGCCGCAGATGTGGCGTCGCACCGATTAGGACGGTGTCATTGCCGACAATTGCCGGCAAATGCCGCCGATTTGAGATGCGATTTCACATGTGAAATCGCATCTCAAATCGAACCAAATCGTACCCAGTGTGAACCTGGGCTTAAAGACGTTATCACAGGTATAGACACCCAGCAGGTACAATATTTAAAGGAATTTTTTATTTTTTTATTTAAGCATCAATAAAATCACTGCTCCTGGAAAAAAATAAAATAAATTCCTTTAAATATTGAACCTGCTGGGTGTCTATAGTTTGCCTGTGAAAACCTCTTTGAGAACCCGGGTCTTGCCCGAGGGGAACATGTATCAATGGAAAAAAAAGTTTTAAAAACGGTCATTTTTTCAGGAGTCCAGTTTTTTTAAACTTTTTTTCCATTGATACATGTTCCCTGGGGCAGGACCCGGGTTCTCAAAGACGTTTTCCAACAATAACTTGAATACTGGGCTTTAAAATGAGAGTTTTTGAATTCGAACGTTCGAGTCCCATAGACTTTAATGGGGTTATAAATGTTTGCGCGAACAGTCGGTCTGTTCGACGGTTCTGGTGCGGACCGAACGCGGGTATGTTCGGCTCATCCCTAGTGCCCACTATGTCATGTGCAGTACCCACCAAAAAATATGCTGTGCCCACCATATAATGTGCTGTAGAGTTCCAGTTTGTAATACTCAATGCCCACCAAGTAATGTGCTCAGCTGTGCCCACCATGTCATGTGCTGTGCCCACCATAATATTTATATACCTAATTCATTTAGCACCAACAGTTTATGCAACACTTTACAATGTAGAGGGGGGACAGCACAATTACAGTGCAATACAGAAGGGACAGGAGGGCCGCCCTGCTTGTAGAGCAAAAGGTAATAGATGCAGGGAATGATTTGATGGGGATGGCTCTGGGACAGTTGTTAGGGTTTAGTCTCTCCTAAAGGTGGAGAGGTTAGGGGCTGATCGGACATACCCAGACAGGGAGTCCCTGAAGGCGAGCATGGGAGGAGGCTACAATAGAGCTAGAGAGCAGGAGGCCCTGGGAGGAGCGGAAGGGACGATTTGTACGATATAAATTGATGTGCCAACCGTGTGCATGTGCTGTGTTGTGCCCACCATGTAATGCGCTGTGTTGTGCAGTACCTACCATGTCATGTGCTGTGCCCACCATATAATGCATTGTGCCCACCATGTAATGTGCTGTATTGTGCAGTGCCAATTGTGTATTGTTCCCACCATGCAACGTGTTGTGTCATGCTTACAATTGAATGTGATGTGCAGTGCCCACCATGTCATGTGTTGTGCCCACCATGGAATGTGCTGTATTAATGTATCCACCATGTAATGTACTGTGCTCCCCCCATGTAACATGCTCTGCTGTGCGACCCATGTAATGTACTATATGCTGTGCACCCCACAGACTCATGCCCTCACTCTCTCACCCCGCTCTCTCTCCCCCTCTTTCACCCTGTCCTCTTCTACCACCCTCTCTCTCTCTTTCACCCTCTCTATATTCCCCTTTTCTTGATCGTACATCACGGGACACAGAGCGCATAGTCATTACATATGGGTTATATGGAGTACCTTCAGGTGTGGACACTGGTGTAATCAACTTCACAGGAAGTTCCTCCCTATATAACCCCCTCCCACTGAGAGTGCTTTAGTTTTTCCGCCAGTGTCTTAGGTGTTGGTCACGTCTAGCTGTCCCTCGGAGGTCTCGGGACCCAGGATAGCTAGCCGGATCCGTCCGAAGTGCTTCAGAGCCAAGATGTACGGTACCCGGGCCCTGCTGGAGTGGGGTTTTGCCTATAATGCCTCTCCTTGGAGGGCTGGATTCTGGGCTCCAGTGCTTTAGTCTCTTCAAGAACTAAAAGTTACTGATGCCAGGATGCTATATAGGTCCAGGGGTGTGGGTTCCTTAACACAGGACCCCGGTCCCTGAAGGTCCAAGACAATACCCACGGAGATGGGGGAAGGCTGGGCCTCTTGCATTTTGCAATACCCTGCGGCGTGGAGCAGGTAAGAGGGAACCTGCGGGACTTGGTTCGACAGTAGGTATCCCCCTGGGGTTCTGGGTTGGCTAATGGTATGCTTGTGCATCAGCCACTATCTCCACTATGTCTGTTGAGGCAGGATGGGATTCTAATGTTTACCCAGATAACATGTAGATATATGTATACTTGTGTAAGTTATATATTTGCTACTCACCCCAGGTCTGCCTGTTAACACTGATACTGCAACCCCACATGTTTTAAAGAGGAAATTGCTGGTTAAAACTCCTGTTTCTTAGGAAGCCCATGGGGACAGCTTCCTCGCTGTGTGTGCACTACAATAAGATTAGTGCTTACCTGGTGTCTGTTGGTGCTGCATAACGCTGGTCCATGTTGTTCCTCTGCTCTGCTTCCTCCATGTGGGTTCAGCGTGGTGCGCGCGATCGTACGCGCGTGTGTGCGCGCGCATACGCGCGCGTGCACGCGCCGCCTTTTATAACATCGGCGTGCGTCGGGGGGGCGGGCAGCAGCGTCAGGGTCTGTATAAGGGAAAAAACTTTTCTCTGGCTGGTCTTTACCTCCTGGAGGCAGAGGAAGAAAGGATACAGAGCGTGCAGCTGGGTCTTTTGGCCACACAGGGACACCTAGTGGCGGTTTTGTGGATCTTCAGGTCTAGGACTTAGGTCCACTATTGACCAGAAAGAAAAAAAAAAAAAAAAAAAAAAAAAAAAAAATTTTTTTTGCTTAAAGGGACTCAGCCTTAGATCCAGCAGTATCTGAGTCTACCTTGGACTCCGGCTAACGGGCATTGGTGTGTCAATACTCACAGGCTTCCTCGGTATTGCCACCTCCCAGGCGGGTAAAAAAAAAAAAAAAAATGTTTTGAAAAAAAAAAAAAAAAAAAAAAAAAAAAGAAAAAGAGAGAAATTAGTTCTTTTTCATTTTTCTCATACCTGCCCTCACATTGGTTATTCCTAGCTGCAACAGTCAGGTGTTGGCTACAGGGGTGACCCAAGGTTGTACAATGGCTCCAAAGGGATCTGGACCAGCCAAGGCTGCTAAAGGTGCCAAAAGCAAAAGGGGTCTCCATCGGAGTCAGAGGATTTGGGCCAGGCTTCTACGGCCCCACCCTCGCCAGTCAGGACACCGAGTGGCATAGTACAAGAGCCATTGGGGGTGCTGGGGGCAGAGGCGGCCCCCGATCCACCCATTCCCGTTTACGTGACGGAAGAAATGCTAGCAGCCACCATGAGTGGGCTAGAGAAAAGGTTAACTGCGTTACTTTCCCGTCCTTGCCCAAGTAGCAAGCGGGCTAGATCCCCCTCCACCCAGTGTGGGGTTTTCAGATGCGGAGGTCTCTCTCTCAGAGGAACGGGACCCACAAGGGGATCACGCAGACCCAAGTCCCGACGGTTCAGACAGGGAAAATTCCACTATAGATGAATTCTTTTCGGCCTCGCAAGCGGAGAGCCTGTGGATCCAGTCTTTGACAGATATGGTTCGCACTGCCTTTAAACTCCCAGTGCCAGAACTAGTAGCCCGGAGGTATCCTCATTGGGTTCTTTAAAGGCCCCATTAACTGGTGCATCTTTTCCAATGCACCCCCTTCTGCGGAACGTGATTTACAAGATTGGGCTCGACCTGATAGAATCTTTGTCCCTCCTAAAAGATTCTCTATTCTCTACCCTATGGAAGAGGAATATGTAAAGAAATGGGCTCTTCCTACAGTGGACGCAGCCATTTCCTGCGTGAATAAATCCCTGACCTGTCCGGTTGAAAATGTCCAGATGTTCAAGGATCCGGTCGAAAGAAATTCGAGACCCTACTGAAAGCAACTTTCACCTCAGTAGGTGCCATGGTTCAGCCAGCAGTAGCAGCCATTGGTGTTTGTCAGGCCTTGAAGGATCAGGCAAAACATATATTGAAGGACATGCCGGCTCAGCATACTCATGAATTAGCAGAATTCCCTAGGGCTCTCTGCTTTGCAGTAGATGCTATTAAGGACTCCATCCAACAGGCATCCCGTTCATCTCTACTGGTGGTTCACATGCGTCGTCTTTTGTGGCTAAAGAACTGGTCAGCAGAGGCACCCTGCAAAAAGCTTCTAGCAGGGTTTCCCTTTCATGGGGGAAGACTATTCGGGGAAGACCTAGATAAATATATCCACACCATATCAAGTGGAAAAAAGTACTTCCTTACCGGTCAAGAAAAGACCGCGTGGGCCCACGTTTAAACGACAGGCCATGGTAGGCTCGGCCCCTTCGACTTCCCGTCAGTATCGACGGCCTCCCGGGCGGTCAACAGCTAATAGCCGCCCACAGGGACAAGCTGCGGCAAACAAGAGGCCCTGGTCTCGCAAGCCGGCTAAATCAGTCATCAAATCAGATTCATGAAGGGGCGCCCCCACTCTCTTGGGTGGGGGGAAGACTTCAGTTTTTTCTCCGAAGTCTGGAAGGCCAGAATTCCCGACTCTTGGGTTCGGTCCGTGGTAGCCACAGGCTACAAACTAGAGTTTCGAGAAATCCCCCCTCCTCATTTTCAGGGGTCAAGTCTTCCAAGCGACCCATTAAAGAGGGCCTCTCTCGTAAAGGCGTTGGATCGCCTCTTGCTCCAAGGAGTAATTGTAGAAGTACCAACCCAAGAAAGGGGTCTGGGATTCTACTCCAACCTTTTTGTTATACCAAAACCCAATGGCGACGTCAGGCCTATATTAGACCTCAAACGCCTAAATCGCTTTCTAAGGATTCAGACCTTCCGTATGGACTCCATACGTTTAGTGACAACCAGCCTGCATCAGGGCGACTTTCCTAGCATCTATAGACATAAAGGATGCATATCTGCATGTGCCGATCTACCCAGCACATCACAAGTTTCTTCGTTTTACGATAAACCAAAGTCATTACCAGTTCGTAGCCCTCCCTTTCGGGTTGGCAACAGCTCCACGGGTATTCACAAAGGTGTTAGCCCCGGTACTAGCCGTCCTTAAGGACAGAAGGCATCTTGGTCCTAGCATACCTGGACGATCTCCTGGTTATCGACAGATCAGCTTCCAACCTCAATCATGCAGTAGTCCGCACAGTGCGGCATCTAGAAGAGTTCGGATGGATTGTGAACCAAGAAAAATCAAGGTTACAACCCACAAGACAGTTGGAATATCTAGGCTTTCGGTTAGATACAGAATGCCAGAGGGTATTTTTACCTCAAAAGAAGATCAGGTCGTTTAATTCAAACGATTCAAATAGTCTTAGGCAAAAGGAAGCCGACTATTCGCCTATGCATGCGACTGCTGGGAAAGATGGTGGCCGCCTTCGAAGCAGCGCCCTATGCCCAGATCCATACCAGAATTCTGCAAGCAGCTATTCTCTCTGCTTGGAACAAATCCATACAGGCATTAGACCGTCCATTAGTTCTTTCCCCAGGAGTCAGGCACAGCCTGTACTGGTGGCTGATCCCTCAAAAATTATCAAAAGGGAAAACCTTTTGCCCCATCTCGTGGAAAATAGTAACCACAGATGCCAGCCTAACAGGTTGGGGGGCAATCTTAGGAAAACGGACCCAGCAGGGACAGTGGTCAGAGGCAGAAAGTCTGCTTCCCATCAATGTCCTAGAGATCAGAGCTGCTCGGTTGGCCCTGGTCGCCTGGACGCTTCCCCTGCAGGGTCTGCCAGTAAGGATACAGTCCGACAATGCCACGGCGGTGGCATACATAAACCACCAGGGGGGCACAAGGAGCCTAGCGGCTCAAAGGGAAGTAAACCTGATTTTTCATGGGCCGAAGCCCATGTACCCTGCATCTCAGCAGTGTTCATCCCAGGGATAGACAATTCTCAAGCAGATTTTTTGAGTCGTCAACAGTTACTCCCGGGAGAGTGGTCTCTTCACCCCCAGGTATTCCAAGAGATTTGCCAAAGATTCGGAATTCCCGATGTGGACATCATGGCAACAAGATTCAACAAGAAATTGGACAAATTCGTATCCCGAGCCAGGGACCCCTCGGCCTACGGGGACCGATGCGTTGGTTTGCCCCTGGCACCAGTTTTCTCTCCTGTATGCGTTCCCTCCACTACAGATGATTCCCCGCCTTCTACGAAGGGATCAGGGTGGAGCGCAGGCCGGTGATCCTGGTGGCCCCAGCCTGGCCCAGAAGGGCTTGGTACGCACTCATCGTGAGGATGTCAGTAAGGGCACCGTGGCCACTCCCCCTGCGCCCAGATCTGCTGTCTCAGGGCCCGATCTACCACCCTGCTTCACAGCAGCTAAATTTGATGGCTTGGCGGCTGAATCCCTAATTCTTAAGGGCAGAGGCCTCTCAGCCCAGGTCATATCTACGCTAATTCAAGCTAGGAAACCAGTTTCTAGAAATATCTATTACAGAGTCTGGAAGAACTATGTGGAGTGGTGCGAGTCTCAAGGAGGGCATCCTCGCAAGTTTTTTATTGACAGGATCTTGCGATTCCTACAGGTTGGCGTTGACAAGGGGTTAGCTCTTAGTACTCTAAAGGGGCAGGTGTCTGCCTTAGCGATATGGTTTCAAAGGCCTTTGGCCACACATTCGCTTGTGAAAACCTTTTTGCAGGGGGTCTTGCATGTAAATCCCCCTATTAGAGCTCCCCCTCTGCCCCTGGAATTTAAATCTGGTCTTGTCAGCTTTACAAAGGCAGCCGTTTGAACCTCTGACAGAAATCCCTCTTGTGCTGCTAACCCGAAAATTGGTTTTCTTGGTGGCTATGGCTTCGGCCAGAAGGGTCTCCGAGCTGGCAGCCTTGTCTTGCAGGGAGCCATACCTTATTCATCCATAAGGACAGAGTGGTTCTGCGGCCACAGCCTTCTTTCCTTCCTAAGGTCATATCCAGTTTTCACTTGAATCAGGACCTAGTCCTACCATCCTTCTTTCCTACCCCCAGTCCAGAGAGGAAAGATTGCTTCATACTTTGGACGTGGTCCGAGCCATGAGGGTCTATCTCAAGGCTACAGAAAAGATTAGGAAAACAGATGTGCTTTTCATTCTTCCGGAGGGCCCCAAGAAGGGTCAGCCGCTGCCAAGTCTTCCTTGGCTAGGTGGATTAAGCAGCTGATTTTTCAGGCCTATGGTCTGAAGCGCGTTCCACCGCCCTTATCAGTTAAAGCCCATTCTACGAGGGCCATGAGTGCCTCTTGGGCGGCACACCATCAGATCTCTATGGCACAGGTTTGCAAAGCAGCAACCTGGTCTTCCGTACATACGTTTACTAAATTCTATAAGTTGGACGTCACAAAGGCTGCGGACGCAGCATTTGGGCAGGCGGTCCTACGGGCAGCAGTATAGAATCCTCTGGCCCGGTTCACGCCCCTTTTTTCTGTTGGTGGAGCTATTTTACCTCCTGATATAGTTTCTGATTTTGGCCTTTTTTTGTTTTCTTGTCCTTACGGTCTCCCTCCCTTCATGGAGCATTGCTTTGGGACATCCCATATGTAATGACTATGCGCTCTGTGTCCCGTGATGTACGATCAAGAAAAAGGGATTTTTAATAACAGCTTACCTGTAAAATCCTTTTCTTGGAGTACATCACGGGACACAGAGCTCCCACCCCACGTTGTGGGAACATTGTGTAACCTCAGAGAAATTGCTTGCTACAAAACTAAAGCACTCTCAGTGGGAGGGGGTTATATAGGGAGGAACTTCCTGTGAAGTTGATTACACCAGTGTCCACACCTGAAGGTACTCCATATAACCCATATGTAATGACTATGCGCTCTGTGTCCCGTGATGTACTCCAAGAAAAGGATTTTACAGGTAAGCTGTTATTAAAAATCCCTTTTTTCTCACCCCCCCTTTGTCTCTCATCGCCTCTCTCTCACCCCTCTTTCTCTCTCTTTTTTCCCCTTCCCTCTCATCCTCTCTCTTTCAGCCCTCTCTTTATTTTCATAAAAAGGCCCACCAAAATCCTCAGTACCAGGTTAGAATGCTCTTAATCCAGCCCTGACTGGAACAAATGCATCCACTTGAAGATCTCTTCTTTTGTTTCTTGTTCTGCTGACAACTCAAAAACTTGGATTTTTTCGAAATTTTAGCCCCAGCTACAGTGGTCTCCAAAACAAATAGAGATTATAAATCTAAACGGGAGGCACACAGACAGCAATAAAAACTCAATGGGGGTTCTAATTCTAACCATTCACCACTCTGTCCAATTTATAATAAATAAATGAATAAATAAATAAATTATGAAACAAATAAATAAATTGTCTATCGACTAAATACACTTTAAGGGGATAGTGAAGCATTCAGTCTTCTCTTTATGGCCAGCTATAAAATTTGTGAAACCAGGTCAAAGAAGAACAACAGAAACATTTTCATGCTATGTCAGCAGTAATTTAATTGAAGAGCTTTAGTTGAGATTCTGCTAGTAAATTATCTCTTGGTAAATGATATACCTCCTTCACAATGCTCTTTTATCTAGAATGCATTTTTCCTGCGTTCTGTCTATCTCCGCAGAGTGAAATATGTCCGTCTAAGTTATTTCAAAATGACATTATGTGCCAGAGACACAATGAGCTGCAATTTCTTTAAATACTTCCAAATGGTGCCCTACAGGAATTATTTGAAAGGTAGTAATGGCGGAAGTCCAAAATAAAATGGGATTTTTGAAAGTATGTAAAACTATACATGTCAAAGCAAGTTCATAACACTTGCTACGGAGAGTATAATGTATACAGTACATTAGTCGTCAACTAAGAGTTGGAGTTTCAGACTGTTATTGTCTACTTGAGGGGGGAGAAGAAAAGGCAGCATATACTAGGAAATGGTCAGGTGTTTGGTACAGTATGCTACAAAATTGTCTGGGCTCAGTAGACACTTTTAAAGCTGAACTACGGAATTAGTAACTATTGTCTAAATTAGGGTTGTCCCGATACCGATACCAGTATCAGTATCGGGACCGATACCGAGTATTTGCGGGAGTACTTGTACTCCCGCAAATACCCCCGATACCTGAATAGAATACTTGTCGTCGTCCCCCCCCCCGCCGCAATGAAAGCCGCCGCCGCCGCCGCATGGGTTAAACAGCGTGCGGGAACATCACAGCTTTCATTTGAATAGCTGTAGTGTTCCCGCTGCGTATAGACACTCCCCTTGCTCGGGATTGGATGGGTGATTGTGATCTGTCCAATCCTGAGCAAGGGGGAGTGTCTATACGCGTGGGGAAAACGGCTATTCAAATGAAAGCTGTGATGTTCCCCGTGCGGCGGCGGCGGCGGCTTTCGGCGGCTGGAGGGACATGGCTGCATATGTGGGGGACATGGCTGGAGGGACATAGCTGCATATGTGGGGGGACATGACTGTGGGGAAATGGCATCATATGTGGGGGACATGCCTGGAGAGACATGGCTGCATATATGGGGGACATGGCTGGGGGGAAATGGCTGCATATGTGGGGGACATGGCTGGAGGGACATGGCTGCATATGTGGGGGACATGGCTGGAGGGACATGGCTGCATATGTGGGGGACATGGCTGGAGGGACATGGCTGCATATGTGGGGGACATGGCTGCATATGTGGGGGACATGGCTGGGGGGACATAGCTGCATATGTGGGAGACATGGCTACATTTGTGGGGTACATGGCTGCATTTGGGGACACATTAAAAAAAAGGATCGGTATTCGGTATCGGCGAGTACTTGAAAAAAGTATCGGTACTTGTACTCGGTTCTAAAAAAGTGGTATCGGGACAACCCTAGTCTAAATATCAGAGTCATGTGTATTCTTCCTTGAATCTTGGTGTGCTTTGTGTATTTCTTCTTCTCTCTGTGCAGCAATCCAGTGTGAAATCTTAGTGTGATCTTCCTGTAATGAAGACCGGTCACTGCCTCTCTCTCTTTTTGTGCAGGGTCTTGTCTCCGCCCCCTCTCGAAGCTTTCTGCAAGCAGTCTGTAGTGGGTGGAGCCTGCTGGGGCTCTCCCACTGCTCTGTTACCTGTACAGGCTGGGTGATGATGTCACCCCAAACATTTACAAGGTAATAAAGACATTTGATGCATACAGATTAGATTTATATCCTTTGTGGCTGGGTAGATTTGCATTCTCTCTTTGTTCTGGTGACCATATTTAGAGTTCTTCCTAGAACCAGAGGTCATGGGAGATCTTCCAATAAAGACCCTCTTTCTGATGACAACTGTCTAAGAGGGGAATTTCCTTCCCTTTGTAGAGCTTTGCTTCCCTGTTGCATAGCTCCCAACTGTTCCTGATTTCGAGTCACTGTCCCTGATTTGGAGTAATGTCCCTCTGTCCCTCATTCCTCCTCATTTGTCCCTCATTTTGGTCTGATCTATATAGGTGTATATAAAAAGCACTATCAAAAAGTGTTTTCCAGTGCTAAACCCTTCGTCTGACTTCTAAATTGCTGCATTTGTAAATTCCAAAAGACAACATAAAGGAATAGTGGTGGTAAAAAAAGCACTCATGGGTTTAACCAATCTAGTTTTTTGTACAATTCTCCTTTAAGGGGGCGTGGCAAGGGGCGTGTTATATGCCTGCATACTTTTGCTGATAGGTGTCCCTCATTCCCATTTCAAAAAGTTGTGAGATATGCTGTTGTTTCTCCTGAACAGAAAGTAAATGGAAGGACTGCAGATATGTAATACTGAGATGCCTTGTCCTGACCTCTGTAGCGTATGTATTTATTTGCAAATGTGTGCAAACTAAACCCCTGTTTTTACCGTTAACTGTTAGACAGGGCAACTCGGTTTGTTGCAGGCTGGTTGGTAAGTTGAGCTGGGAATTTTTCTTTGTTTGACATGTGTCGGCCTTCTATGTGCTCCTTGCTGGTAAGGCCAGGTATAGGTTTGTTTGTACTGTTGGTTATTTGGTGAGGGGGGCGCACTGGACACCTTTGCTGCTATTGTGCATATTGCAGGGTGTCCAGTGCGCCCCTGTGTCTTTAAGGAGGCTGTGAAAAAGTCTCACACACGTGGTATTGCCATACTCAGGACGAGTAGCAGAATGTATTTTAGGGTGTAGTTGCAAGTAAGCCTTGTTAGTTTGTAATTTTTGTGAAAAAAAAATGGATTTCTTAATATTGCAAACAATTTTGGGAAAAAAAATACAACTTCAAAAAACTTGTCATGCCTCTTACTAAATACATTGGACTGTCTAATCTCTAAAAAGGGGTAATTCGGAGAATAATTGTACTGTCTTGACATGTTAGGGCCTCAAGAAATTAGATAGGCCATCAGTACATCAGATGTGATCAATCTTCAATGATTGGTACCATAGCTAGTAGTCTCTATAACTTTCACAAAGACCGAATAATATATATATACTGATTTGTGTTTTTTTTTTTACCAAAGAAATGTAGTATAATACATTTTGGCCAAAATGTATGAAAATAAACAACATATTTGCAAAATGTTACAGAAACATCTTTTTTTTTCAAAATGTTTGGTCTTTTCATTTGTAGTGCAAAATATAGAAACCCCAGTGGTGAATAAATATGACCCAAAAAAAGCTCTATTTGTGTGAAAAAAATATAAAAATGTAATTTGGGTACAGTGTTGCATGACTGAGTAATTATCATTCAAAGTGTGAGAATGCTGAAAGCTAAAAATTGGCCTAGTTAGGAAGGGGGTGAAAGTGCCCAGTATTGAGGTGGTTAATATAGGGACACTTACCTGTCCAGGGATCCAGCCATGTCCACACTTGAGCCCATTCATCAATCGGCTTTGGGTGCAGACACCAGCATCTCAAGTAAGGGAAAAAATAGGTTAAGCCTTGCCGCCTTGAGGCCGGTTTGCATGAGTCGTGAATGGTCCTGTAATCTTCTGGTCCCAGAATACTGAGGGGGAAGGAGGGGAGCTGAGCTTCCACCTTAGACCGCCACGGCCATTAGAGGTGGAAATGGGAGTGGGTACCTGTCAAAACCAGGTACCCGCTCTCCCCTCAAAAAGTGTCAAATGTTGTAGGTGGGGGATTGCAAACAAGCAGACCCTTATGGATAGAGCTCTGCTTTACGGTCCCAATACTGGATTACTCTGTAGTAACATACCAGACTTTCTATACTAGGCAGGGGAAAGAGAGGAAAATAGAAGAAACATAAAAGTGTCAGGGTTGATTTACTAAGGGCAAATAAGCTTTGAAGTTTGAAAGGGAATTTGTAATTTTTTTTTCATAATGAATTTTCACCACATTCTCTAAGCTAAGTGAAATTCCCTTGCAAAGTGAACAGCCTATTTACCTTTAGTAAATGAACCCCAGTGTGTTCAAATCACAGCAAAACAAAATAAAAAAACTGTCTGGACCTCATAATCACAAAAACTGAACTGAAATACAATTAATTTAAGAGGCAAAACAATTAATATATATTGTAATATGTATTTGTACTTCAAATGTGTATGTATGCGTTTGCTGGAGTTCCAGATTCCCTAATGGATGTTTAACTAAATACTGAAAGGTTCAGAAATGCATCATTATTACAGCAAGTTAAGCAAAATTTGTTATTCCATTTTTAAGTTTCAGTAACCTGATTTATCATCCTATTTGTTATTTAAATTACTATATTTATATTAACATTTTTATGACTCTTAAAATATATTTGTAATGGAGCGTATTCTAGAGCTTGCAACTCCGTTATGCTCCTTAAAATATACCCACGTATTCATGTAAAAAGATTTAATGTACAATGTGATTCAGATTTTTTTATATTGCTTGATTATAGTGTAAAACAATAAAAGCATTTATTAAATGGAGCACTCACTAGCATTCCTGAATATAATAAACAGGAGCTGGCAGCCAGAAAACTTGAACATTGTTCAAAGACCTTCAACACAAACAATAAGCATACAAGAACCCACACTCCTGAGGTTTTTTTCTAACCAATCCTGAGCAAGCATTCTTTTAACGAACTCATAAAGTTCACTTTTAACATGTGGTCTAAAAAATATGCCCATATCAAGTCAAGTCTGTGTATCGGTACCCCCGTAGGGGCTGCGGAGTGATGTGGCCCACCTGTCACCCTGCCCAGCCCGGCATTCCCTTCTAGACACTCCAAGACAATGAAAAAGTCAATCAGCTTTGTTTTTTTTTTGTATTTTATTGAGGGATTAGAACTTGGATGGGGTTAAGGAATTCATGGAATGCTCAGAAAATGATTCTTGCATGATTTGAGACAATTAAGATATTCTCCTCCTGCACAACACTTGTTGCAGGCTATCTCTTGTTCTCCCTCCAGCACAATTTATCAGGTGCAGCTAGCACATGGTTAGGCCCAACTCTGGTTTTCGGCAAGGCCTTACCAAAGTTCCTTCATTATAGGCAGGGACCACTCCTGACTGCAACGGCCCAACTTCACTACCAGTAACATCACAGTCTTTCCCACTGGCTCTACATCCATCTTTGTCTGCACACTCCCAGTCCTCTTCTGCATGCCTTTTCCAGCTCTCCCAACTGTGCCTGACACTTACCAACACCTGATGGACCACTCCTGGAGACTTGCCTGACAGTATTCCCCACTGTCCTCTCCTACTCCTGTTCAGGACACCCCTTGTGTTGTGTGAGGTTCCTGTCCAGCTCCAAGCCCATGGTCCGACAGCCTAATACGCCATCTCGAGTTCTTCCACCCAAACAACTCCTTCTTAGCTGAGCTGACTCTAGGTATTTAAGCAGGCCTGTCCCCTGCCAATCCAGGTTGGGGATTGGTCAGGGCTCCTTAGAACACCCCAGACAGCTCCATCTTTCTTCCCCACCTTCCTTCTAGAAGACTCTTGAAGCAGAAAGGAGGTAACTGAAAGATAAAGCTAGCTAGCTGTGAGTCACCAGCCTACTCTAAGCCACTCCCAGCCCACAGATCAAAACAAGCAGGCCTACCTGTACTACAAAAAAATCTCATTCTTGCACCTACACTTAATAGAGGGTGCTACGTATAGTTTTAGTTCAGTAATAATTAGGGTTGGACAAATAAAAGAGCAGTATGGGATTTTTTCCTCTTGAATCATACTTACCTAGGTGGATGCAGTATCGGTCTAATGCTGCATTTGTCCCCTGCTGGCTCTAACACTGAGAACCAGAGTGGTCTAACACTGCCGATTGCTTAGTTCTGTCAGTCACCACTCTCTCCTCTGTCCCCCCTCGTTCCCTGGAGTGTGGGGCTCACAGAGAGGCTGAGCTAGGTGCCAGTCCAGGCATGTGGTTGGATCCCAACCATATGGACACAATCCTTTCCGAGCCTGGACCGGCTCTGTGATGTTTGCTGAAAAAGGTTCACAGGAGTGCAGAACGATCTATGATCCACAGAGGATCTACAGCCAAAACAGCTTTGGCTGTACTTTTCCTTTAATTAATGTAAATTGGACAATTAAGTAATTAGCTCAGCCCGACCGGTTTCATTGATAGAGGGACTTCTTTTGGGGCATCTCATCTTTTTGATGAAACCGGTCAGGATGAGCTGTGTGTTACTGTTATTGCGCATTTTACATGATTGGATGTTCTGTGGCGGATGCCTTTCTTTTTTTACCATGTAATGCTGTTTATACTATGGATACATGTAAGTGCAATACTTTATATTAAATGTAACCCATAAGAGGTTTTACACTATCCAGCGTTTTATGTTTTATTTGGATCTGACTACACGATTGTCGTTTGGGTGGAGTCTCCTTGATTCTCTGGAGCTGTTCCTGACATGGTTCCTTTTTATATCCCCTGCTGATGACCCCTACCGGGACATATTCGTCAAGCCTATTTGACCCTTCATTATAAAGAGTCCAGGCTCTCTAGTAAGAGTCCAAACTATTGTGATTGGGCGTGTTTACTTGGTGAAGGGATTGCATAAGTACTGAAGTATTTCATCCTCAATTTTGGTAGAACAGTTCAGGGATGGTTTAAATAAACTTCTGTAACCCTCAGAAGCAATTACACCCTTATAAACAAAAAAACGCCACCTAAACTTTGCATTTCCTATTTAGTCCAGTGATTTTCTCAGGAATTTACCAATTTTTACTCAAATTTTTACTAAATTTACCATTTCTTTAAAACTTAGGCCCAACGCCCTTTCCAATACTAAACATTTCAGAAAAACAGGCCATCAAGCAGGAAGTCGAAATACATTGATGAGAACTGATCAGACATTGTGAGGCCCTGGGGTCTGTATCTGCAACTTCTGCTGTGCCTAGTGATGTCTCCTCTTGTTGAGCAACCAGGAATGCTGGACAGCAGCCTGGACAATTCCTTTAACAATCTTGCCTTGAACCTTGTTCAAACCTTAAACCCTTTGCACTTCCCACAAGATTCCTAGATGAGCCATGTCTTTTCACTTCCTGTTTGCCAGATTATTGTGCTCTCTCTAGCCAAAATCTTACTCTTGTCTACCCTGCTGTCTTTTGTATCTTCGCTACCACTCATTACCAACCTTGTTCTTCCACTACACTTCTTCTTGATTCCAACTAGCAACCATTTGTTACAGTCCTTTGGCATGTTACTGAATCTGCTTCTGATTAATCCTTACCTGTCTGCTACTGGACTTCTTGATGGGACGAACATGCAGCAAAACCCATCTCCACTATCAGGAGTTCTGGTGAACACCGTTAATACTTAGACTCCTCACCTCGAGTGAGCCTGCGTAATGCGCCAGGATGAACTACTACTGTACTTATCCAACTAGTTGGTGGGAGCTTTGATACTGCTAAAGCTGCTGGCCTCTAAACCTGACCCCTGACCGAAATGTGCATTCAACCCTAGACCTGAGTCACCCCTGATTAACTCCAGATGGCCAAAGTCACAGGAGCAGACCTAAGAGATTAAAAACTGTGGAAAAAAAACAAAAAAAACAACTATAAAGAACTGCAGAGATGAGTTGCAGATAAGCCATGGTGGTGGGCTCTATGTATAACTTTAAATAGGAGCATTAATAAAGTACCAATAATCATAAACCGAGGACAATGTTTTCCTGTCTAAAAGTCCAGTTCCCTATGTATGGTTCTGATTACTGTTCAAGGTAGAATATATCTCAGTGTGTTTTTCATCTCATCCTCCCTTTTGCCCTTGACCTTCATACCCTCCTGCTTATGGTCTTGGGCTCTTTGCAGTTTTCTATCTCTTTAAACCAGATGATAATTGTAATGGAAGGAAATATTTGAAATCTTTGCTGTTGTTTTGTATAACATGTAGATCTTAATTATTTATTTAGTCATAATGCTTACATGCTCATTATCGCTAACAGATGGAAAAACGATTAAAATTATTCATCAAAATTCAATTAAATTCTCAATGTTGGTAACATTTGTGCAAAAACTAAGTAGCACATTTTCAAACAAAGTAAAAATTAAATCATAGCACAAATGTCTTTGTGTCCTCAGTAGTTTTGTCATGTTTTTGCAATACTTTTATTGGGGTGGTAAAGAGAAAGGAACCTTTGTTAACTGGTAAAAAGTAGTGAGAACTGGTCGAAGAAAGGAGCTTTGTCAATAGGGTTTAAGGTAAAGCAATACATTCTCTAAAGTGAATAATCCAGTAATTGTTACCTACAAAACAACTATCCAGGAAAGATACATAAGTGGTCTGTATAGTGAACTTACTGAAGAGTTATTCACTTTCAGGTCATTAAAGCGGAAAATGGGGCACTCTTTAGGTCTGGAGGAAATGTGATTTAACCTTCACATATGGAAAGGTCCAGTAAATTGTTTTTAAAAAAGAGCTTTCCTAAATGCACAAAATATAAATGGACATTAATATTTAGAGTTAATGACAACAGGGACAGTTGATCCAGGGAACATCTGATTGTGTCTTAGGGGATCAGAATTTTTTTCCCAACTGAAGAAAATTGGATCATGCTTTATTGTTTGTTTACTTTTTGTTTTTTGCCTTCCCCTTGATCATTTGTTGGTATAGGATGGTATATATACTAGGGCCGAAACAACTAATCGATTAATCGTCAACTAATCGATTATGAAATTAATCGATTATAATTTTCATAACTGATTAATCGGCCAGTAACATAATGGGGTTAAGAAAAACCAAAAATGAACCCTTTATAGTACTGTAAATATTACTTTCACTGTCCCACAGTAAAAAAAATGAACCCCTTACAGTAGCGATTATTTTCTCTTTTTGTACTTATTTTTATTTTTTTAACCCCATTATGTTACTAAACATCTCAGGCCTGGGTTCACACCTCTGTTTTTCGGTGCTTTTTGCAGAAACACACTACAGTTCATTTACATGTTTTCCTGTGGGACACGTTCACATCCATGATTTTTTTTTTGGAAAGGGCAAGGACTTTTTAACGCAAAATGGTGCTATTTTTTTTTTTTGGGCTCAATATACTTCAATGGAGAAGCTGCAGAAAAGCATGTAATGTGTTTTGTGACAATTTGTGTTTTGTAATCTGCCCAACAACGAATTAGCCCAAAAAAAATTAAATTTAAATTTAAAAATGCATCTTTTTTTTTAAGGCTATTATCAGATTAATCGATTAATCGAAACAATAATCGGCCAACTAATCGATTATGAAAATAATCATTAGTTGCAGCCTTAATATATACAGAGGTTTTCTATTTGCATGTTTTTTTTTTTATAGTTTGAACTAGATGGACTAGTGTGTTTTTTTAATCTAACTATGTAACTTTCAGATTTAAAAATAAAAAAAATATATAGCTTGAAGATTCAAGAGAGTTTTAATATGGATTTTTTTCACTTTATGCTTTAAAGTGATACTATAGGTTCGATTTTTTAAATATAACAAATATGTCATACTTACCTCCACTGTGCAGCTCGTTTTTTCACAGAGTGGCCCCCGAACTGCATTTTTGGGGTCCCCAGTGGCTTTCTTGACTCCTCCCTGCCTCAGATAACCCCCTCTGGGAAGTGTTCTCCCACGGGGGTTACCTTGTGGGTGCACTCTCGAGTCCTGCATTCGGCATCTATAGCCGCCAAGTGCAGTACTTGGCCCCACCCCTGGCGCCCGCGTCATTAGATTTGTTTGACAGCAGCGTGAGCCAATGGCTGCGCTGCTATCAATCTATCCAATGAAGAGCCGAGATTCAGCACGATGCAGGACTTTCCAGGGCTCAGGTAAATAAAATGGGGGGGCTGGGGGGGCAGTAATCGTCAGATGTTATTTCACCTTAATGCATACGATGTATTAAGGTGAAAAAACAGGAACCTTTACAACCCCTTTAACTACCTATGTCTGTAGTGATGTATTGAATGTAAACCAATAAATAAAACACAGCGTAGGCCAGTGTTGACAACCGTCCGTATTTTCGTAAGTTCGTAAAAAACTAGCAAAAATTTTAAAGGTACAAAGAAATGGACTTTGTAGGCACCAATTATAAAAATACAAATACATTTATTAACAAATAATCAGAAAAGATTTTATGATTATTTGTTAATAAATGTATTTGTATTTTTTTAATTGGGGCCGACAAAGTCCATTTCTTTGTACCTTTAAAATTTGTGCTCTAATATATTTAGGACGTGTCACTGCGCTATTATAGACACCCACAGTCCATCCTGTGTTTGGTGATCTTGTGTTATTCTAATAATTCAAAGTTCGTAAAAAAGGGCACTTTTCCCCCCATTTGTAAATGTCCGTGGCTGTGGGAATGTGCCAGTAAAAATAGCTAAGATCAGATTGGCTTGGAACTGCGCATGGAGATTGGAGGTAGGGGGTGATTGGAGGCAGCGGGTGTTGGTGGCACCGCAGAGGGGGATGGTGGCACCGCAGAGGGTGGGAGATGGAGACAGGGGTTTGTTGGTGGCACCACAGAGGGGGTTGGAGGCAGGGGACAATGGAGGCAGGGGGTGATTGGTGGCAGGGGAGATTGGAGGCAGAGGGAGATTGTGGCACCGCAGAGGGGGGGGAAGGCAGGGGGTGTTGATGGCAGAGGGGGACAGAGGCAGGGGTTGTTGGTGGCACCGCAGAGGGAGTTGGAGGCAGGGGACAATGGAGGTAGGGGGTGATTGGAGGCAGGGGGCCTGGGGGAGATTGGAGGCAGGGTGAAATTGGAGGCAGAGGGAGATTGTGGCACCGCAGAGGGGGGTGAAGGCAGGGGGTGTTGGTGGCAGAGGGGGGTGGAGGCAGGGGTTGTTGGTGGCACCGCAGAGGGGGTTGGAGGCAGGGGACAATGGAGGCAGGGAGTGATTAGAGGCAGGGGGCCTGGGGGAGATTGGAGGCAGGGGGTGATTAGAGGCAGAGGGAGATTGTGGCACCGCAGAGAGGGGTGAAGGCAGGGGGTGTTGGTGGCAGAGGGGGTGATGTGACTAAATAATTTGTCCTTATTATATTGAAAATAACAAAAATATGTTTTTTTACCTTAATATCTACCTTAAATTACATTGCTATTTGCCTAGCGTACTTGTTTGTAGCCTAAATACTGAAATTTGCACCTACATTTTTTTTTTACTTTTGTGAAATGGCAGTAAAAACGTGGCTGCGCCAGTAAATTTCAGGTGTCGTGCCAGTAAATTTCAATCTGGTAGGTTGGCAACACTGGCGTAGCCATATTACAATCGTTTTACAGCAATAGCGAGATAAGATGAAGTTCCAGAGAAATAGAAAAAATTAAACAAAGACTAAAAACTAAGGCCCAGATTCAGGTACATCTGCGCATTATTGGACCGGCGTAGCGCACCGCCTTTACGTTAGACTTGCGCAATTTTGCGGCGTAATCCCCCTATTCTCGTAGCTTTTGCGCAGGAAATTGCGCATGCGTAACGTTTTTCCCGAGGCGTAAGGAGGAGTAATACAAATTGGGAAGGACGTGGACGTGTTACATTGAAATGAGCCGTGACCCCATGCAAATGAAGGGCCGGCCGGCTCGCGCATGCGCGCTTGAAGGAGACCATGGTCAGCTCCGCTGTGCGCATGCTCACAACTCGGGAGCGGCGCAATCAGTGAAATTGGAAATGGACTAGGGCAACGTTGTGAACTACGCAAACAGCATAAATAGACACACACAAACGCACTTGCATTGCAAAAGTACATCCCTTTGTCCCTTCCCATTTAACCAAGTGCTTTTGTCCTGTTGTTCGTTGTGTTGTGTTTTGTAGTTGTCAGATTAGTGTTCTGTGTTATCAAGTGTTTGTTAGTAGATCTTTGAAAGTGTTTTTTGATAAGTGTTTGAGAGACTGTTTGTTTGATTGATATATTTCTGTTCGTTTGTTTTCCTGCTGTATTTTTTTTTTGTGACTGTTTCTTTTTCTCTTTGTGTGTGTTCTTGCTTGATTGGTTGTGCTTGTTTGTGTGAGTGAATTTTGCTGATTGGGAGTGAGTTTTTTGGGAAGTATGACAGAGAGAAAGAGAAAGCTCAATTTTACAGTTGGGGAAAAACAAATTCTTGCCCGGGCCATTAGCGAGTATGGGCGTTTCCTCCACGGCCCAGACAGTGCCAACACCACCCCGGCCAGGAGGAGGGAGATTTTGGATAGGATCACTGAGCAGGTCAATTCAGCGGGGCAGGGGGAGACACGGACCCGGTCTGGGATTGACAAAAAAATCAATGACCTCCGGCGTCTGGTCAAACAGAAGCTGGCCAGAATGCATGCCCATGCCAGGGGCACAGGAGGGGGCCCACCATGCCGTATTAGGCTGACAGCGGAGGAGCGTGCGGTGGCCCTGACCTTTCATCGGCATGAAGTTGAGGGCCTGCCCGGCTTTGACTCAAGTCCGGAGCCCGTGGTGCCAGGTAAGTATTTTTTTTAATATCAGGTGTGTAGCATGTGTGGGGGAGGGGGTGAAAGGGAATATGTGGCAAGTGTGTGGATCCTCCAACCTGTGAATGTTTTGTGTCATCCACGACCTGATTCTCCTCCTCCTCTTGAACCTCCTCCGCGGACTCCGGCCTTGTTGGGGGGGCCTCATTAGGCTGCTGTCCTGGGGTTGGTGCGGTCAGGGCCATCTGGCCTGACCGCACCAACCCCAGGACAGCAGCCTAATGAGGCCCCCCCAACAAGGCCGGAGTCCACGGAGGAGGTTCAAGAGGAGGAGGAGAATCATGAGGAGGAGGAGAATCATGAGGAGGAGGAGTCCATGTCAGGCACTGGACGTTTGGTTTTTGAGGACTCTTCCCCTCTGGCTGGCAGCAGGCAGCCCTCCCTAAGGGGGACCCCCCCCCCCCTCCTCCCCCAACATGCCTCCCCTCACAAGGGCCTCCCCTTCTCCCCGGCCACAAGCATCAGCTGGAGGCAGGATTTCATCCCAGAACACCAGGGGGGTGGCCGATCTCCTGCCCGCCACTCTGAGAAGGGACCAGTTTCTCCAGACCCGCCATCTGGGACAGGTCAGCCAGACATTGGTGCGGATGGAGGAGAGCCTGTCCTCCATCAAGGATACGCTGGGGAACCTGGACTCCCACTCCCGGGCTTTCACAACCTGCCTAAACGAACTGCAGACGACATCAGCAGGCGTTGGGCAGGATGTGAGGGCCCTTACCCAGGCTATCCAGGCCAACACGGCAACACTTGGTGCTGCCCTGGACAGAATAGCCGTGGCCTTGGAGGGCAGGCCGCCAGGTGGGCAGAGATCAGGGGCTGCTCCTCCTTCCCCGGTTTTACCCCTCCCCCATGAGTCTCCCCTGAGAAGCCTGGGCCGGGGCCGTGGCCGGGGGCGCCCCAGACGTGGCTCACGCAAGGGGCAATAATTTGTTTTTTCCCCTTTTTTTTTTTGCTGGAAAATTTTTGCTTTTGCAGGTAATTTTTTGGGTTGTGAATGCTGTTTGAATGTGGGGGGTGACATTCCTGCCGGAAAAGGGGTGTCACCCTCAATTTTGGTGGAGTAGGGTTCCCCAGGACCAGGGAGAAGTGATCCCCAGGTCCGTGTGAATGGTGTATGAATGTACAGTGACATAATTGGAGCCTTGGCGTGGCGTTGCTGCTCACAAGTCCAGCATGCTGGACTGGTGCCAATCCAATTTGATGTGGATGTGGGGTGTCTGTTCTAGGGACCACAGTGGTGTGCATGCATGCATTCTCATTGTGCCATGATTAATGTGTGTGTTTAACGTGCAAAGATGCCCAATGTGAGCTGTCTCCTGGCTGCTCTTCCCTCAGAGGACGGGGTAGCCTCGGTTAGGGGGGGATTGTCTGGTTCAGGGGTCAGGTCATCATGTAGGTCAATCTGCAGGCCCTTTCTTACTGCGAAGTTGTGCAGCATGCAACATGCACCGATGATCTGGCACACGAAGTTTGGGAAATACAAGAGGGTACCCCCAGACTTATCCAGGCATCGGAAACGTGACTTTAGTAGGCCAAAGGTGCGCTCCACCACTGCTCGTGTTTGGGCATGTGCTTGATTGTATCTTTCCTCTCCTGGGGTTTGGGGGTTCCGGATAGGAGTCATGAGATGGGGTCCCAGTGGATATGCAGAGTCACCTGTAAGGGAAAAGACAGGAGGATGTTAGTCATGCATGTGCCACTTGTGATGTGTGCATCATGGGAGGGGATAGTCATGCCTGACTCCCATGTCACTCACCAACCAGCCAGGTGTCCCCATACACGTTCTGTTCGAATTCCATTCGGATGTGGCATTGATTGTATATGTAGCTGTCATGGCTGGACCCTGGGTGTTTGGCACGGATGTGCCATATGAGGCCTTGGGCATCGACTATCACCTGTACATTGATGGAATGCCAATGCTTCCGATTGCGGTACATGTGCTCTGTCTCCTGGGGGGGCTGGAGTGCCACATGTGTGCAATCAATGGCCCCCACAGTGCGTGGAAATCTGGCAATTCTGTAGAAATCTGTCATTGCCTTCAGCCACAGGTCCTCAGTGGTGGGTTTGATGATTTGGTTGGCCATGCGTCTGAGGATTGCAGGGACAACCTGGTGCACACATCTGCTCATGGAGGATTGTGACATCCCAGCCACCACTCCACTTGTACGCTGAAAAGAGCCACTGGCAAGGACATGGAGTGTTGCCATGACCTTGACCAGTGGCTGCACTGCATGTGAGCGTTGTGTTCGGCTGGTGATGTCCTCCTGCAGGGCTGTGGTTAATTCCAGGATGGCATGAGGGGTGAATCTGAAGATGCGAAACACCTCAGAATCACTCATGCCAAACAGGTCTATGCGGGTGCGGTATATCCTCTCCCGTGCCATCCTCCGTGCCATCCTCCGTGCCCTCATCCTTCTTTGTTCATCTAAAGTCAGTAGTATAGCTATGTGCGACGATGCCCCTGGCATGTTGGCATACAGATTGTTGTGCAACACGTGTGACTGCTGAGCTCCTCACTAACAGTGTTGCTTTATCTAACAAGTAGACTTTTTTTCTCTTTTTAGACCAGCTTTTATATGGTCTAATTTTAGAGAGGACATTTTGCTGTTGCGCACACTGCATCGCCTGCGCTGCCCCAACGTTCTTTTGTGGATCCCCGTAAGTCCCTCATTAGCATATTTGACTAGCAAATCAATGCTCTGTCTAGCGCACTTTTGCGCGGACAGATGCGCCAGTCTAACGAAATTACGCGGGACAAAAAAAAGTAGATTTTTTGCGTATCTCGTTCTGGGGATGCCGTGCATCGAAACGCACGCGCACATTTCGACTTACGCACGCGCATCTCCTGTTGCGCAGGCGTAATCGCTCTGTGAATCTGGGCCTAAGGGAACAGCTTGTGCTGTCTAATATTTGGATATAGATGAACAATATTGTCCTGAATGCAAGACCCTATATCTTTTAAATACATTATATATACAAGTAAGGGCCCCCACACTGAACTTTGGGGTACACCACTGATTACCTTAGACCAGTGGTTCTCAATCTTTCTAGTGCCGTGACCCCTTGATAACATTTCCCAAGTTGTGGGGACCCCTTCCACTCGTACAGTATTAAAACCCCTTATGGTACATTTTAGGATATACAACTCTTTTTCTCTTCTACTTTCTTTCCCTTTTATCTCTCTTTATCCTAATTTCTTGTCCCCCCCCCATCCCTCTCTCTAGCTTTTTTTTCTTGTTCTCTTATTCTTTTTCTCCCCTTTTTTTTTTGTTCCTTATCCTTCCATGTATTCTCAATTTTATTTCCTTCTCTTATAGAAAAACACGATCAGAAATTCCGACAAGAAAACGTGGATTTTTTCAGATGGAATGTTGGCTCAAACTTCACACAAATCTTGTCTGAAATTCCGGCTGTCAAGAACGCGGTGACGTACAAGACGTTAGACGAGCCGAGATCAATGAAGTTCAATAAGCAGTTTGGCTCTTCTGCTTGATTCTGAGCATGCATGTTTTTTTTTGCGTGTCGGAATTGCATACAGACAAGCGGATTTTCCTATAGGAACTTTTCTGTTGGAAAAATAGAGAACCTGCTCTCAATCTTTTGTTGGCGAAAATTCCAACAGCAAAAGTCTGATTTTCTGAATTTCCGACCAAAAGCTCACATCAGACTTTTCTTGTTGGAATTTCTGATTGTGTGTATGCGGCATAACTCCTTGGTGGGGGGTGGGTGGAAAGGGATAAGTGGCAGTGCTGGCGGGGAGTTCTTATCAGCCAACTTAGGTGCTCTTAATCAAGGTCATCTGCTGATTTGAGAACAGTAGTGGGGGCTTTTAATGGCAACTATAACCACAGGTAGTGTTACTCACTGTGTTTCCGACTTTGTGGTGTCTCATAGAAGTGACACCTATGCCGAAATCAGGGTCTCCTCCAGCCCCTCCCACTTTACATTCCTCACTAGTTAGCTGACCTCTAGTCTCTGACCCCAGCCATGCCGTGAACTGAATGTGTGGCTGTGAAGACGCTGAGTGGGCGGCTGCGGGATCCAGGAACAGCCCAACTGGGTTGCCACAGGCTCCAGAGACAGCTCTGCTGGGTGGTTGAAAAAAGCTTCAGGAACAGCCCAGGATTTGGTGACCCCTGGCAAATGATCATTTGACCCCCGAGGGGGTTCCGACCCCCAGGTTGAGAACCACTGCCTTAGACCATTTAGAATATTACCTGCAGAAAATCTGCATCCAGGGGCCTACAAATTTATGTAAATGTGGATTTATGCAAGGATCTACGTAAACCTGAAATACAGCCTTTTCTTACTAGGGTCAGCTGTACATGGCAGCTGTGTATCCTAAGAGCAGAAATATGCCCACAATTTACATTATATGACCTCATAGGCCGTGTACACACGGCAGAGAACCTCGACGGGCAGAACACATCGTTCCGCCCGTCGAGGTTCTCTGCCGGCCGTCGAAATCGGCGACCCGCCCGTCGGGAATGGCAACCAGCCATTCATCCAGACGGGCCGTCGAGCAAAAAGAGAGCGTGCTCTCTTTTCGCTCGACGGGATTCCCGACGGGCGGGGCGAGCGCTCTGTGTACACACGGCCGAGGTCCTCGCTGGAATGCAGCTTCCAGCGAGGTTCTCGCTGGTTTTCAGCGAGAACCTCGGTCGTGTGTACGCCGCTTCACATCCATGTGCATGAGGTTTTTGGGAGCCAAGGAAGTTCATTTACTAAAGGTAAATAGACTGTTCATTGTGCAAGGGAAGTTGTATTTTGCAAAGGAATTCTCCCCAAAGCTTAGAGGCACTGCGGAGCCCCTGAAACGCATTGGCCGTTACAAAATAAAAATATTTTAAAGGATTAAACAGGTTGGTGTGGTGCTCCCATCACTTTAAAACTTCAGTAAACTCATTTGGGGGTCCAGCAAGACCCCGCAGTTGCTGGTGAGCAGCCTCTAGGACCGTAAACCACCCATTGTGTTATACCGCATTTCCATATGGATCAGTGCTCTTACGTCACAAAGATAGTATTTAGTGAAACGGGCTGTGGCAAAGGTAGTCATTTAGCTTATTCTTTGCAGGTATATCTTTTATTCTGCCATTTATTTTTTTGTGACGGATTCTCTTTAGGACTACTACCATTGTAACTGCTGAGAGCACCTATCTACCTTTTTTTAATGACTGATTGCCATTGAACATCGTGGATCTCAATCACCATCCTTTCACATGTCCTGGCTCTCCCTGTAAAGATTAGCTGGGTCACAGAGAACCCTGAGCCTTGCTGATTGTCACATACAATTGTTAATACATCTCCATCTTTCATCAGTGGCAACGATGAACAATCAGCAATGGACTGTCAGGAGATGTCAGCCATGAGTGAAGATGTTTTATTTATTGCTTTTATAAGTAGACATGAAATGCTCTTGTTTTAGGAATTCAGAGTTTGTTCAGCTTTTTTTGGGCAATCACAGAGATAACTCCAACAATTAGTACATTTGTCATGGCTTTGAGGTTCATTTCCAAGTTGCTTTAAAAAATGGATGAATATTGTTCCCCTCTGGAGGAGGACTACATGTACCTAGACATAGAGTAAACTTGTTTTATCTGAAATCACAGGTATCACAGCTTTTGACTAGAAAAAAGTATCTGAGCCGTGTCCAGCTGTGAATGATCTTATGTGCTCTCTGTTGGATATCTGAAGCTTATCAGGATGGAACTTTACAAAAGTTGATGGACAACTCTGCAATCACCTGCAATTCATAACCTTGGACGTCTTCTACATTTACTGTGGACTTTTTTTTAACCTGTTCTGATATGTCCTTTAAATAAAGCTAGCTTTGTTCATAAAACACGCCCTGGCTTTACTCACAAGGAGCGACACTATATATATTAAAAATAATATATATTTTTTCATGTATGTATTCCTAATTCAAAAAGTTCCTTCTATTGCTCTCAGCCCCCTCCAAATCTCTTTTTTTTTTCCTTTTTTTGCTGATGTGATCCAACTTCTTGTTGGTGGTGGCAGCTACATCCGTTCTCCATGGTCCCACTGTGTGTATGAACGTAGCCACCTTCACTTTCTGTTCCTGAGATAAATTAGGGCAGTGTTTCTCAATGAGGGTGCTATGGCACTCTGGGGTGCTGCACAGGGCCGTCTTATCCACCGGGCACACCTGGGCACAGCCCAGGTGCCCCAGATGAACAAGGGGTCCAATCAGGGCCAGTAAGATGTAGAGCGAAGCTTCTGGCAGTGATAGGGTGGAATTGTATGCTGGACTGCACAAAGTTCCAGAAACTTTGTTAGAAGCAGTGCAGCATGAGGGTCTGGCATGTTATGGGACAGTCCACCCCCGTCCCTATAGGTGCTGTTGGAACAGGCCGCTGAGTGGAGGAGGCAGGTCATCTGCTAAGGGGCTGTTCTCTAGCTTAGAATGACACTGCCTCCCAACTCCCTCCTGTCCTTCCTATTCGTGCACCTCCACGGTTAGGCTCCGCCCCCTCCGCGAGCAGGTCTCCTCACCCGGCTCCACTGATCTCTCCTGGCCTCATTTTTCCCCTCCCTCCCCCACCTGTCCTCAGTAATAGTGGGGGTTCTATTAAAAGGGAGAGGGATTGATACTTGGATACCCTGGATTCCCCCTGGAGTGACAGGAGCTAGCATGGGAGGGGTAAGTTCTGACCATGCTGGGACTTGTAGTGTGCAGGCAGCATAGTGCTGGGCCCATTCTCCAGGGGCCCATTCCACCTCCCTGTCACATTATGTCAGGGGTGCTCAGCCTCTGGCCTGTGGGCCACATGTGAGTATGGCTGGTTGGCTGTCCCCCATGCCGCACCCATCCTGGAGGACAGCATCAGCTTCCAGCCGCCAGCCATATACGCTCTGGAAGACAGCAGCCGCACCCATCCTGGAGGACAGCATCAGCTTCCAGCCGCCAGCCATACACGCCCTGGAGGACAGCAGCCGCACCCATCCTGGAGAACAGCAGCCGCACCCATCCTGGAGGACAGCAGCAGCTTCCAGCCACCTGCCATACCCGCCCTGGAGGACAGCAGCAGCAGCCGACATCCATAGCCGCCCTGGAGTACAGCAGCATCAGCCGACATCCATAGCCGCCCTGGAGGACAGCAGCAGCTTCCAGCCGCCAGCCATATCTGCCCTGGAGGACAGCAGCTGCTGCTAGCCGCCAGCCATACACGCCCTGGAGGACAGCAGCTGCTGCCAGCCGCCAGCCATACCCGCCCTGGAGGACAGCATTTGCTGCCAGCCACCTGCCATACCCGCCCTGGAGGACAGCAGCATCAGCCGACATCCATAGCCGACCTGGAGGACAGCAGCAGCTTCCAGCCGCCAGCCATACCCGCCCTGAAGGACAGCAGCTGCTGCCAGCCGCCATCCAGTGAAGATTGAGGTCAGTTTTTATTGAAATTAAACAGCAATGGATATGTCTGTTTTCTACACTGGTATACTACTGTAGCTACACTGGTTTGCTTTCAAACTGATCTGCAGGTGCAGCTGCGGGTTACCTGCACTGTGCCATAGACTTCTGTTATTACCTGCAGGTTTGGTGCACTTTCAGTGCATCCATCACAACTGCAGTATATAATAGAATTATATGGCAACTAACTCGCAGAAGTGAGTAAACCTTTCTTCATCAGTGTGAATACAGCCTTAAGTCCCTTTCATACGATCAGTCCAATCGGGTCCACCTGTCTGTTTTTCAGGTGGGTCCAATCGGACCCTCCATTTACTTCTATGGAGCGGCAGATGTAAACGGATTTGTGTCCATATACATTTGCCTAACTCCAATCTGATCGCTAAAAAAAAACCAGAAGGGGATACATCCCCTTCCATCTGGGCGGATCAGATGGGAGGGTCCATAGAGTAGAGCGGGCTGTGTCAGTGTCTGCTCTGCATATGTGGAGTGGATATGGACCTGTCATCTGCCCTGGCCACTCATTGTGGCCCATCGCTCTTCAAAAGGTTGCGCACCCCTGCATTAGGTCCTACACCTGGGCAGGAATGGCAGCATATACAGGAAGTGACCCCCTAATTTTCTTCTGCAACAGCTGAAAGCTTGCAGGAAAAGAGGAGACAGCTTTCAGAGGCTGCAGGAGGAAAATGGAGGGGTCGATTCCTGTATATGCTGCCCCCCTGTCCAGGTTACTCTTATTTCTGCTGCCCATGCCCTCTGTGACTCCACTTAACCCCCACAGTGCTGCTGGCTTCCCCCTCTCCTGCAGCAGCCTAAGGCTTCTGCGGGGGATGTTTCAGGATAGAGAACTCTGTTTGCTATGCTTCAGTGTGTGAATGAACTGGAAGACAGTGCACAGCTCTTCCTGTTCATTCATTATGTGTAGCTGAAGCTGCAGAGATGGAGATTGAGGTCTGTGTCTTTAATTACTTTCTCTGTTTCAAAAGGGAGGCATCAGGGGTCTGTTTAGACCCATGATATTCGACCAGAGCCCCCCCCCCCCCCAACAGGACTGCTAAAAAACAAACAAAATTGGTAAAAATAAATAAAAAAATAAACTACTCACCCTGTCCTGACACCGTCTTCTGCCCTACTGACACCGTCTTCTGCCCTACTCACACCCTCCTCTGCCCTACTGACACCCTCCTCTGCCCTACTGACACCGTCCTCTGCCCTACTGACACCGTCCTCTGCCCTAATGACACCGTCCTCTGCCCTAATGACACCGTCCTCTGCCCTAATGACACCGTCCTCTGCCCTAATGACACCATCCACAGCCCTACTGACACCGTCCACAGCCCTTCACATCTTCCACATATGTTCCACAACTGACGGAACACACACACACATAGTGGTAGATCCTGGTTGGAGAATTGGTGAGTGTGTCTAAACCTCCCCCCTTGTTAATTGCAGGTGTCCCTCCCTCTGCTCTGAGTCTCTGATTGAGGGCTAGGGTTACATGCACACCGGTGATAAGGGATGGTGTTAAAAGTAGCAGCAGTTCCTCCTGCGGCTGTCAGTGGGTACATGCTGCCTCTTGCCCTGTTCACTATAGTGATCGCTGCTGCATGCACTTTGTGTCCAGCAACAATCACCACAGATAATCGCTAGCTGCGCAGAGAGCAACAAATAGGTTCAACCACTGGCGACCTGTAGTTATAGTGAACAGGGCCAGTGGAGGCACCTACCTGCAGAGAGCTACAGGAGGAACTACAGCTTCAATTCGCTCCGGCCCCAATCACCAGTGTGAACGTAGCCTAATTTGCACTTTATGAAGTGACAGATATTTTACTTCACTGTAAAACATCTATCACATCAGGAACACTCAGGAAACAATTGTTTCCTATGTGTCCCATTCACACTGCAACGCAGCATGTGGCTGCGTTTCAGCATGCTGCAATGTCAGCTCCTTACCACTTATTTTAATTCCAAAAATGCTGCATCACCCCACCACAATCGCATGTATTGCACACAGTTGCGGGGAAGTTGCAGCACAGCTCTACCCATTCCAATAAACAAATAATCCAATAACAAATTTAATAATCTAATAACAAATCTATCAATTATTTATACTTTAATTCCTGAGAGTAGGTGCAAAAATTGGCACAGGTTCATAGGGGGCCCAGAGCATTACTTTGCCCAGGGGCCCATGATGTTGTTATGATGGCCCTGGTGCTGCATGAGTTACTCTAAGGTGCTGGAAGCCCAGGACCCAGTTTGCCCTGGACAAGCATCTGAGTGATTAAACCATTGAACCTCACAATAGTATACTGCAATGATGTGCCGTGCAATGAGGGGTACCCTTATTCAGTTGAATGGGTCACATTCTGCAACAGCAGGTATAATTTTTGCTGCAAAACAGCATATGTACACACCCCTCTGATGGCTCTCAAACTGGGAGATTTCCCCCCAAGTGAGCAAAGGAAGAGTAACAAGAGCACAAGGCTAAAGCCTCGTACACAGGCTCGGTTTTCTTGGCAAGAACCAGCAAGAAAACTGCTGGCAGGGCTTTTTTGCCGAGTAAACCAAGCGTGTGTATGAGGCTTTCAGGTTTCTTGTCTGGAAATCTGGCCAGAATCTTGACGAAAAAAATAGAGATCCTGCTCTCTATTTTCTGGTCGAGATTCTTGTCGGCCTGTTTCCCGATGAGAAACCAGAGAGTGTGTATCCTTACCTGTCACCGCGGAAAGCCGCGCATGCGTCAAAGTCATTTCGAGCATGCACGTGTTTCCACGGCGACAGGTAAGTATACACACTCTCTGGTAGCTTCCACGGCACAGGTAGGGTGAAGCAAGATGGCGGCAAAGGCATCGATTGTGACGAGCGCATGCTCGTCAAACGCAATGACGTCATCGCTGTCTTGCCTTTCAGGAGAACCGCAGTTCTTTTGAAAGGTCTGTGTGTACACTCGGACGGCAAGAGATTCTTGCCAAGAATCTCGTCGGGAAAAAAACAAAAAAAATGTTCCTGACAAGATTCTTGCCTGTGTGTACGAGGCCTAACTCATTTATAGGCTCTCAGTCAGAAGAGACTAGGTTTAAACCCCAGGACGTTCGTCAAATCTACCCCCCCGCGACCAATCTGTGTAATGAGTTCTTCTGCCGGCTTAGTTGGCCATTAAGTTTTCGACCATTGAAGGTTACATTTCCTTTAGGATGTGAAGGAATAGAATAATCCCTATTGGCAGTAAAGCGGTTTGCAGAAATCTCCTTAATATGTGATAAATCAGTGGGAAAGGCTCACTTCAAAATATTAAGTTAGAGTAACTTCAAGAGGGGGGTGAAAATGTAAAGTGTATTTCCGTTTGAATAGAGTAGTTAAACTTGAGGTCTCATTCCTTCCTTGGATAGTTAAAGTAAATACAGCGCTAGGCCTAGCAGAGTCAGGTCAGTCAGTTAACATGCAGGCAGTATGAGTGGACACAGTTAAGAATGGTAGACTGCAGCAATCCAATTGAAAAGGCCTATGGTGAAAAATGTCCTTGAACTTGAACAACAAGAGAAGTTTGCAACAAGAGTAATGTTAGGTGGGTTAGGAACCCTCTCACCCAGTCCTTATGCAAAAAACAGTGTCTGGGTTTGGGGGGGGGGGGGCAAACTTGTTTTCTGGAGATGCGGCTTTGATGATGTTGGTGACGATGTCCATGATTCTGCACCGAACAGGTCTCCACCAGTCTGCCTCTCACAGGTTACTCGGCTTGTGAGTGTAAGTTGTGGCTTCTCTGCCTATTATGGTCCAATCCCAACATACGTGGCTCCATACATCCATCATACACTCCTCCTCTCATCATCCAGGTCTCTCTCCAACTCCCCTCTCTGTTTCAAGGCTTTTGCTTTTATATGCTCATGCCCCCTGATGATTGCTTCTGGACTTTGTAGTTTAGTTTTGGATTCACTGTGAGGAAAAATTCTGCATCCAGCATACAAATCCTAGCAGTCTATGTGCTCCTGTATTGGGACTATGATGAGCAGAGATGCTAAACACTGCCATCTTGTGGTGAAATATAAATGTGCAGTACAGTAACATTGCATAGTGTTACACTTGTTGTCAAGCATCCTACCATCACAAAGTATACTTATAATGTTTCTGCCATTGTTATCTGGTAACGTTAGAATCCATTTGATTTATTTGACTTCTGTTTTTGAAGTGGTTCCTTGGGATAGCGGGGTTCCTATGAAGCCACCCTCCATAGAGATTAGAGATGTATCCACAGAGATTACAGATTTGCCGGCAATTGCAGCAATACACCTATTTAAAAATTGTGCAAAGCCCTGCACCCAAAAAGATGCATGAGCTTCTTTTGAGTATCAAACACGCATAGGGCAGTCTAATTATAAGTCCTACATAAGTTGTAATTGCCAATTAAAGAGACATTTTAAAAGGAAACAGGAGGTGGCAGTCGTGCCTCCTGTACACCTATCAGCCATTGCTTTATCAACTTCCTAAAAGAGATCCACCATAGAGAGTGGTAAGCTGAGAAAGTTGCTATAACAACTTTTGAGAGTGAAAAAAAAGGTGTTTACCATATACAGATACATCTACCACCTCTCAAAATGATGGACAACTGTAGAACAAAGAGGGATTTGGGTCAAACAGAGAGGCTGGAATTACATTTTTCCATTGGCTCCCAAATGGTCCTCTTTGGTTCTCCAAAAGAGGACCTGTTGGGAGCTATGATAACATCTACCCTAGAGACCCTGAGCCAGAATGCCATTAAAGTGTGCATCTGCCTTGTTAAGGCTTACTACAGTTTAGGGAACATGGGCGTCAATAATTTCCAAATGGAATCTGGGTAAATTTGCCTTTTCCCTAATGTAGATATCAGGGGACGTGTTTAAAGAAAAAAGACTTTCATTGTCATTTTACAAGCGTATGGAATTTCACAGTTTGAAAGACTTAACACAGTGTGGCTTACAAAACCTAATTACAAAACATAAAAATGCTCAGTGTTATGGAACAAATCATAGCAAAAGAATGTTTCAGCACAAGCATGTTATATTATGTGTGTATAATGCAAAATTAAGATTTGGAAATAGAATTGCTGTTTGTATAGAGCCTATCACGCTTTATTCCAAATATTAATATTTCCAGCCTTTTGTTCTGCTTAATGTAAGCGCAGCGAAATGGGTTTCCTTTAAGCTGATTTTATACGTTCCGAAACAGTATCATTCTTCTTCTTTATTTAGGATGAAGGCCACATTTTCTATCAAGCACTCTTATGTAAATAAAGGGGAAAAAAAGAGTAGTGTTCAATAGGCTTACAAGTAGAAAGAAGTTTCTTTCTTTTTATGACGGTACAGCAACTTCTCGGCTTATGTGAGAGCCTTATTGCACGGTTTACGATTTTAAATGACACTAAACAATATCCTTCTCCAAATTAACTCCATACACATCCACTACGGAATAGCCATATAATCAATGTTTTATGAATTTATTTCTTACTGTGTTTTTCTGGCTCCTTTTAATGTCATTTGTGACCTCCCAGACCTCTCTAGTGCTTATTAGTTGTGGTCATGTGTACTGCTCTATGCACGCTAGAAATCCCACAGTCCATAGTCCAGAATTTCTCCAACTTTTTTCAATCATGGCGACCTTTAAAAGTATGTGAAATTTCGAGACACCCTGATCTAAAATGTAAATGTTACATTTATAACAATGGGAAATCTGAACCTGAGACAATGTACACAACAACATTTATGAAATTACCTTCACATCGAAAGCCCCCAGTTACATCAGAGATCCCCCATCACACCAGAGGTTCCTGATCACAGCAGAGGCCCCCATCACACCAGAGGTTCCTGATCAAATCCGAGGTGGCCCATTACATCAGAAGCATCTACGCATGCATCACATCATAGTACCCCATCACATCAGCAGTATCCCATAATATCAGAGATCCCCGATCACATAAAATGTTCCCCATCACATCAGAGGTCCCTGATCACATCAGAAGTCCCACAGCACATCAGAGGTCCCCAATCACATCTGAGTTGCCCCATTACATCAGAGGTTCCTGATCACATCAGAAGTCCCACAGCACATCAGAGGTCCCCAATCACATCTGAGTTGCCCCATTACATCAGAGGTTCCTGATCACATCAGAGGTCCCACATCACAACTGAACTCCCCTCTTCATGTCAGAGTCACCCCTTCACATCAAAGAACTGCATAACATCAGAGTCTCCACTATACATAAGAGGCCTTCCTATGCATAAAAACCCTTATCAAATCAGAGTCCCTCTATACATCAAATGTCCACTATACATGAGTCCCCCATCATAGCAGAGACCCCCCAGACAATTAGAGCCTCTCCATCACATCAGATACTCCACATCACCACAATGTTTCCCCATCAGAGAGCCCCCCAGTCACAGAGTCCCCCCTTTTACAAATCCCCCCAGTCACACAGAACTCCTCCATCACAGAGTCCTCCAGTCACACATTCCTTTTATCACTCCAGCAACATGGCAGAGGGGAGAGGTGGATGAGATCTGGAGAAGGTGGACTTCTGTCTGTCAAATTCTGGGGCTAGCCCTGCATGCCACCTGCCCCGGATCAGAGAAATACATTGCCATGGTGCTGATGAGCTGGCTGCAATTACCATAGAAACAAATAAGGCCCTGGCCCTAGAATATCATTGGTTGTTATGGTGCCGCCGCTCAGTCTGTCCACCCTATGGCAAATCAATACTGATTCATGGCCAAACAGCACCCCAGGGTAACCCATGCAGCAGCCCAGTGTGCCGTGGCATCCTGGTTGGGGAACAGTGCTCTAGTGCATTTCAGAAGTGAGCAAGAGGGGTGGATATTTTCCTACATACAGTGGAAATACCATAGGAAATTAAGGTAGCCACACTTTATCAATCACAGCAGCAAAAAACAAAAAAGTTTGGGGATTTGGAGAAGGCTGAGAGCAACTTTTTGAGTTAAAAATACATACTAAAATATTTTTTTTCTTTTACAACAGACTTTGGTGTCCCTTTAGTGCCCAACTCCTGGCTCGGTTCCCTGCAGTGCTTGGACCTATGGGCTAAAATCAAGTCTCCTGCCCTGTCAGTCAAGGCTACAGTATGTTGTGTAAATTTTAGGACTGAATGGGCAGAAACACCAATCCTTCGGCAGGTAACCAGCTCCCATACATGTGTTTTATTTTTATATTTTGCCTGGAGTGCGGCGTAAATCTGCAATTATTTACATAACATATTTCAAGCAGATTGCGATGGTCATGATGAATAATGTCTGGTACAGACTACTCTCCGTCTCTGTTTACAAGCACCGTGCACAAATAATTATATGTATCGTAAAGGCCAGTGCTCACAACATTTTGACAAATTCAACACTATTGCCTTCAAGTTAATTGGAACAACACAAAGGCGGACTAATAGGTGTGCCAACTTGGCTTGGCACTGTACATTCTCCTGTTTGTTGGTGCCAGGCTAGACTTGCTTGCCAGTATTCTTGTTATCTCAAAATTTGAGCCTAGTGACAGGGTAATCTTAATGGAGGCCTCAACCGTATGAGATTTTGGAACGATCCTTTTAAATGTTTCTCCAACTTCTTACCAACTGTGCTGGCTTTGTAAACATAAAAAAAGAAAAAAAAAATTAAATGTCAGTGTTCTTGCTAACAAATGTTATTTGTAACTAATTTCTGAACAGGTCCCATCAGATAAAATATATTTGTGTGGCCATGAACTTTGGGCTTGCCATAGAAAACTTTAAAGATGATTAGAAAATCTTCAAACTGATTATTGGCGGGCGACAGCCACACTCGCCACTTTTGTAGTTATTGTAAATACTATGGGGTAGATTCAGGTAGGAGATAAGCCGGCTTATCTCCAGATAAGTCATCTTATCTCTGCATTTTAAGCGCCTAATCTATGCCACTGATTCATAAAATCAGTTAAGCATAGATTTTCCTTAGATCAGACATGCGTAAATCTATTACGCTGTCTAATCTTAATTTCATATTTTAGGTTGGCCGCTAAGTGGCGTTCCCGTCTAAAATATGTAAATGAGCCTATACGCCGATTCCCGAACATACGCCCGTCCGGCGCTATTCAATTACGTCGTTTGCGTTAGCGTAGTACCATCATAATGTTATGCCTGCTATATGAGGCGCAGGCAATGTTAAGTATGGACGGCGTGCCGATGTTTTTTTTTTTCCGTTGTTTCTGTCGTTTGCGTAAAACTTTCGCGAATAGTGCCGTTCATGTCGTTTACACGTCGAATTGACGTTGAGATTTGGAGCATGCGCACTGGGAACCAATCACGGCCGGCGCATGCGCAGTTCGTTCTGCACGGGGACGCGCTTCATTTAAATGATACACGCCCCCTACCCCTCCGAATTTGAATTCGGCCAGCTCTTTTACGCTACGCCGCCTCAACTTTACAGGCAAGTGCTTTGAGAATAAAGCACTTGCCTGAAAAAGTTGCGGCGCTAAAAAAAGTTACGCTAGGCATGCCTATAGATAGGCATTTCTACGTGAATCTACCCCTATATGTACTGCTACAGTTTGCATGTGAGCAGTAAAGAGGTCCTTCTCATGTAAAAGCAGGAGATGCTCAACGATCAACGATCATTTCCTACAGGATCATAGTCGGCCCATGTACTCTATACATGGAAGTGTGCATGGTAGCCAATCAGCTTCAGCTTGTTTAATAAAGCTTTGACAAAAAAAAAGCCTGGAAGCTGATTGTTTTCTCTCCAGTTTTAGTAAATCAACTTCATGGTCTGATATCAATAGAAGGAAAATGGTCATAGAGGCCACACCATTAGCTGGGCCTCATTATCATGCAGTCTCTTTACTGCTAACTGGTATAGCAGTGGATCCTGTGCTCCCTGCAAACCAGCCTACTCCTTTAAACGACTAAAACATTTTAGTCGACCAAATTAATATTATTTTAGTCTACTAAAATACGACTAAAACTAAAACAATTGAGATGACTAAAATATGACTAAACCTAAAATGGCATTTTAGTCAAAAGATTAAAATAGGACTAAAACTAAAAGGCCATTTTAGTTAAAAGACTAAGACCGCGTACACACGATCAGTCAAAACCAATGAAAACAGACTGAAGGTCAGTTTCATAGGTCCAAGCCGATCGTGTTAGGGGCCCATCGGTCAGTTATCCTTAGGTCAAAAAAAGAGAACTTGCTTTAAAATTAAACCGATGGACGCCTAACCGATAGGTCAAAACGATCGTTAGTACCCACGAGCATCGGTTAAAAACCCGCGCATGCTCAGAATCAAGTCGACGCATTCTTGGAAGCATTGAACTTCATTTTTTTCAGCACGTCTTTGTGTTTTACGTCCCCGCATTCTGATACGATCGATTTTTTAACCGATGGTGTGAAGGCACATCAGACCATCAGTCAGCTTCATCGGTTAACCGATGAAAACGTACCGTTCTCATCGGATGGACTGATCGTGTGTATGTGGCCTTAGACTAAAACTAAACTTTAATTTGACTTTAAAATTACCACTGGTCTGTAGTCCATGTACATACCTCAATTCCATACAAAACAGCATATTCGATTTTTAACTCCAGCAGTATATAATGAGTTTGGAAATTGTAGAGAAATGATAACTAATGCAGTACAATTTAATTACACCCGTTCGATTTTAAACAACTAAAATTAGTTTTAGTCTACTGAAACATACTGGAGATTTTAGTCGACTAAAACGTAGGACAATTTAGTAGACTAAAATGTACTGGAGATTTAGTTGACTAAATACGACTAAAATGAAAACAATTGCAGAAGACTAAAATGGGACATAAACTAAAATGCCATTTTAGTCCTAAGACTAATGCGATCATTTTTCGGCATGAAAAAAAACAACGTTTTTAAAAACGTAATTTAAAATGATCGTGTGTGGGCTTCACATAATTTTTCATCTTCTGAAAAATAACAAAAAAAAAAATTCGAACATGCTGCATTTTTTCACGTTGTTTTTAAAAAAATTGTTTTTCGGGTTGTAAAAAATGATCGTGTGTGGGCTAAAACAACGATAAAAACCCGCCCATGCTCAGAAGCAAGTTATGAGATGGGAGCGCTCGTTCTGGTAAAACTAGCGTTCGTAATGGAGTAAGCACATTAATCACAGTGTAACAGACAGAAAAGCGCAAATCGTCTTCTACTAACAAGGAATCAGCTAAAAGCAGCCTAAAGGCGAATAGAACTTCCCCTTTAGAGTGCCGTCGTACGTGTTGTACGTCACCACGCTTTGTTCATCATTTTTCAAAAACGATGGTGTGTGGGCAACATCGTTTTTAATGATGAAGTTGGGAAAACTTTGTTTTTTGGACATGCTGAAAAACAAAGTTTTTTTCATGCCGAAAAACGATCGTGTGTACCCGACATAAGACTAAATCGAAATTTGATGCCAAAAAAACACTGCTGGAACTGCGAATCTCTGTGCTTGGAAAAAGGGGAAAGGTATCCACTATATATTAGGCTATTCAAACTGGTTATCACCTACGTTTATTTTGGGGGAAGTTTAGTCAAAATTTTCACGAAGGGAAAAATATTTGTCTTTAACATTCCCGACTCCGAAAACTTGTAACAAATGACAATTATCTTGACAATAATTAAAGAGGGGATGTAAGAAAAACAGACACGGTGTCATGGTGCCTAGGAGGAATGGAATGTGGAGATTCTTTATACAAACCTCCCTTCTTATCACCCTCTCAATATGACCTTTTTTGGCTTTGGCTACATGAGATAGTTTAAAGTCCATTGAAAAGTGAAGATACTACGTGGGGTGATTGCTAAAAGCCTAATGCATCCAACTATTAGATCTTCTGTGTCTATTTCTAATGGAAAAAAAAAAAAAGAGAAAAACCCTTTAACTGGACTATAAGGCTGCATTCACACCTAAGTGTAGGCGATTTGCGGCGTTTTTTACCACGATTTGCCGCGACAAATTGCGGCGTTTTTTCCCCGCGATTTGCCCCGACAAAACACGGCGTTTTTCCCCGTACAGGTCATTGGCATCAATGTAAAACGCCCAAGCCGCCCCATTTGCGCGTCGAAAAAGGGTCCGGGACTTGTTTGAGATTCAGGCGTTCGGCGTTCTTTCGGCGTACGACGTTTTGCGTTGGAGTTGTGAACCATCTCCATAGAGAATAATGTTAATTTTCCCCTCTAGCGTCTTTGAGCGTCGCGCTTCAGGCGACAAAACGCTCAAATGTGAATGCAGCCTAAAGGCCCACAAAGTGTTGTAAATGTGTAGTAATAGTATAAATTAACAAGAGAATGTTTGTAAAATGTCAAGTCCAAATTATAATAAACAATATTATTAAAAGCAATTGTCTGGTTCTATTTTCTGTCCCTACCACACAGAGAGGGAAGGTAAAGGGACAGAAATACTATGACTAATGGGAAAAGGATTTGATGAGAAATTCGGCGTTAAACGGTAATCTCCAGACACGAGAAAATACACTTAAATATAGCATATAATTTACTGTATATACTCGAGTATAAGCCGAGTTTTTCAGCACATTTTTTTGTGCTGAAAATGCCCCCCTCGGCTTATACTCGAGTCACCTTTTTTTGCACCTGATTTCCCGGACTTTGGGGACCTGGTAACGGCCAGCCGTAGGTGTGCAAAATTTGTTGTCTGGGGACAGTGAGGTATGGGCACGGTGAGGCATGGACAGAGTGAGGCATGGGCACAGTGAGGCATGGGCACAGTGAGGCATGGACACAGTGAGGCAAAGAGAGGCACGGACACAGTGAGGCATGGGCACAGTGAGGTATAGGCACAGTGAGGCATGGGCACAGTGAGGCATGGACACAGTGAGGCAAAAAAAGGCACAGTGAGGCATGCAGATGGACACCCTTGGCTTATACTCAAGTCAATACGTTTTCCCTTTTTTTGTGGTAAAATTAGGTGCCTCGGCCTATATTCGGGTTGGCTTATACTCAAGTATATACGGTATTGAGAATTAGAATAAACACATATATAAATATGACAATAGGGGAAATAAAACATACACCCCTATACATAAAATCAATGGTGTATATACAACTAAATTGTTACATAAATGCAACCGATAGCCAACATGTTTTGCAGTTAATGTGTAAATTTGCTTCTTCAAGGCTCGTTTGCTTCATAGTTTGCTTCAAGATGCAATACAATGTGTATGAGTAGATCCTCTTGTATGGTTAAATTCAATAACGATATATGCCAGATGGATACACCAACCTCAATTGGCAGGCATATTCTGATAGCACTACAGGCACTAATATTGTGTGAAATGTCCTACACATAAATGTGGAAAGAGCAATGTTGGGAGCACTACTCCGATATAGGAACAACTCAACATGAGACAAATCCGGGTCTCCCGAGGATGTCGTTCCCCAGTATGAAAAGTCATTCTGGGGAGCGGGATCCTCAGGAGACCCAGGTTTCGCTCATGTCGGGTTGTTCCTACATCGGAGTAGTGCTCCCAACATTGCTCTTTCCACGTTTATGAGTACAGCATTTCACACAATATTAGTGCCTGTAGTGCTATCAGAATATGCCTGCCAATTGAGGTTGATGTATCCATCTGGAATATATTGTTATTGAATTTAACCATACATTAGGATCTACTCATACACATTGTATTGCATCTTGAAGCAAACTATGAAGCAAACAACCCTCGATGAAGCAGATTTATACATTAAAGCTGTTACATTAAATTTTATACTTTTACCTACAGGTAAGCCTATAATAAGGCTTACCTGTAAGTAACATTAATATCTCCTAAACCTGTACAGTTTAGGAGATATTCCCTATGCATGCAGCCGCTGACGTCAGCGTTGCATGCGCTCTGAATTCCCCCAGCTTAAATTCTGGTAGTGTTGCCGGACCTTGCCGGGAAGAAAACTCCTGCATGCGCGGGAGTGACGTCATCGCGGTTCCAGCCACTCACAGCGCTGGAGGCGCGAACCCGGTAGACACGCCGAGGTCAAGTTGTCGGCTCCCTCGACTGGGCTTCGATATGAGGGCTTCGTTCTGAGGTTAGTATTTTATAATGAGCTAGTATGTGCTGCATACTAGCTCATTATGCCCTTGCCTTGCAGGATTATTTTTTTTGTGCGGGTTTACTACCGCTTTAAGCGTGAAACATGTTGGCTATCGGTTGCTTTTATGTAACAATTTTGTTGCGTGTATATACACCATTGATTTTATGTATAGGGATGTGTGTTTTAGTTTCCCATTAGAAAGTCACGTGACCCGACGCAACGTGTCGGGAGAGGCCAGTGACGTCACTCCGGTGCTTTGATACTAGTGTTGCTCACGAATATTCGCATTGCGAATATTCGCTAAGAATATTGCATATTCGAGTATTCGCGAATAACTCGAATATTGCGGCGAATATTCGTATTTTTTCAAATGTATTTTTAAAACAGATCACATCCTAGTGATCTCCATCGGCGTCTAAAAGCATTGCTGGTATGATTAGAGAGAGACCCTGGGCCGAGTAGCTGATGCGATTCTTTTATGTT
This sequence comes from Rana kukunoris, assembly GCA_029574335.1. Lineage (NCBI taxonomy): Eukaryota > Metazoa > Chordata > Amphibia > Anura > Ranidae > Rana > Rana kukunoris. Next base: position 199,350,252 of record CM056055.1, on the reverse strand, counting down.
GCCGAAAATTCGCATTGCGAATTTTCGGCAACATAAAAGAATCGCATCAGCTACTCGGCCCTTCTTTTGCATCAGAGCCAATCAGAATAACTCGAATATTCGACAAACGGAATATTGCGCGATTATCTTCTCCGCCCTTCTTTTGCATCAGAGCCAATCAGAATAACTTGAATATTGCGCGATATTCCTTTTGCCGAATATTCAAGTTATTCTGATTGGCTCTGATGCGCCCTTCTTTTGCATCAGAGCCAATCAGAATAACTCGAATATTCGACAAACGGAATATTGCGCGATTATCTTCTCCGCCCTTCTTTTGCATCAGAGCCAATCAGAATAACTCGAATATTGCGCGATATTCCTTTTGCCGAATATTCAAGTTATTCTGATTGGCTCTGATGCGCCCTTCTTTTGCATCAGAGCCAATCAGAATAACTCGAATATTCGACAAACGGAATATTGCGCGATTATCTTCTCCGCCCTTCTTTTGCATCAGAGCCAATCAGAATAACTCGAATATTCGGCAAAAGGAATATTGCGCGATATTCCTTTTGCCGAATATTCGAGTTATTCTGATTGGCTCTGATGCAAAAGAAGGACGGAGAAGATAATCGCGCAATAGGAATATTGCGCGATTATCTTCTCCGCCCTTCTTTTGCCCCCTTTTTCTCCTTTCTTTTAAGTAGAGTTAGTGTAGAGATAGTGATTAGTGCTTTTTTTGGATAAATAGTGATTTTTTTGGATAAAATATCACGAATATTCGATATTAGCGAATATTTGCGAATATTCTTCTATATATTCGCGCAATATCGCGAAATCGAATATGGCGTATTCCGCTCAACACTATTTGATACACTGGATGTGCAGTGAGGAGGAGTAAGCTGTTCTCAAGCTTGATCGTTAATATACATTTATGCCATTCAACAAATGCGAGTGCAATAATTTACTACATGAGTCAATGATGATCTAGCAATCTTGCGCGATGATGTTTATCTTTTTTATTTAAGAACCACTACACATGGGGAAGTCAAGATAATACTAGGGGTCATCATTTGAAGTCAGATCTGATTGTGATTTTTCTAATTTTCAATAAATTATATGCTATATTTAAGTGTATTTTCATCTGTCTGGAGATGACCGTTTAACGCCCAATTTCTCATCAAATCCTTTTCCCATTATTGTATTTAGGGTTGGCACTCCATGACCATATTGTCTAACTAGATAGATGGGCCTTGACTATATTTACAAACATACTCTACTATACTGTGACTAATGGATTGTCTGTTTCTAAGGACAGGTTGGGTTACGCAAAGAACAGATGGGGAATTATTTACATGGAATACCTATTTAACTGTGTGATATTTAAAGGCTGATTTACTGGAGAGTGCAAAATCTGGTGCAGCTCTGCATTTAAACCAATCAGCTTCCATTTGTTTCTGTCAAAGCTTAACCGCTTGCCGCCTGTCGCACGCAGATATACGTCTGCAGAATGGCACAGGCAGGTAAAAGAATGTATATATACGTGCCCTTCAAAAAGCCGTCATTGTGTCCGCCGCAAGCTCCTTGACTCTGACTGCAGGTCCCGTTGACTCGATGTCCACGGGCATACCAGCGATCGTGTCACGGTGAGGAAGAAGGGGGAAATGCTTATGTAAACAAGGCTTTTCCCAGTCTTATCGGATATGTCCGCCGAGCTGTGGCTGTACACACCATCGGATCAAATTCCCCGCCGGCGGACAGCGTGGTGACGCGGCGGTGACGTTGACGCCGCCACGTCACCGCACCAGGAAGTGAAACATCTCCGCGCGCATGCGTCGAATCCATTCACAGGATCCGACACATGTGTGGACAGATATGTCTGCTGGTTAGGCGTACTAACCAGCGGACATATCCGACGGGCAGCTCTCCGGCGGAAAAGTTTCAAAGCATGCTTTGAAACTTTTCCGCCGGAGAAATCCGTCCAAATCTGTCCGCCGGCCCCTACAGACAAGTGGATTTTTCAGGTGAAATGGTCCGTCGGACCATTTTCAGCGGATAAATTCCCTTGTGTGTACGAGGCCTTACTAGTGACAGGACAGTAACCACAGCTTCCTGTAATCGGAAGCGGTGATCATTGTCCTGTCACACACAGCTCATCCCACCTAGAAGCACTCCCTAGGACGCACTTAACCCCTACAGTGCCACCTAGTGGTTAACCCCTTCACTGCCAGTGTCATTTTCACAGTATGCATTTTTATAGCACTGATCGATGTTCCCAAAAATGTGTCAAAAGTGTCTGATGTGTCCGCCATAATGTCGCAGTCACGATAAAAATCGCTGATCGCAAAATATTAACAAAATATTAATAAAAATGCCATAAAACCATCCCACATTTTGAAGACGCTATAATTTTTGCACAAACCAATCAATAATTTTTTTTTACCAAAAATATGTAGAAGAATACATATCGGCCTAAACTGAGGAAAGGATTTTTTACATATTTTTGGGGGATATTTATTATAGCAAAAAGTAAAAAATATTGCTTTTTTTTTCAAAATTGTTGCTCTAATTTTTTTTTAAAGTGCAAAATATAAAACCGTAGAGGTGATCAAATACCACCAAAAGAAAGCTCTATTTGTGGGAAAAAAGGACGTCAATTGTGTTTGGGAGCCACGTCGCACGACTTGCGCAATTGTCAGTTAAAGCAAAGCAGTGCCGAATCACAAAAAGTGGCATGGTCTTTGATTAGGAAGATGGTCCGGGGCTTAAGTGGTTAATTGAACAAGTTGAAGTTTGAAGCTGATTGGCCACCATACAGAGTTTCAGCAGATTTTGCACTCTCCAGTTTTAATAAATCAACTCCTTTTGGACCGAACGCACGATTTGGTAAAATATTCCATTCTTCTAAAGAATTTGGGCAGGTAGGAGGTACTTGTTCTATTTTATCTTTTTTTTTTTTTTTTAAACATATATACAAAGACAAAATTGTGTTTTCCGACGAAGCTCCCCTCACCACCTTTGAGTTCTATGTAATCCACTACTGATAGCTCCCCACACACTGGATAGGTGGCTCTATTTGTAAAAATGAAAAATTTGGTAGAAGGAATGCTTTTTTTTTTTTCAATATTGAAGTATTATGGGATCTATTTATAAAAAATCTCTGCACTGCTGTTGCAACTACAAGGTATCCGGGTCATGTTTTCCACATTTTGTTATGTTACAGCCTTATTCCAAATTGCACCAAATTTATTATTTTCTTCAAAATTCTACAAACAATACCCCATAATGACACCATGAAAGAAGTGTGTTTGAAATCCTTACAAATGTATTAACCGCTTAAAGGGGTAATTCCCCCAAAAACCTTTTTTTACCATTGATTGAGGCTCGTTATGTCAAGGGGAATCGGGTGGTTTTTTATTAGAAACGAAGCAATACTTACCTTTTTACAGATGCATCGTCTCCGTCGCTTCCGGGTATGATCGTCTGGTCTGGGCGTGCCTATTTGATTGACAGGCTTCCGACGGTCGCATACATCGCGTCACGAGTAGCCGAAAGAAGCCGAGCGACGGTGCGGCTCTATACTGCGCCTGCGCACCGTCGTTCGGCTACTTTCGGAAAATAGTGACGCGATGTATGCGACCTTGGAAGCCTGTCAATCAAATAGGCACGCCTATAGTCGGAGCCCATACCCGGAAGCGTCGGAGACGATGCATCTGTAAAACGGTAAGTATGGCTTCATTTCTAAAAAAAAAAAACTTGATTCCCCTTGACATAACGAGCCTGAATAAATGTTAAAAAAAAGGTTTTTGGGGGAACTACCCCTTTAAGCCCCGGACCATTTTGGTGGTTAATGACCAGGCCCCTTTTTGTGATTCTGCACTGCGTTGCTTTAACTGACAATTGCGCGGTCGTGCGACGTGACTCCCAAACAAAATTGACATCCTTTTTTTCCCACAAATAGAGCTTTCTTTTGGTTGTATTCGATCACCTCTGCAGTTTTTATTTTTTGCGCTATAAACAAAAAAAGAGCGTACATTTTGAAAAAAAAACAATATTTTTTACTTTTTGCTATAATAAATTTCCCCCAAAAAATATATTAAAAAAAAGTTACTGTATGTTTGTAATAAAAAATCGCAATAAGCGTTTATTGATTGGTTTGAGCAAAAATTATAGCTTCTACAAAATAGGGGACTGTTTTATGGCATTTTTATTAATAATTTTTTTTTTACTATTTATGGCGGCGATCAGCAATTTTTATCATGACTGCGACATTATGGCAGACACATCGGACACTTTTGACACCATTTTGGGACCATTGTCATTTTTACAGCGATCAGTGCTATAAAAATGCACTGATTACTGTGAAAATGACACTGACAGTGAAGGGGTTAACCACTAGGTGGCACTGCAGGGGTTAAGTGTTTCCTAGGAAGTGATTCTTACTGTTAGTGGGGGGATTGGCTACACGTGACACCTCACTGATGCTTTATCACCAAGGCTTGTTTCCACAACAACCCAAAACTTTCAAAATCGGATTGTTACAGGGATAGAAAGTGAGTTGAAATCTTCTGAAGAGGGGCACAGACAGAAAAGCAAATGTTACAGGGGTGATACCCAGGGCTCAAGTCCTGCGGGAATGCGTGGGAACAGAGTCCCTGAACGTTTTTCAAAGCAGGAACGCAGTTCCCTTTGCAGGACTAGAGCAGCCGAGCAGCCCAAGCCAATCCTTCACTAAAGCCCCGTACACACGACCGAGGTTCTCGGCAGAAACCAGCGAGAACCTCGCTGGGAGCCGCATTCTGCCGAGAACCTCGGCCGTGTGTACGCTCTCGGCTAACCCCGCCCATCTGGAAACCCGTCGAGCAAATAGAGAACAGGTTCACTATTTGCTCGACGGCCCGTCGGGATGAATGGCTGGTTGCCTTTCCCGACGGGCGGGTCGCCGATTCTGACGGCCGGCAGAGAACCTCGACGGGCGGAACGATGTGTCCTGCCCGTCAAGGTTCTCTGCCGTGTGTACGGGGCCTTAAGCGGTGATGCCCAGCTCGAGTCACTGTCAGAGCAGGCGAACCTTAGTAATCCTTTATGTTACTGGCCAATTCCTGTATATGGATTCATCGGATTCGGGTAGTGTGCGGGTATTCCATCACTTCCTTGATGCTGCAATGTCTCCTGGGAGCTTTTGTCATTGTTCCCAGGAGACATTGCGGAGGTCTGCCGCAAGTTATCGGGGGATTTAGAAAGAACTTGCTTAAAAAGCATGCGGTTTAGTAATTATGTATATGAGCGTATCATTTTTTTTTTTTTTGGTGGGGGAGTGGATCTTGGGTGGGAGTTCCCAATCTTTTTTCCCCAGGACTTGACCCCTGGTGATAACCCTTCCTTATGCTATACAAAAAGCTTAAACATCGTTTTTTTTTTGTTGACTGGTGCTACACTTAACATTTTTTACCTGCTCCGATTTACAAACAGATTCAACTTAACCACTTAAGGACCGCCTCCTGCACATATACGTCAGCAGAATGGCACGGCTGGGCACAAGCACGTACCTGTACGTCCTCTTTAGGTGCCCAGCAGCGGATCGTGCGCCCGTGACCCGGTCCGAAGCTCCGTGACCGCGGCCGCAGGACCCACGGACCTGATCGCCGCTGGAGTCCCGCGACCGGTCACCGGAGCTGAAGAACAGGGAGAGCTGTGTGTAAACACACCTTCCCTGTTCTTCCCTGTGGCGCTGTCATTGATCGTCTGTTCCCTGATATAGGGAAAGGCGATTAATGATGTCACACATCCAGCCCTGCCCCCCTACAGTTAGAAACACATATGAGGTCACACTTAACCCATATGTGGGTTACCTAGTGGTTAACTCCCAAACTGCAATTGTCATTTTCACAGTAAGCAATGCATTTTTATAGCACTTTTTGCTGTGAAAATGACAATGGTCCAAAAATGTGTCAAAATTGTCCGATGTATCCGCCATAATGCCGCAGTCACAAAAAAAAAAAATCGCTGATCGCCGCCATTAGTAGTATAAAAATAAAAAATAAAACTATCCCCTATTTTACACTATAAATTTTGCGCAAACCAATCGATAAACGCTTATTGCGATATTTTTTTACCAAAAATATGTATCGACCTAAACTGAAAAAAAAAAAGTTTTTTTTTATATCTTTTTTGGGGATATTTATTATAGCAAAATGTAAAAAATATTTTTTCAAAATTGTCGCTCTATTTTTGTTTATAGCGCAAAAAATAAAAACCGCAGAGGTGATCAAATACCACCACCAAATAAAGCTCTAGCTCTATTTATATGGGAAGGACGCCAAGTTTGGGACGCCAATTTTGTTTGGGAGCCACATTGCACGACCGCGCAATTGTCAGTTAAAGCAACGCAGTGCCGAATCGCAAAAACTAGCCAGGTCTATTACCTGCGTAATGGTCCGGGTCTTAAGTGGTTAAGAACAAACCTACAGACCCGATCTTGTTTGTAACCCGGGGACCACCTGTATAATGTTTGGCAGTTCTAAGTAACTTTCTAGCAAAAAAATACAGATTTTACATGTAAACAAAATGCGTCAGTTTGGCCTGGTCTTCAAGTGGTTAAACCCTGTCCATGTTTTTTTGATGCGGAATAAAAATGCACTAGTTATGTCATCCCAACTAGGTCAATCAAGATGGTCAAAGATCCAGAACTTGGAAGAGGCTGAAGAGATGTTGGCTCTTGGAAGGGAGCTCGTGGATGTCACATCACTTAAGAAGAGTTGAGTTTAGTTTCACTTAAAACGCGCTGCACAAATGATCTCTCTCTGCCTCTTTCTCTCTGCTTTATGCATCACTAATCAGATTCAAATTTACAAGACTAATCTGAATTTGATTGATAGCTGTAAGAAGCTTTTTAGTGCTAACATCATGACACGACAGGGATCCTGCATGTGCAAACAGCAAGGGGCTACAAGGGGTGTGTATTTCAGAACACCTCTCATGCATAAGTAAAAAAAAAAATAACTAAAAAAAAGGGGGTTGCAGACCATCAGATTACTGACAAAACATAATTTCATGGACTGGCGCACCACAGGCATTCCTAGATGAAAAGCTGAAGCACTGATCATGTTCAAGGTAATTATTTTACCTTTGGTGACCAACATTTTTTGAAGCTTGCCCAGACCAAGTTTAGCAGCATCTGGGGTCATTAACCACTTAAAGGGTCACTAAAGGAAAAAAAAATGGGCTGAAATGACTGTTTACAGGGTATAGAGACATAAAAGTTAACTGATTCCTTTTAAAAATGATTAAAAATAGATAAAAATCAATCATATAATCAACCTACAGTTCTAGTTTTGTTTTTGCTGTTATTTCCTGTCTCTCTGATGTACAGAGCCAGAGAGCCAATAGAGGGCAGTGATGGTTTGTCTAAAACCCCTCAGCACCAACCCAGTTTCAGTTTACACACAGTAATCACACCTCCTTGATTAGTGACCACAGTGAGAAAGCTCCCAGCACTGTGGTTATAAGGAAATAGACAACCAGGAAGTGTGGAGATCAGAGCAGAATTACAGCAACATCAAAGCAAAAACGAACAATGAGGACATGAAAACAGCACTGCAGTAAGGTAAAGGAAGCTATTTAGCTAAAAAGAAATATTCCTTTAGTGACCTTTTAAGACCCGGACCAAAATGCAGCTAAAGGACCTTGCCCCTTTTTGCAATTCGGCACTGCATCGCTTTAACTGACAATTGCGCGGTCGTGCGATGTGCCTCCTTTTGGTGGTATTTGATCACCTCTGCGGTTTTTATTTTTTGCGCTATTAACAAAAATAGAGCAACAATTTTGAAAAAAATTCAATATTTTTTACTTTTTGCTATAAAAAAAAGAAAATATATAAAAAAAATGTTTTTTCCTCAGTTTAGGCCGATACGTATTCTTCTACATATTTTTGGTAAAAAAAAATCACAATAAGCGTTTATCGGTTGGTTTGCACAAAATGTATAGTGTTTACAAAATAGGGGATAGTTTTATTGCATGTTTATTAATTTGTTTTTTTTACTACTAATGGCGGCGATCAGCGTTTTTTTTTCATGACTGCGACATTATGGTGGACACTTCGGACAATTTTGACACATTTTTGGGACAATTGTCATTTTCACAGCAAAAAATGCATTTAAAATGCATTGTTTACTGTGGAAATGACAGTTGCAGTTTGGGAGTTAACCAAAAGGGGGCGCTGATGGGGTTATGTGTGACCTGAAGTATGTTTTCAACTGTAGGGGGGTGTGGCTGTAGGTGTGACGTCATCGATTGTGTCCCCCTATAAAAGGGATGACACGATCGACGCTGCCGCCACAGTGAAGAACGGGGAAGCCGTGTTTACACACGGCTCTCCCCGTTCTTCAGGTCCGGGGACCGATCGCCTCACTCCAGCGGCGATCTGGTCTGCGAGTCCAATGGTCCCGGTCTCGGAGCTTCGGACCGGGTCACGGGAGTGCGACGCGGGCGCGCGCCCATGACCCACGGCTGGGTAATAGCACAGCACGTACCTGTACGTGCATGTGCCCAGCCGTGCCATTCTGCCGACGTAAATGTGCAGGAGGCGGTCCTTAAGTGGTTAATAGACTTTACAATAAATATATGAATACTTTTTTTTGCTTCAGCATTGAACCTGAAAACTAGGAACACTTTTCTATAAGGTTTTTTTTTTTATTGAAATTGACCACTCACTTAATGATAATTAGGTCCCCCATTTGCTGTAAAAACAGCATGGACTTCATTAGACCTCTGAAGGTATTCTATGGTATCTGGGACCTAGTCATCAATAGCAGATCCTTCAAAGTGTTACTGAACCCACAACAGTAAAATCAGTCTCTATATGCAGTAAAGTATGCTTGTGATACTCACGGCATTGTGTAAAAAGGCTGTTTGATCCCATCTTCTCTTATCCTCCCCTTCTTCCACAGTCCCCAATCCATCTCCTGATAGTACAGAGCCTTGAAGGCACTCTGCACATGCTCAGTTTGGTGTGCATTGCTAGAGAGTTTTTTTTTTTTTCTAAAGGGGAGAGTGCATGTGATCAGCACAGGGCCAATGAGATAAGATTCTGATAATATAGATATCCCAGTGTGCCACATCCTAAGAAGGGCAAACAAAAAAAAAGGCAAACCCCTGGGGGTGGGACTCTAAAGGCACTACAAATGATGTAATTAAAGTAGGGCTGTTACTGATTAAAATTTTCGTGTTCGATTAATCGATTTGTTTTAATCGATTAATTTTGATTAATTATAACGCACAAACAGATCAAACTACTTTTAGTTGATCTCCTTGCAGGCTGATTCCCAGTGCAGCTCCCAACCACTGGAAAAATGGATAGCAGAATACAAAAAACACACAAAGGCAGCGCTCGATGGGAATAGCATTAAAACTTTTATAGTCTTCAAGTAGGTAACAAAATAAATATTGCACTGGAGATAAAATCGAGTATGATATTGGTATAAAAATGTGTACAACGATACCACTGCTAAATCCAGATGAGGAGGGGTTAACATCAGTCCGTCGGCATGTAGATGTCCTGTGAAGGAAACTATCACAATTCCCGGTGGATAGTTGTAGAATCCCAGTGATAAAGGGAAGTGTAACAGCCCTTGCGTGTGGCAGATAGTAAGGTCCCGCCGGCATGCAGATATGAAGGCACAGCAAAAGAGCCCTTAAGATGGACACAGCACCAGATCTCAGACGGAACTCCCTGAAGACCCGGAAGCCGGCGGAGAGGTGAGTACCGATCAAAAGAATTTTAATCGATCAAAAAAATTAACGATTAATCGAGGAATCAATTGTTAATTAAGTTTAGTAAAACTTTAAGTCCTGTAAGTTGCAAGGTGGGGCTCCATGAATTGGACTTGTTTTTCCAATACAACCCACAGATGCTCCATTGTATTGAGATCTGGAGAATTTGAAAGCCTCAAATTCATTGTCGTGTTCCTCACATTGTTCTTGAACTATTTTTTCAGGTGGCAAAGTGCATTATCCTGCTGAAAGATGTGACTGTCACCAGGGAATACCATCTCTATAAAGGGGTATACAGCAATATTTAGGTAGTAGACCTCGTACACACAACCGTTTTCCTCGACAGAATCCATCAAGAAACTTGGTGGCAGAGCTTTTTTGCCGAGGAAAACGGTCGTGTGTATGTTTGTAATGGAGATAGCACATTTGTCACGCTGTAACAGACTGAAAAGTGCAAATCGTCTGTCACCAAACTTTTACCTAACACGCAGTAACATGAGATTAGCAAAAGCAGCCCCAAGGGTTGTGCCAGTGGAATCGAACTTCCCCTGCCGTTGTATGTGTTGAAGTCACCGAGTTTGAGAACGAGGTGATTTTGTCTTGACTGTGTGTACGTAAAGAAAGCTTGTTTCTCGACAAGCCTAACAAGGAACTCGTCGAGGAAAACGATGTGTCTTTTACGAGTTCCTCAGTCGTGTGTACGAGGCCTCACTTGTCAAAGTAACATCCATATGAATGGCAGGACCTAAGGTCTCCCAGCAGAAAATTGCCCAAAGCATCACACTGCATTGACCAGCTTGCCTTTTTCCCATATTGAGTCTTGGACTTATAACTTCAACTTATATAGTATTGTCCCCACCCTCAACATCCTCTGAAAGTCTTGTACACGTGTGTTCCCAATTAGGCAATTTGTCACCCACAAAGCATTTGAGCCGCTTGTCAATATCTTCCAAGCCTAACCCGTGCATGAATGCATGCTCTCTCTTCAGTGCTATAAAGGGTTTGTACCCCATGCTCTAGTGCTGGCCTGGCTCTAAGGATTTTGACAAGAGGGATGGAAAACTTTACGTGAAAACTTGCTTTATTGGGAAGAACTCTACCTTACTGGCACTAATATCTGATGTTTGACTTTAGTGCTTAAAGTGTTGAAGCCAGAGGGCCAGCATGACAGCGAGGCAGCTAGCATTTGCAAAATGAGAAGTCAGAAATGTGTTTTTCTATGCGATTTTTTTTTTTGGACGGAGGGCATTTCTCGATAGAACACCAGCACCCAAGGGGAGGCAAAATATTATAGAAAATAGCCATAGAGTTAGAGGCTAGTGGAGATACAGATCCAGGTCCCACCAGAGTTTCAGGGTGCCCTGGTCTGCAATGTATATATCCATGCCCCTCTCTGAAGCAATCTGCACTGTTTATCATCTCCCCTGTGTAATGAAAACATTCAGTTCCACAAAATCTAAAAGGGGTGGTGTCACCCCCATGCTCCGCTCTGAAATGTTGAGAGGCATGAATATTACCTGAATCGCAAAAATGTTCCCCAAACGGACGTATCGTACAATCAACACCATATCAAGAAAGTGTATTTCTTTATAAAAAAATTAAATAATTTTCCATCTCAAATACACGCCACTCTCTTTTTCCTTCTAAACTACTATTTTAGAAAGGCTCAAAACGTCTTCTTTTGCATATCATAACCCTCTTCTTTTCTTGGAGTGTCTATCCTGGTTATCTTGCTAACCAGGGATAGACTGGGCCAGAGGCAGGGGGGAAATTGCCTCCGGGCTGCTCTGATGCCCTGTAAAAAGGCTGCACTGCTTCCGCCGCAGACATGCCTAAAGGCTTCCTGGTGAAGAGAAGTAAAAAGTCCCCATTAGTGTCCTAACGAGTGCGGGATGAGGATAGAGCGCAGGCCACTACCTGGTACTGATAATGTATGCTGTGTCTGAGCAAAAGCCAACTCCACGCCCCACTGGAGGCTATCCTCCCTGGCCAGCCCGACCAAGTTGACCCTACTCTCCCCGAAGCCCCCGGCCGCCCTCTGCTGGCCAGTTTGGGATGCAGGAGTTGGTGCAACAGGCTCTGTCAAAACCCGACCCACCCAGTGAGCAGAGAGTCCCTTGAGTGGAGCTTCGGCCTGGGATGTGGGTCGGGAGGAGGCAGGGAAGAGGGGGGCTGAGTCGATGCACCATGGGCCTCTGTGTTGGCCAAAAGTTGCCAGCCAGCCCCTGTTGCTAACCCTCTGACTTTAGTGCTCAAAGTGTTGCAGCCGGAGGATCAACATCAAGGCAACAGGCATTTGTAGAATGAGAAGACAGCAATGGCCTCTCTGATATTTTTTTGTAAGGGAATCTTTTTTTTTTTTTCATTTTTGGCACTTATCCTCAGCACAGCAGACTGACTGTGATACCTACAGCACCATGTTCTTATTGCTCAAAGGTGACTACAACCTTCCCTGTGCTGCAAGAACATAAAAGCCAACATCAAGCCGATTGCCATGGACAAAACCACCATTTTTCTTTAGCGCTAGTGCCCATAAATAAGCCCCAGCTGAGCTGAAACAAGATGTTAGCACAGAGAAAATTCATATGATGTATCAAGCATTCCCAGAAAATATAGCTCATTATAAGTAAAGCACATTTTCCATCTAATATACACACCGCACTGTTTTTCTAAATGATAGATTACTTGCAGCGAAATTTAGTAAAAATGCCATTCTCCCTGCATTACGGGGGAAAAAAAAAAGAAAAAGAAAACAGCAAATCACACGGCTCTGAGCATTGACAAATGTAATGATTTCACATCTATACATGACAAAGGGACTGCAGGAATGAACGAGGGATCTTTCTAAATAAGGATACAGAAGTGCTAATTCCTGGGCATTTTGTCGACAGCTCTGTCAATTCTGAGATAATCACCTGAAGGGTCAGGAAGCCTAGAGCTGTAACTTGTCAGAGATGTAGTGCTTCTCAGGCAACATTCCTACCAACCATCCTTCTTTGAGTCTGTTAAGAATTTTAAGTAGGTTTTGTTTACCAACACAAAGGCGCGAAAGACCGTAATTAGCAATATGAATAAAAATATATCAGGAGTTCCATTTGTAAAGTTCTTGTAAAGTTTAAAAGAAGGATCAAGATAAACTTTTTTTTTTCCATAGCTGTCACTCCACTTCTTTCAAATGTCCTCGTTAAGCACAAGTTGTTTTCCAATTTTTTATATATTTTTTTTTAATTCAGAGTAGATAAGATTATCCGCGCAACACAGAGCAACAACAAATTGTCCTGTGAATTTATTTAAAAAAAACAATGGCTTTTACAAATGCAGCGGAAAACAAGCAAAGGTATTGTTGGTTTCATTTGCTCATCTGAATTTAAGCGCTGGCAGAATTTAAAGCTGATAAAAACTCAGAAGAGATTGCTCTTTTTGTTTGGTATTCAACTGAGATAGGAAATAATCCTGCTGTTAGACTTATCGTACAGGGATTGTATCTGGGTTTGACTGTTTTGATAAATACTCCCTTAGTAGGGGTCTATGTATTATACATTACAGGCAGAAGTGAGCCATTTTTCACTTAAGAACACTAAGGCATCGTTTTCCCCGTCGAGTTCCTTGTTCGGCTGTCAAAAAACTCATCGAGACAAATTTTCCCATTGCCCGTCGAGGAAATAGAGAACATGCTCTCTTTTTGGCTCGACGAGTTCCTCGACAGTTTTCTCAGTGAAAAGTGTACACACGACCGGTTTCCTCGGCAGAATACGTCTCCCATTGAGTTTCTTGCTGAATTCTGCCGAGGAAACCGGTCGTGTGTATGCGGCCTAAGGCTTCGTACACACGGGCAAGAATTTCGTCAGGAAAAAAAAAATTGTTTTTCCCGACGAGATTCTTGGCAAGAATCTCAAGCCGCCCGAGTGTCATGGGGCCCCCCAGGCAATAGAAGATTATGGGGCCCCCGGGCTTACAGATGACCACCACACCAGGAGGCAGGGCAGCTAAAATCTCAGGATTTTCACATCAAAAGCATGTCGGTTTCAGACATATCAGGGATAGATGTAAAAAAAAACCACAGATTTTTACATACTGTCCCTGGTTTTATTGAACTTTATTGAACTTGGCAACCCTGATGATGCCCCCTAGTGGCATGGGGCCCTCGGGCAGTGCCCGAGAGCTTCAATGGTCAGTACGCCCCTGGTGTACACACTAACCTTTTCAAAAGAACCGCGGTTCTCTTGAAAGGCAAGAACACGGTGATGTCATCACATACAACGAGAATGCGCTTGTCACATTCGATGCCGTCGCTGCCATCTTGCTTTACCCTACCTATGCCGTGGAAGCTACCAAGCATGCGTCAAAGTCATTTCGAGCATGCACGGGTTTCCACGATGACAGGTAAGTATACACACTCTCGGGTTTCTCATCGGGAAACAGGCCGACAAGAATCTCAACGAGAAAATAGAGAGCAGGTTCTCTATTTTTCTCGTTGAGATTCTGGCCAGATTTCCTGACGAGAAACCTGAAAGCCTCGTACACACAAACGGTTTTCTCGGCAAGAACCAGCAAGAAAACTGGAGAGTGCAAAATCTGGTGAAGCTCCGGATAGAAACCAATCAGCTTCCAAGTTTTGTTTGGTCAAACTTAATTGAACAAGCTGCAGTTAGAAGCCCAAAATAAGAAACAGCTGCACGTCACGTGGGCTCCAAGTAAAGTTTATTGGAATATGAAAAAATCCAAAATGACACCAGAGAAGACCAGGAGTGGTCAAGGTAGAAGCAGTGGTCAAGGTAGAAGCGTTTCACATAACAGAAATGTGCTTAAAGGGGTTGTAAAGAAACATTTGTTTTTAAAATAACAAACATGTTATACTTACCTCCACTGTGCAGCTCGTTTTGCACAGAGTGGCCCCGATCCATGTCTTCTGGGGTCCCTCTGCAACTGTCTCTGGTCCTCCCCGTAAGAACTCCACACATTCATGCGAGGGACATCACATTGTGTGGAGTCCTTGCGGGTGCGTTCCTGTGATACAGCGAGAGGCCATAGGCGCTCACTGTATCACTCGGCCCCACCCCTCGGTGCACCGCATCATTGGATGTGATTGACAGCAGCGCCAGCCAATGGCTGTGCTGCTTTCAATCCATCCGCTCTAACCAATCAACGGCCAGGCTGAGCGGCGAAGAGGATGTCGGGGCCGAGTGCGTGACTTTCGAGGGGTCAGGTAAGTAATGTAATCCACGTGAGATGCAGCCGTTTCTTATTTTCACTATTTACCATGGAAGTGAGTCAGGGCTAGCACTCAGGTGTGTGTTCCAGTGGGCGTATCAGTTATACCTGGAGTGTTCTTTTCATTTGCAGTTAGAAGCTGATTGGCTACCATGCACAGCTGCACCAGATGTTGCACTCTCCAGTATGTGTATGGTGGGAAAAAAAGGAAAAGAAAGGCGCTTCTAAGTGCAGTATGCAAAATTTTATAGAGTGCACAAAGGATTAAAAGCACTTACAAGATCGTTGAGTGTGTAAAGACATGATAAAATCAGGAGTCCTCATCTATGGGATGTGTCAATCATCAGCATGGTGGTAGAGAGCCGAGTAGAGCTGTCCAGCAGCTGTAAAGCGTTCTCATACGCGTT
Organism: Rana kukunoris; assembly: GCA_029574335.1. Lineage (NCBI taxonomy): Eukaryota > Metazoa > Chordata > Amphibia > Anura > Ranidae > Rana > Rana kukunoris. The sequence goes on along the minus strand of CM056055.1, from coordinate 199,334,887 downwards.
GGAGAGAGGAGGCAGCAGGGAAGCTTGTATTCCGGGTTCACTGCGGGACACATAAGGCTGATAGTGTCAGTGGGGAGAAGGGGGTGTAATGCATTTTGGAGCATGCGCGGCTCCTTCGTCAGACCTATGCCCATACTCCTCGAGCTGCCTTATGAATGGTGAGGGGGAGGAGTAAGAGGAGGAGTATGGGCAGATGTTGAATACACAATGATAAGGGAAGTGACAGGTGTATTACGAGGACAGCCAAGATGACCGTGCACCTGCAAATTGGATCATTAACGTCAGTGCTATATACAATGAATATGTGTATGTGAGCCTAGAGCGGCACGCTGACATCATCGCCCGGCCTCAACTGCTCGTGTTCTGCCGGCTTCTCTGGTAAGATTAAGCAAGCACTTATCTTCCTATACAGTGGGGGAGATGTGGACCATATTACAGTGGGGAGATGTCTGTGGATATTACAGTGGGGGAGATGTGGACTATATTACAGTAGGGGAGATGTATGTGGATATTACAGTGGGGAGATGTCTGTGGATATTACAGTGGGGGAGATGTCTGTGGATATTACAGTGGGGGAGATGTCTGTGGATATTACAGTGGGGGTGATTGTGGATATTACAGTAGGAAGATGTCTGTGGATATTACAGTGGGGGAGATGTCTGTAGATATTACAGTGGGGAGATGTCTGTAGATATTACAGTGGGGGAGATGTCTGTAGATATTACAGTGGGGGAGATGTCTGTGGATATTACAGTGGAGAGATGTCTGTAGATATTACAGTGGGGGAGATGTCTGTGGATATTACAGTGGGGAGATGTCTGTGGATATTACAGTGGGGGAGATGTGGACCATATTACAGTGGGAGAGATGTCTGTGGATATTACAGTGTGGAAGATGTCTGTGGATATTACAGTGGGAGAGATGTCTGTGGATATTACAGTGGGGGAGATGTCTGTGGATATTACAGTGGGGGAGATGTCTGTGGATATTACAGTGGGGAGATGTCTGTGGATATTACAGTGGGGGGAATTGTCTGTGGATATTACAGTGGGGGGAGATGTCTGTGGATATTACAGTGGGGGGGGGATGTCTGTGGATATTACAGTGGGGGAGATGTCTGTGGATATTACAGTGGGGGAGATGTCTGTGGATATTGCAGTGGGGGGAGATGTCTGTGGATATTACAGTGGGGGAGATGTCTGTGGATTAGAGTGGGGGAGATGTCTGTGGATATTACAGTGGGGGGAGATGTCTGTGGATATTACAGTGGGGAGGTGTATGTGGATATTACAGTGGGGGAGATGTCTGTGGATATTACAGTGGGGAGGTGTATGTGGATATTACAGTGGGGAGATGTCTGTGGATATTACAGTGGGGCAGATGTCTGTGGATATTACAGTGGGGGAAATGTCTGTGGATATTACAGTGGGGGAGATGTCTGTGGATATTACAGTGGGGAGATGTCTGTGGATATTACAGTGGGGGGAATTGTCTGTGGATATTACAGTGGGGGGAGATGTCTGTGGATATTACAGTGGGGGGGGATGTCTGTGGATATTACAGTGGGGGAGATGTCTGTGGATATTACAGTGGGGGAGATGTCTGTGTATATTGCAGTGGGGGGAGATGTCTGTGGATATTACAGTGGGGGAGATGTCTGTGGATTAGAGTGGGGGAGATGTCTGTGGATATTACAGTGGGGGGAGATGTCTGTGGATATTACAGTGGGGAGGTGTATGTGGATATTACAGTGGGGGAGATGTCTGTGGATATTACAGTGGGGAGGTGTATGTGGATATTACAGTGGGGAGATGTCTGTGGATATTACAGTGGGGGAGATGTCTGTGGATATTACAGTGGGGGAGATGTCTGTGGATATTACAGTGGGGGAGATGTCTGTGGATATTGCAGTGGGGGGAGATGTCTGTGGATATTACAGTGGGGGAGATGTCTGTGGATTAGAGTGGGGGAGATGTCTGTGGATATTACAGTGGGGGGAGTTGTCTGTGGATATTACAGTGGGGAGATGTCTGTGGATATTACAGTGGGGGAGATGTCTGTGGATATAATGGATAATTTTTTGATGATCTGAATCATTTAAGTGTGAGAAATATGCAAAAAAAATAAAAAATCAGCAAGGAGACAAATACTTTTTTATAGCACTGTATATACTGCTGATGAGAAAGGGTATTTAGCAGTTTAAATCTACTAAAAATAATTACATTTCCATGTTCTGTGTACTGTGGGAGACCAGATATAGTGAATGCAGGGTCCTGAGTTTAGTAACACTTTAAAATTGCCAGTGTGAGTGCATCCTTATACAGTATTTGGGCAAACGAGTGCCGCGTACACACGACCGTTATTCATGTCAAGGAAAAAAACTATGTTTTTTTCGACGTGATTCCTCTCCAGCCTGTATTGCATACACACGATTGTGAAAAAAAATGCTTGAGCAAAGCGCGGTGACGTACTACACGTACGATTGCACTATAAAGGGGAAGTTTCATTTGAATGGTGCCACCCTTTGTGCTGCTTATGCTAATTTCCCCATCTCAAAACTTGCTTCTGAGCATGCACGTTTTTCCCCCCCTCGTTAAAGCATACACACGACCGTTTTTCATGACGTGAAAAACAACGAGAAAAAATAGAGCAGGTTCAAAATTTTTAATGCCCATTTTTCTCTTAGAGAAAAATGCTCTGGAGCCTACACACGACCGTTTTTCACGACCAATTAATAAAAATTGCATTTTTTCTCGTCATGAAAAACGCTTGTGTGTACGCGGCATTAGGGGTAAGTGTGGCCCACAAGTTTTTGAGATCCATCTGTAGAGCTGTAGCAAGAGGCCCTCTGGAGTATGTCCAATGCTCTATAAAACAAGGGTGACTTGTTCTAGACCACAGTACATAACTGCAAATGTTTGCAAGTGGCGTCTCTGTTTATAAAACGAGTCGATATATCTCCTTTGATGCCTATTAGATTGAGTGCCTAGTAATTTGGTATTGAATTATACACTTAGTAAATTAGTCCCACTATGCTCTGCCCAAGCTAGCAGTAAATTGTCAGAACATCTGCTATTTGCATGTTGCATTTGGTACAGCCATGCAATGGGTTCTTACAAGCTTTGGCACTTCCCCTTCCAATGTAGTGGGACCTGTCTTTCCTACCATAGTTGGTAACAGAGGTCATGTTCTCTGATTGGAGGGTGTTCTTTCCCAATTATATTAAAAGTTCTCTCCTGCTAGGAAGAGTAGGCCATACTGCAGAGTCAGTGAATAAAACTGACCTATGTCATGGTCGCAGGAAAGAATGGGTGTTAAATTTGGACTGCGCAGTGATATGCTGTATACATAAAAAGTATCTTTACGTTTTAGAGTCATTTCCCACTTTTTTGTTGCGAGAATGTGTACAATAACCACTTCAGCCCGGAAGAATCAGCTGCCCAATGACCGGGCCATTTTTGCAATTCGGCACTGCATTACTTTAACTGACAATTGCGCGGTCTTGCGATGTTGTACCCAAACTAAATTGACGTACTTTTTTTTCCCACAAATAAAGCTTTCTTTTGGTGGTATTTGATCACCTCTGCCATTTAGATTTGTTGCGCTATAATCATAAAAAGAGCGACAATTTTGAAAAAAAAAACACAATATTTTGTACTGTTTGTTATAATACCCCCATTTTTTTTTTAAAAGCAATTTTTTCCTCAGTTTAAGCTGATATGTATTCTTCTACATATTTTTGGTAAAAAAATAATGCAATGTGCATTTTGATTGGTTTGCACAAAAGTTATAGCGTCTACAAAATAGGGGATAGTTTTATAGCATTTTAATTATTATTATTATTTTTTACTAGTAATGGTGGCAATCTGAGGTTTTTATCTGGACTGCGACATTATGACGGACACATCGAACACTTTTGACACATTCTTGGGACCATTGTCATTTATACAGCAATCAGTCCTATAAAAATGCACTGATTACTGTGTAAATGACACTGGCAGGCAAGGGGTTAACCACTAGGGGGCGATCAAGGGGTTAAATGTGTTCCCTAATGTGTGTTCTAACAGAATGGGGGATGGAACTGACTAGGGGAAGAGAGAGATCGGTGTCCATACATTGTATGAACACATGATCAGTTTCTTTGCCCCTGGGAGAACCAGGATGCGTGTGTTCACACACACACATCCCCGTTCTCTTTTGAGTAATCGCGGGTGTCCCCGGCAGTCATCGCGACCGCTGGGCACTCGCATTGGCTCTGGGAAGATGCTTCGGGCACCCACGCGTGCGCCACCAGAGGCGTCTTATAGAGCCGACGTACATCTACGACGACTCACGTAGGGGGGCCAGCCTGCCGCAGTATAACTGCGGCGGCTGGTCCGGAAGTGGTTAATGCACTCTTTACCATAACCCACTGCAACGTGTGAACAGGGTACAGCCAAGTTCAATAAGAACAGTGTATTAAGAAAGTCCTAATAATGCACAATTAGGCCTGGTGGGAAAGCAAAGTGAACTGGGGCCACTTACAAAACAGAGGAACGTTTTCTTAAAATGATGCCAACAGCTTCTGCAGTGAGGAGCGGGAATGCAGCCTAGCCGGTCCACACCCAAATGGGAGGCTTCCTGAGAGGCGATAGCATAGACCTTGCACTTTCCCTACTCCTCTGGAAGCCCTCCCAGCTGCTCTACACTGTCCCTGACAGAGAGGGAACCTGTCCCTTCACTAATCACACACAATGAGTGCCAAATCAGAGGATTAGGACATTAACCACTTCCCTACGGCCGTACGGGTATATACGGCCGCAGGGTGGCTCTAAATCTCCGGGCTGCCGTGTTTTCACGGCAGCCCCTTTCCTCGTTCCCAGCGCGCGCTCCAGAGCGCGCAGCGGGGAACTTGTGTACTGGCCGTGTCCCTTGGACACAGCCAATCACAGATCGCCGCGAACGGCCAATCAGAGTGGCCGTTTGCGATGCGATCTGATGGGCCAATGAGAGATGATCTCATATGTAAACATATGAGATCATCTCTCATTGCCGGCTCTCACAATGACAGCGTCCTGTCATAGAGAGAGCATACCGATCTGTGTTCCTAGTACATAGGGACACAGATCGGTCACCCCCCTCCCCCCACAGTTAGAACACAATGCAGGAAACACATTAACCCCTCCCTCACCCCCTAGTGTTAACCCCTTCCCTGCCAGTCACATTTCTACAGTAATTAGTGCATATTTATAGCTCTGATTGCAGTATAGATGTGAATGGTGCCAAAAATGTGTCAAAAGTGTCCGATGTGTCCGCCATAACGTCGCAGTCGCAATAAAAATCGCAGATCGCCGCCATTACTAGTAAAAAAATAAAAATAATAAAAAATAACAATTCTGTCCCTTATTTGTAGGCGCTATAACTTTTGCGCAAACCAGTCGTTTATTGCGATTTTTTTTTTTTTTTTTAACCAAAAATATGTAGAAGAATACGTATCGCCCTAAACTGATTTTTTTTTTTAAATTGGGCTATTTTTTATAGCAACAAGTAAATAATATTGTATTTTTTTTCAAAATTGTCGTCCTTTTTTGTTTATAGCGCAAAAAATAAAAATCGCAGAGGTGACCAAATACCACCATAAGAAAGCTCTACTTGTGGGGAAAAAAGGACGCCAATTTTGTTTGGGAGCCATATCGCACGACCGCGCAATTGTCAGTTAAAGCGACGCAGTGCCGCAAGCTGAAATTTCACCTGGTCAGGAAGGGGGTTTACATGCCCAGTAAGGAAGTGGTTAAATAAGTTCTGGCTTTACCCAAGATGGCTATGGAGGGCACCAATTGGACAGCTGCTCCTCTAAAGATCGCAGGACATTGTAGAGGAACCAAACTTTTCTCTCCTTCTGTATTGCCACTTCGGTCGAGCGCCACCTACAGCAGGGAGTAGAGACTGAACAAACGTACGTCACTTGCATTGGTGCATTGTAGTGCCCTTCATTCAAAATGACACCCACCTCACCTTGCCAACTGACACGGGAGGCAAGGCATTAATGTGTTTTGTGGTGCGCCTCATGAAAAGGAACATGTTAGTTTTGTGAGACAATGTTCAAGGTCCAAACCGATTGTGTGTGGGCCCCATCGGTCAGTTATCCTTCGGTCAAAAAAAAAGAGAACTTGCTTTAAAATTTGACCGATGGACGCCTGACCGATGGGTCAAAACCGATCGTTAGTATGCAAAAGCATCGGTTAAAAGGCTGCGCATGCTCAGAATCAAGTCGACGCATGCTTGGAAGCATTGAACTTCGTTTTTTTCAGCACGTCGTTGTGTTAAAACACGTAAACGTCACCGCGTTCTAACACAATCGTTTTTATTAAACGATGGTGTGTAGGCACATCAGACCATTTAGCTTCCTTCAGACCGTTCTCATCGGATGAACTGATCGTGTGTACACGGCCTTACACAGCTAGTGTTATTGTGCGAATAAAAAAAAACATTGATCCTGAACTTTTTAGTAGATTGTGCAGAATAAAATGAGGTAAGGCACTCCTAAAGGTTTAAACTTGGGATCGTAAAAATGAGCTTGGTTTTAGGATTCATCATTTATAGCAATGCCAGAATTAAAATACAATAACTAAAAATGGAAAAGCTATAAAAAAAAAATGTTTGTGAACATCTACTAATTAATTCCAGTATAAATACCACATAATATTTAATTATTTTCTATTTCTTTTGTCCTTTCAAAACAAGTGAAAAAATAAATAGGAAACCAAAAGTATTAATGCAGATAATTAAGATCTGAAGTGCAATAGGACAAATAACAAAAAACCCCATCTGTTGACATAAATATGAGAGCAGACTGTGTGCGATTATTCCACATCTGTCATTCATGTCTGCTCAGCGAGAATAAGACTCAAATATAATTTTTTTCCTCTCTTTTGGCTTCCCATTCAGGATCTTGTTGTCAGTTAATATATTGCCCATTGGTGACTATTAATAAAACAATTTGCGTTTGCTGAACTTACAAGACTAAGAACTGCAAAGAGTATTGAAAATCGAGTAATATGATTTCATTTTAATCAGCTGTCTGAAGCATAATGAGCTCTCAGCTTCCATAAATGTGTCTAGTGCCTAAAATGACAAAGCTCAATTTCCTAAAACTGATGCTTTCTGGTGATAGCGAGCTTAAGTGATAGCCGGCGTAAGTGGACGAAGGAAAAAAAAAAAAAGAAGAAAACGCAAATATCCATTTTATACTAATGGGATTATTTAAAGATCATTGTATGGTCATAGGGCAAGGCAGAAAGTCGAAGCGAGGAGAGGAGACGTCTGTAGAGCAGGTCTGGGGCACTTATTTCCATTTCATCGCCCCCGGGCGGAATTTGTATTGTTATTATCTCGATGCATTAGAAGGCAAATTCTCGGAATGCTGTAGATCACCCCGGTGTCAGCTAGTGATCTGTTTTTGCTTTGTTAAACACTAGCAGTCATTAGTAGAAGTGATCCATGCTCAAAGACAAATATATTGAGCAAGTATATTTCTGCAATTCTAGGTAATGTCTGGCTTGTAACATAAGGGCTCTCATTATGGTGCCCCCCAAGTTTTAAGACAGTGGACAATTTTCATATTTTAATCACTTAAGTACCAGGCCTATTTTTCAAACTCTATTTTTTTGTTAGAAAATTGCTTAGAACCCCAAACATTATGGGCCAGATCCATAGAGAGAGTACGCCGGCGTATCTACTGATACGCCGGCATACTTTCAAAATACCCGTGTCGTATCTTTAGTTTCAATCCTGAAACCAAGATATGACGGCATCTGGGTTCGATCCGACAGGCGTACGCCTTCTTACGCCTTCGGATCGTAGATGCAATACTTCGGCGTCCGCTGGGTGGAGTTCTCGTCGTTTTCCGCGTTGAGTATGCAAATTAGCTATTTCCGATGGTCCACGAACGTACGCACGGCCGTCGCATTCTCTTACGTCATCTCTAGTCGGATTTTTCCGGCGTATAGTTACAGCTGGTATTTTGCGGCGTATAGTTAGACTTGCCATGTTAAGTATGGCCGTCGTTCCTGCGTCAAAATTTTAATTTTTCTTTTTTTTGCGTAAGTCGTAAGGATGGACGTTATTCACGTCTACGTTAAAAAAATTACGTCGTTGCGACGTCATTTAGCGCAATGCACGGCGGGAAATTTCGGAACGGAGCATGCGCAGTTCAATCGGCGCGGGGACGCGCTTCATTTAAATGAAACACGCCCCCTACTCGCCGATTTGAATTACACGCCGAGAGATACACTACGCCGCCGAAACTTACGGAGCAAATTCTTTGAGGATTGACAGATTTAAAAAGTAAATTACAGTGGCATAGCGTATCTCACATACGCTGCACCCATCTATTTCTATGTGAATCTGGCCCTATATATATTATTTTTATACATCCTAGAGAATAATACTTTATGTCATATTGTATTTGCGCAGCGATCTTACAAGTGCAATTTTTTGGGTTAAAAAGTACACTTTTTTTAATTAAAAAATAAAACAACAGCAAAGCCCAATTTTTTTCTATACTGTGAAAGATAATGTTACGACAAGTAAATTGATACCCAACATGTCATGCTTCAAAATTGTGCCCGCTCGTGGAATTACGACAAACTTTACCCTTAAAAATCTCCATAGGCGACGTTTAAAAATGTCTACAGGTTACCAGTTTTGAGTTACAGAGGAGGTCTTGTCCTAGAATTATTGTCCCTGGTCTAATGATCGTGGCGATACTTCACACGCGTGCATTCGATACTGCACACAAAATCAGCGGGACGGGGCTAATTACAATTTTTTTTTATCTTATTTTTACACTGGCTTTGGGTTCCTCTTATTCCTATTACAAGGAATGTAAACATCCCTTGTAATAGAAAAAAGCATGACAGGACCTCTTTAATGTCAGATCTAGAGTATGGTCAAAAAGACCTCAAATCTTACTTAACCCCTTCCTTACCAGCCCATAGGGGAATCACGTCATGGTGATCCCCTCGCCGATGAGACTGGACGTTGCACAACGTTCTGTCTTCACGGCGTTCTAGGGCGCGCGCGCGCCGCCGACAGCGCTTGCGCGCCCGCGGCACCACTCGCGATCCCGCGCGCGTGCCGACGGCCGTGATTGCCGCCGGGCACCCGTGATTTCCGGCAATCACGTCAGAAGTGTGGATCTGTGTGTGTAAACACACAGATCCACCTCCTGTCAGCGGTGAGGAGACTGATGTGTGTTCCCAGTACAGAGGAACACACATCGATCTCCTCCCCCTGTGAGTCCCCTCCCCCTACAGTTAGAACATACTTTAGGACACATTTTAACCCCTTCAGCGCCCCCTAGTGTTAACCCCTTCCCTGCCAGTCACATTTACACAGTAATCAGTGCAGTTTTATAGCACTAATCGTTGTGTAAATGTGAACGGTCCCAAAAACATGTCAAAAGTGTCCGATATGTCTGCCGCAACGTCATGGTCACAAAAAAAAAAAACGCAGATCCCCGCCATTACTAGTAAAAAAAATTAAATAAAAATGCCATAAATCTATCACCTATTTTGTAGACGCTATAACTTTTGCGCAAACCAATCAATATACGATTATTGCGTTTTTTTTTTACCAAAAATACGTAGAATACGTATCGGTCTAAACTGAGGGGAAAAAAAGTTTTTTTTAAAAAATTATGTGTTTTTTTTTTAAATTGTCGCTCTTCTTTTGTTTATAGCGCAAAAAATAAAAACCGCAGAGATGATCAAATACTACTAAAAGAAATCTCTATTTGTGTGGGGAAAAAAACATAATGATTTAATTTGGGTACAGTGTTGCCTGACCGCGCAATTGTCATTCAAAGTGCAACAGCGCTGAAAACTAAAAATTGGTCTGGGCAGGAAGGGGGTGAAAATGCCCTGTATGGAAGGGGTTAAAAGCAATACAAAATAAATAAAAAATTAAATTTTATTTTTCAATATTTTTTTTCCCCCCTTTAAGACCATTGGGCGGAAGTGATGTTTGACGTTGCTTCTGTCATCCAATGGTATGGAACCAAGAGAGGGCCATTTTTTTCCTCATGCGATTTAATGCCTCAAAGTTGAAAGGATCAGATCGGACTCAGACTTTGCTGGATGATCTTCAGCCTCTGACTCTGGCTTGCTCCTTAACTACTTTTCTGCTTGCTCCCCTGGATCCCTGGGTATGACCTTGGCTTTGTTATTGACCATGCTCCTGTATTCTCTATGGCTTGCCTTCCTGTGTATAACTTAAGCAACCATCCTCATCCTGCTACTTAATTAGGTGCCACCTCACCTGTGGCCATGGTCCTGGTCCGCTACATCTCAAGGGGCAACAGAATTCCTGCCATTTCTCCTGACAGACAAACTGAGAGCTATCCGGTTGACTGTGCTGTCAGCAGCTTCCAGCAGATCTACCTACATGGCATCTGTGCTTCTTTGAGCCTAGCATTCCCCATTCTCACCTTTAGTGGTGCTTGGCACTTAGCTGCAGGAGAATCCCTCTCATTAAATTGGTCTCGGACCAGGTAAAGGACAGCACAGTTTCTTCTGTAGAGGCCCTTTTTCATTCTTACAGATTTAGAGAACCACTGTGTCCCACCTACTTCTTGAGAACAGCTGCAGGTCCTCAGCCAGCTATTACACATGCATACATTTTCCACCTACTCGTTGAAAAAGTGAATTGTATTACAGTCGCACTCTGCTCATGGCATCACCTGGCAGTGGAGGCAGATTTGGTTGAGTATACTTAAATGGCAACTAAGCAAAAGATTCCGAACTGTAAGTCCTGACTGTTATGATAATTTTGACTCTGGCCTGCCTGCCTATATTTTTGTGTTCTGTGTGTAGGCAGGTGCAGTCTACTTTCTTGACTGCAGATGTAGCTATTCCATGGCAGCACTGCAGCTGGAGAGGAAGCCAAGAGGAACATGGTTCCTCTATGGTTTCCTAGGTCACTGGGGAGAGATCCAACACACTGCTGGACCAGTGAGTGTACCTGGTTAGGTTGTCTTCCCACTAGGTGTATTGTAAACTGTCTTTGCATTATTTCAATACAAGTTCTCCCATCGCACTTGGATGTATGGGTTATTGCTGCCGCACCACACTGAACCTCACCTACATGTAGGTCACCTCCATCTGCCTGTGATATGAATTTGTCTAAACACACCCTGGTGTGACCTTTGCTCATTTACAGGTATGTACTAGATATATGCTTAACGTTGATTGTCCATCAGCTGGAAGTATTGCCAGGGGACATACACACCTATGTGAGTTACCTGGCAAAGACTAAGGAATTCTTAGGCCCCGTACACACTATCAAATCCATTTGTTCAAATCGGTCAGACCGACCGATTTGAACAAATATGTCTGCTTGGATTTTGGTTTGCTCGCGTGTACACACGAGCAAACCAAAATCCCTGCCAGCAGACAGCACGCTGACGTGTCGGTGACGTTGACGCCGCCACGTCACCGCACCAGGAAGTAAGCATGCTTTCCAATCTGTCGGGTGGCCAAATCCGTCGGCTCGCCCGTACACACGATCGAATCTGTCTGCTGGGACGGTCTAGCAGACCGTTTCCAGCAGACAGATTTGATCGTGTGTACGAGGCCTTAGAATTGGTACTTGATGAAACAGAGCAACAATGCCATGTTATCAAGAATCCAATTGTCTTCTTTGATCATTGTGAAACAAATTATTTTTAACCCTTTGCTTTTCAGGATTTATTTTTATGTGTTTGTGGTAGGGTTTGTAGGATTGGTAGAAATTTATTTAAATGTATTTATTTATTTTGGTGAAATTACTGATTTCACTGTAGGTGAAATCTTACCTAAGTGGAAACCTTCAGTTTAGCTCATGTGAAATATGCTTACAAAATTACAGTATTTCTATGTTTCGTTGTGATTAGAGGATGTATTTATTGGGTGTCTTGGATAGTTTCATTTAGTGATAATTGTATTTTTCTTTCGTCTTTTTTTGGTGTGTACCATATATATTTTTACTTTTACCTTTACTTCATTGTTAATTTCTGTAAATTAAGCTAATTGGGGGTTCTGTAACTCTCAGGAGGTATTTTAAACCCACTTGTACCTTCCACATTGACTCAATGTGTATTTTGCCAAAATTTCCCAATTTTTGCCAATATTTCTGGCAATAACAACTCTCATTTTCACTCAGTGGCAGCAGTATCTTGACAGCTGATGAGGAAAATAGATGGTCTTTGTCTCCTACTGAGTTGCCTAATAAATGCCAACCATGAAATTCCCTACCAGGATGCATAATAGTCACAGCCATTTATATATACTTACCTGTATCTACAGTTAGATACCTTTGCCACGCCATTCCTATTAATTATATGTGTGTGTAAATATATATACATATATATTTATATATAGACATAGGCCAGCGTTATAATACAGAGAATTTGCACTGAGTTATTTACCGTACTTTTATTAAGCTGCTGCTTCAACCAGTTTTCAGGATGTGTTAACCGGCTGTCAGAGCAATTCACAGCTCGGCCCCCAAAGCCATACATTTGCAAATCAATTTGCAAATTAAGAAGCCTGCTAATTTCTCCCAGACCTTCCCTGACCCACTCGGCAATGGAGGAAAATATTAGCTCTTGGAAATAGGCCATTGTTAAAAAAAATAAAAAAGTAAAGAGATGTGATAATCATGTTATAAAGTTAACTTTTTTTTTTTTTTTACACTGATTTTCTACTGAAGATGATGTTGGAGTTTTTTTTTAACTTATTTTTGTTTTCATAATATTTTCTAAAAGCACAATTCCATCCAAGAAAAAATAATCTACATAATGCTAGGTGAAACCTTATCAATACATACATGTAGACTTCACTTACAAATCATCTCAGTGTAGCTTAGGGCACATTTCTAAATGATGATGGGTTACTACTACATTGTGTGTAATGGCTTATTTGTATCTGAAATAAAAGAAAAATCTTCAGTTCTAGCTATGGGATATTATGGGACCTTTTTGATTTTACATCTAAAAGCACAAAGCAGAGGTAGTAAAATAACTGCACATTTTTGAAGATAATTCTTTTTAACCTTGTTTGGTAGGTTATCCTTAAAACACATACAGTACTCACACATACAGCAAATCCAGCATTGTTCAGGTTTAATCCACTACCTCATTCTGGTTTCTTTGCCACCATCTTTTTGCTTACATCATCAGGAACAGCTGACTCTTCTAGGTTATTGCAGCCAGCCACTGATGATGTGCCGTGGTGCATATGCAATGTCCTGAAGCCTCCTGGGATCAATGACATGGGCATTTCGCGAGGCTTGGGGGGAACTGGTTATTCTCGCTTAGCCATGAATACCAGAAGTGTAGGGCAGCTTAAGATTTTTTTTTTTCTGCAATTGTGTGAAAGTAGTGTGGAAAGATTATGAAAAGTGGGTGAACAAGTGAAGGTATTCTTTAAGCACTCAAACATCAGTTCATTTATGTAAAGCAGGTAAACCTAAAATATTTTTTTTATTTTTTATTATTGGGTGTGATTTGATCAGGCTAAAGCTAAAGGGCCAGATTCAGAGAGCCATTACGCCTGTCTAACTGTTGTTAGACTGGAGTAATTTCAAATTAGGCGCGTTTTCTAGCTAGTCGGAAACCTCAAACCATGAATAGACGGCTGCAGGCTTCAATTCGACTGGATTACGTGTTTGTACGCCTTTGGATCTACGCTGCAATAAAATTGCAGCCACTGGGTGGACTTCCCGTCGTTTTCCGCGTCGGGGTATGCAAATGAGCTTTTGCCGGCGATCCCCGAAATTACGATCTTCAATCGCAATCTATTACGGCACCTTTAGTCATCTTTTATTTGCGTAACACTATACCAGCTTTTTGCTGCTCTAATATTAGACAGCCCATGTTAAGTATGGCCGTCGTTCCCGCGTCGAATTTCTACGTTTTCCGACGTCTTTTATTATTTTTTTCGTAAGTCGTCCGGGAATAGGAATGTTCGTAAACGCCGCTACTCAAACAACGAATGACGTAACAACGTGATTTCGCGCAATGCACGGCGGGAAATTTCTGAACGGAGCATGCGCAGTTCGATCGCCGCGGGGACGCGCTTAATTTAAATGCTTCACGCCCCCCAATCGCGTATTTCGATTACGCGGCGAGAAATAGACTACGCCGCCGTAGCGTACGGGCAAAAATCTACCAGAATTCGGTGTAGAACCTGGTAAAATACGGCAGCGCAATATTAAGTGTATGTGAATCTACCCCAAAGTTTCTAACCAATTTTACAAATAGGATGAGACTATATTGCACCATGAGGTTTTTGTTTTATAGACCAGGTTGTGTGTTTTATTTAAAGATCACCTGTCATTTTAAGACATATTAATTCAGCCATGGAAGATGCATAGTACAAAAGGCAATAACCGATAGCAGCTGGTCAGAATTCATTTTATTGTTGTCAGGTCAGGGCAAGATGGGTAGTGACTGGTTTCCATAAGTAGTACATATTTTTTGTGAGTAATTACATTACCTTACCCTTTCATACTCTCAACGTTTAGGTACCCATGCTGATGGATGAGCATAAGACAAAATTTTGCTGATGGGGGAACTCTCTATTTTACTTATTGTGCTGCTTAAGTGACATTTAAAAAAAAAAAAAGATCTACCGGCACATGTATCGTTTTCTTTTTTTAGAGAGAGTGATTTTGGGTGTTAATTTTTTAGTAGTTTTGTTTTTTTGTGTTTTTTTTTCCTTTTTTGTGTATTTGTTAATTATGTAATGTTGTTTTCAATAATAATAATAATAATAATAATAATAATAATAATAAAAAGAGTTTCTGTAAGGCCGCGTACACACGAGCAGACAGATTTGTTCAAATCGGTCGGGCCGACCGATTTGAACAAATCTGTCTGCTGGGGACATATTGGTTTGATCGTGTACACACGATCAAACCAAAATCCCCGCCGCCAGACGGCGCGGTGATGTGGCAGTGACGTTGACGCCGCCACGTCACCGCACCAGGAAGTAAAACACTTCCGCGCATGCGTCGAAACCATTCGGCGCGTGTGCGAGAAGACATGTCTGCTGGTTAGCGTACTAACCAGCAGACATGTCGGGCGGACGGGTTCCCAGCTGACAGATTTCAAAGCATGCTTTGAAATCTGTCGGGTGGCCAAATCCGTCGGCTCGCCCGTACATGCGGTCGAATCTGTCTGCTGGGACAGACGGGCCGACCGTTTCCAGCAGATACATTTGATCGTGTGTACGCAGCCTTACTTGTAGTAGCTGTTTCAAGCCAATATCACCCTTAAAATCCAACAAAAAGCACATTAGGTTTACCTTCTCCAATCAATCCAATGTATTTTACCAAAAAGGTAACATTTGTCCAAACACTACTGTTTTCACCAAAATTTCAGGGTACTGAGAGTACTGAGTAGCTGAAAGGTAAATGAAAGGAAAAAACAGAAAAATTTGTTTCATTGAATTTTTTCTCCAGCTTTCACTCTACCATCTCTTTTCTTTAGCTCCTCGGAACAAAGCATAAAATAGCTGAAGAGTATCCAAGCCTAAGGACTAAGCCATAGTATATTGAAGCTTACCAGTCTTGAGATCTAATTTTTTTTCTTTTTTCATATGGTGATCCTGCCACTAGCACACTTTCTGCCCAAGGGTACAATGCTTACTCATTGTACCGCATCTTGAGAAGTAGCGTTGTCACCCCAGGACAGGATTATAGAACACTTCCCTACCACTTCTTGTCTGTATCGTAGGTGGAAGTGATCTGTGGTCCACAGAGAAAGCCAGGAAGAACACTAAGGCCGCGTACACACGATCGAATTTGTCCGCTGAAAACGGTCCGATGGACCGTTTCAGCAGACAAATCCGATCGTGTGTACGGGCTAGCGGACAGGTTTGTCCATCGGACAAATTTCAAAGCATGCTTTGAAATTTGTCCGCTACAAACCTGTCCGTCGGATATGTCCGCTGGTTAGTACGGGAAACCAGCGGACATATCCTCCCGCACATGCGTCGTATCCTGTGAATGGATCCGATGCATGCGCGCGGAAGTGTTTACTTCCTGGTGCGTGACGTAGCGGTGACGTGGCGGTGTCAACGTCACCGCCGCGTCACAACGCTGTCTGCCGGCGGGGATTTTGGTGTGTACACGCCATCGGACCGAAATCCGATGAGACATGTCCGCTCTAAACTGTCCGTCTGACAAGTTTGAGCGGACATATCTTATCGTGTGTACGAGGCCTAATAGAGAGAACAGGTGTTTAGTGGTGGTAGGATTGTAGGAACAGGTATTTTTGCACCTATTGAAGAGATATAACAAATCACTTTCAATGATATAATTCACAGACCAAAATAAAGAGAATAAAAGAAGTTCAGTGTCAACTTTATACTTTTTACTCTGTTTGGTAGCCCTCCTTAATATTATTGAAATTATATAATGCAAATATGTTGAACAGTCCCAATCTATACCTATTCCTAGGTCTGACGAAGGAGGGGCACATGCTCCGAAACACGTTACCGCCTCCTTCTCCCCACTGACACCATCAGCCTTGTGTGTCCCGCAGTAAACCCGGAATACAGGCTTCACTGCTATCTCCTCTCTCCAACATGTATGAGAACTCTTTAGAGGTGCTGGACGGCTCTACACTGCTCTCTACCACCATACTGCAGATGGACACATGCCACAGATGAGGTCTCCTGATTTTATCATGTCTTTCAACACTCAAAGATATTGTAAGTGCTTTTAACCGTTTGTGCAATTTATTCAATTTTTCATACTGCGCTTTGAGGCACCTTTCTTTTCCATTTTTATATCTTCAGAGTTGCTTCTCCTCTAACCAAAGTGCTGCCAGAAGTGCCATCTTATGACTATCATCCCTCTAACCAGCTATCCGCCTCCACCAGATCGCCCTTATCTCCTCTCGGTTAATTAAGAAGCAGTGGCTGTGTGGACGATTGGAGAGACCTAAAAATAGGAATGTATATTCATATTTCTTACACAGGTTAGTTAGCATAGGTGTTGAGGGGGAGAGAGGACAGATTTAAGGCAAGCTAGGTGTAAGCTGGATTCCACCTTTAAAGTTTAACTCTAAGTTTTCCACTGACCAACCCCCAACATTCACACACAAGAAAACAATTCTAAATGCCCATCTGACATGCCAAGTTCCACTCTTTTCCCTGCCTGGAGAAGGGTCCTTTAGGTGCTCTTGTGTCATCCTGGGTGATGTGGATACTTCCGGTTACTAACCGGTATTGGGGTCCACTGAAGACGTTAGAAGCTGATGACACCAGGAATAGACAACCAATCTACTGTGCACTTTGACTCATTGTGGTTCCTGAAAGAGTAACCAGAAGATATTCAGTCGTGGATTAGATAATAAAGAGCTTTTCAGAGTATTTATTTAAAACAAAAGCTGAACAAGACAAAGGTAGAAAATAAAATCTTACTGGGTTTTAACCATTCTCCACATTATCTGAAATGAAATAAAAACGGTTATGCTTGTAGCTGAACTGCAGGTGAACAGCTAAATTGTAATGGCTAGAGGACGAGGTCAGAGGGACTCCAAAACTACACCTCTTGTCTGATGTTCCCAGTTTGCAGTACTCAGGACCTACCAAAAGTAGTCCAAGGAAGGGAAACTAGTGAACCAGTGACAGGGTCATTGGTGGTCAAGGCTCATTCATGCACGTGGGAAAAAAAGGCTGGTCCATATAGTCTGAACCAACCGAAGAGCTAATGTAGCTCAAATTGCTGAAAAAGTTATTGCTGATTCAGATGGAAAGGTTTCAGAGCACCCAGTGCATAGCAGTTTGTTGTGTATGGAGCTGTGTAGCTGCAGACTGATCAGGGTGACCATGCTGACACATGCCCAGAGCCAGAAGTGCATACAATGGGCATGTGAGCATCAGAACTGGATCACAGAGAAATGGAAGAAAGTGGACTGATCTGCTGAATTCAAGAATCATTTGAGGAACACAACAATGAGTTTGAAGTGTTGACGTAGCCTCCAACTTCATATATGTTGTGTATGGGGCTGTATAGCTGCAGACAGGTCAGGGTGCCCATGATGATCTGTGTCCACAGCCAAAAGTGTCTATAATAGGCACATGAGCATCATAACTGAACCACAGAGCAATGGAAGAAGGTGGCCTAGCTTGATGAACTCAAGAATCGGTTGAGGAACACAACAATGAGTTTGAATTGTTGACTTAGCCTTCAAGTTCTCCCGATCTCGCTCCAATCGAACATCTGTGGGATGTACTGGAAAATCAAGTCCAATCCATGGAGGTCTCTCGTTACAACTTAAAGGATCCGCTACTGATGGCTTGGTGCCAGATACCACAGCATTCCTTTAAAAGTCTAGTGGAGTCCTTGCCTTGACGGGTTTTGGTGAGTGGTCATATTGTTATGGCTAATCAGTGCATCATCTATTGTTTCAAAACCCTGCTTTTATATACATGAGGGCAGCTAAACTTCTTTACTGCCATTTTCAGAATCAAAGCTGTCATTTAATGAGGGTGCTGACTGTATTGTGTGACAAATAGCTAACCACTGTAGGAAAAAGCATTCATAATGTTGCTCATGAATGTTTGCTCCGACCCAATCGTCCCAAGCACGTGAATACTTGATCCAACCCATCTTTGTTAATGTTATGCTCCTGTTATTGTATGTTTGGATTTTGCTCTTTCACATTGTTTGTTCTTCGATATTGTACCTTGCTACTTTTGAATCAATAAACTTGGATTGTGAAAAAAAAAAAAAAAAAGGAAAAAGCAACAAAGGTGTATATAAAATACCAATAAGACAGCAATAATGTAAAACAGGAACACCATCCAACACCATGAACAATTACATCGAAAATTACATTTAGATAAACTTCAGAATTATAACCCTAAACGTGCGCTCATTGGAAATACACTATATTTCACTATAATGAAAATAAGGTGGCATACCGTTCCGGAACAAGACCACTGAAAATACTGCCTATGTCCTTCAAAGGCTTTGCAATTTAAATTGATTTCACATTTCTTCGAGACATTAGTCTTCCAGACAACAATTGTACAACTCAGCCCATGAGACCTGTAACCTGATGTCTTTAATTAGCAGGCAATCAATTGATTAGCTTTGTTATGTGTATGTGCCAAACAGCCTTAGAGCTGTGTTTTGCATAATTTCTTCATCTGCAAAAATTGCAAATTGCAATTATACTCATGCCGAGATGTCCTAAAAATATATTAATTTGTCACAGACGCTAAAAGTGTAGAGCGCTGCCAAAAATTCAACAAAAGCTATCTGATTTCTGTAATCTACATTAGCCTGTCTATGCAGCCATTTTGTGAGCATAAGTCAGAATTCTAAAATACTTAAAGGCCAACTCTAATCAAAATTAAAATGTTACATTTGACTGGAATTTTTACTCACATTATGAGCTCTACTATTATTAGCCAGGTGTTCTACTGGCTTGATGTTCCAACTAGGATCCCCATTTCCTTTTACCTGCATGGTCCACAGCCATAATATGGTGCCGCTCGTGCCAATGGACACACCATAATGTAAATCATGTCAATATTTGGGGAAACCAGCTATGAAGAAGTGATGGCATCTCAAGGATGTCCATTAAAAAATATATATATTTTTGCTAGTCTTGCCTTTTTTTGTTTCTATGGGTATATATCGAAAGCATGGCTGAACCCAAGAACGTCACCGACTGGGGCATGCTGGGTAGATGACATCACAAGGGGATGGGGCCACTTGCTGATGCCATCGTGTGACTCTGCCCTTAACTATTTTTTAAAATGTCAGATGGCGCAGCAGGCAGTCGGCGGGAGCGTGCAAAGAGGCTGGAGGTTTTTCATTTTTTTAGGTTCAGCGGTGGTGGCAGGCATCATGATTGACGATGGATCTTTATTCTTCTTTTTTTTTTATAAAGAAATTGTTAAAAACTGTGTGTGTGTGTGTGTTTTTGTTCAATTTTTACCCTTTTTTGATAATGGGTAGGGGTACTATGTACCCCATGCTGATTCACATGGGGAGGGTGGGGACTCCTTTGTTAAAGGGGGCTTCCATATTCTGATAAGCCTGCAGACCCTCACAACCACTTCCCAGGGTTGTGGGGAAGAGGCCCTTGTTTCCACCAACATGGGAATGAGGTGCTTTGGGGTGAAGGGGACAGCGCACCCCACCCCAAAGCACCCCCATGTTACATAGTTGGTATGGTTCAGGGGGGGGGCACCCAGCACCCCCCTTTTGCTGGCCTGCTGGGCTGCATGCTCAGATAAAGGTCTGGTATGGATTTTGGGAGGACCACATGCGTTTTTTTGGAGTGGGATTCCCTTTAAACTCCATATCAGACCCAAAGGGCCTGGTATGGATTTGGGGGGCCCCATGCTATTTTATTTCTGACATTTCTATTCTTTTGTTTACATTTCAGCTCTCAGCAGGAAAGCCCATATGTTAAGGACGTGGCGGTCTACAACCAGCTATTCTTCACACAGAATTTTAATTGGTCAATCATTTTTTGACCAATTTGAATTCAAATTTTTCTGAAAATTTGGAATTCATCAGAAATTAAATAAACTAAAATAGATAAAACTAAATTTAATTAAACAAAACGAAACTAAACAAATTTTGAAACAAATACACAAAAAATCACTGGCGCTAAATGTGGATACAGATAACCCTGATATAGTTTGTATGTGGGGTATAAGGTGGATAGTCCAGAGCTGCAGGATTTACAGTACCCGGAAGTACCCAACACACAGAAAAAACTTCAAAACAAATCAGCGCTCATGGATATCTAAAAGTCCAATAAAAAATATGTCAAAAAGGAAAGGATTGGTAAAAAATCCATTTAATAAAAATTCTACAGTTATAAGGAAATACTTTCCAGATAGTTCGGTGTGCAGTTAACTGCAAGACTGTAGGGCTTAGATTGCCATACACACAGTGTGCAAATGTAGTAAGTTACACCGACAGTCACTTCTTAATTCATGGGTTTAAACATCCTGGGTTTAGTACACATGCCATCGTATGGAGGAAAATGTCAACAGTACCTTTGGGACAGGTGGCAAGCTTGTGGTGTTGTGAAAAATGGTCATCCAATCTATGGTAGGTGCCTGACCTCAGGCAATCCACATTACCGGCGTGTCACTGCAGGGCAGAGAAGACGGAACCGTCCGACAAATCCTGCAGCCGGGGACACAGCGCAATGAGGTCTGGAGAGGCGTGTGCTCGTTCCGTTCGATCGCGTTGACGTCACACGTCTGAGACGCCGCTCGACGTTCAGAACCGAAGAGCAGGGATGTACTCGACGCCCTCTACTGGAAGATCCACAAACTGCAAGCTCCCAATGCAATACAGTGACAATGTCAGCGGGAAATATAAAAACTCTGTAGCTGCAAAAAATGGAAGTTTAGAAATCCTCATGAATCAGAGGACCAGAATGAAGGGAATAGTATGTTTTTAAGAGCCTTGACGACGCGTTTCGTGCTTCCTATCGCTTTTTCAAAGTCTTGAAAAAGCGCTAGGAAGCGTGAAACGCGTCGTCAAGGCTCTTAAAAACATACTATTCCCTTCATTCTGGTCCTCTGATTCATGAGGATTTCTAAACTTCCATTTTTTGCAGCTACAGCGTTTTTATATTTCCCGCTGACATTGTCACTGTATTGCATTGGGAGCTTGCAGTTTGCGGATCTTCCAGTAGAGGGAGTCGAGTACATCCCTGCTCTTCGGTTCTGAACGTCGAGCGGCGTCTCAGACGTGTGACGTCAACGCGATCGAACGGAACGAGCACACGCCTCTCCAGACCTCATTGCGCTGTGTCCCCGGCTGCAGGATTTGTCGGACGGTTCCGTCTTCTCTGCCCTGCAGTGACACGCCGGTAATGTGGATTGCCTGAGGTCAGGCACCTACCATAGATTGGATGACCATTTTTCACAACACCACAAGCTTGCCACCTGTCCCAAAGGTACTGTTGACATTTTCCTCCATACGATGGCATGGGTACTAAACCCAGGATGTTTAAACCCATGAATTAAGAAGTGACTGTCGGTGTAACTTACTACATTTGCACACTGTGTGTATGGCAATCTAAGCCCTACAGTCTTGCAGTTAACTGCACACCGAACTATCTGTAAAGTATTTCCTTATAACTGTAGAATTTTTATTAAATGGATTTTTTACCAATCCTTTCCTTTTTGACATATTTGTTATTGGACTTTTAGATATCCATGAGCGCTGATTTGTTTTGAAATTTTGAAACAAATCAACAATATTAAATTAGTAACATAACAAATCTATCCCAATTTTTTTTTCCGTTCTGCATGTCTAGAAAAAAGTTATATTGCAGATCACCAGTCCTTAGATGAAATGTCTGTCTTACTTTTATTTTTCCAGACTTTTTTCTTTATTTCCACCTGGTGATCCTGCCAGTAATACACATCAAATCATAGGGTGACCATACTTACTCACTCTATTGCATTTGTGGAGGAACAGCATTCTTAACTTGAACAGAGAGGGCCAGATTCTCAAAAGAATTACAGAATCTACAGATACACCGGTGTAATTCGAATTTCCCGCCGGTGTATCATTGTTTTCTATCCAGAAAACCTGATATACCGGATTTACGCTAAGATCCGACTGGCATCGTCGGATCTTAAATGTAATGTTACGCCGGCCACTAGGTGGCGTTTACGTCGATTCCCGAACAATTTTGTGCCGCCTCGTCGTCGTTTACATCATTTCCGTAAGCGTAAACTTACCCCTGCTATATGAGGGGTACGTTAACGAAGGTCCGTCGTATGCCGTGTTAAGTATGGCCTCGGGACAGCGTTGTCTTTTTCCGTCGTTTATGTTGTTTTCCTAAGTCGTTCGCGAATAGGGATTTGCGTACATGACGCTAACGTCGTCTTCATTGATGTTTTCCGACGTGAGTTGGAGCATGCGCACTGGGCTATTTTTACGGCCAGCGCATGCACAGTTCGATCGGCGTGGGGGCGCTCTTAATTTAAATACAAGCCATCCCAGTCTCTAGGAATTTGTCCAGAATAGTGCAAATAAAAAAGAAAAAGAAATCCAGCGACTGGTAGTTCTGTGGATGAAAATGCCTTGTTGATGGGAGAGGTCAGAGTATAATAACCAGACTGGTTCAAGCTGAACTAAAGACATTGGTAACCAATCTCTATACAACCATGGTGAACAGAAAAACATCTCAAAATGCACAATACTTCAGGCATGGATGAAGCTTCTCTTTAATGTTCACATAAAATACCATAGGATGAATGGGAAAAACATTTTAACTCAATGATTTTGACAATGGCATGATTGTTGTTACCAGAAGAGCTAGTTTGAGTTTTCTGTAACCGATAACCTCCTGGGATTTCCACACACAACCATCTCTAGCAATCACCAGGGCGTGGAGTGTTTTTAAATGAGCGGCAATTTGTCTGGCCATGGAATGTAACTCTCTCATCAGGAAGTGGTAAATATACACAGCTAACTCCATTACAACAGAACATAATGAATTTGCAAAACAATGATACATTTATAGATTATATAACTTATAAATCTGTTTTTTTTTTCACTTAGAATAAATTCCCCTGAAGAAAACCTTTACCCTAATAGGTCGAAACGCGTAAGGCTATTATGCGAAATTCTACACAAATCTCTATGGTTTTATACCTAACTTGAGTATATGTGCATGTTTCCTGCTGTTGACCAGATATGTTTTTATGTTAATGCCAGAAATACTTTTTATGACTCCTATGTATCCATGCTTATCTATTTTTAATACTATAATATAAATAAAGCAAAATCTATTTTAATAAAAATCATTGAGTTTGGTGGTCTCAGCCCGGCTCCCGGTGGGTGTGCTATGCAAGGTACGCCTGTGCTTAGTACGCCCACCCCCCCCCACACAAAAACCACCACACTTGCACGCACACGAAATTGGTTTAAAACACATGCACTTTGGCCATGCGGTCTCTTAAAATAAAGAGAGGCGAAGGACCTACGGGGCTGGCTGGGTGGGCTAGGCCCCCTCACTCCCTCATAGGGGGAGTCCCTCTGCCCCATTGGGGTCCTGTTGGGCCCCAGTTGGGCTCCCAAGAGGAGCAGGTAGGGCGGGGTGAGTGGGAGGCCCCCCTTCACACCCGCCATTGCCACCAGGGGCATGGAGAAGGATGGCGATTGCCTCCGGGGGGAGGGTCTGCCTACTCCCAACTCCTGCAGTCCGGCTCCTCTCTCTCGAGTTCACGCACAAAAATACACTTTAACCACTTGTCATCTGCCCGCCGTCAAATGACGGCGGGCAGACGACTCCATTGTTCTGACATCACGTCATATGACGTGATGTCCCTTTAAAGCCGCGGGCGGGCGCGCGCGCGTCGCCGGCGGCGCGCGCGCGCGCACCCGCCGCTCCGCGGGGATCCCGTGCGAGTGCCCGGCGGCAACGATTGCCGCCGGGCACACGCGATTGCTCTGTAAGTGAGCTGGGACGTGCAGCTCTGTATGTAAACACAGAGCTGCACGTCCCTGTCAGGGAGAGAGGTGACAGATTGTGTTCCTTGTACATAGGGACACAATCGGTCACCTCCCCCAGTCACCCCCCCCTCCCCCTACAGTTAGAACACTCATAGGACACACATTTAACCCCTTCCCCGCCCCCTAGTGGTTAACCCCTTCACTGCCAGTCACATTTATACAGTAATCAATGCATATTTATAGCATTTTTCACTGTATAAATGTAAATGGTCCCAAAAATGTCAGAAAAGTGTCCGAAATGTCCGCCATAACGTCGCAGTCCCAATAAAAAAATCGCAGATCACCGCCATTAATAGTAAAAAAAAAAAAAAAAAAAATGCCATAAACTATCCCCTATTTTGTAAACGCTATAAATTTTGCGCAAACCAACCGATAAACGCTTATTGCATTTTTTTTTTTACCAAAAATATGTAGAAGAATACGTATCGGCCTAAACTGAGGGAAAAAATATTTTTTTTATATATTTTTGGGGGTTATTTATTATAGCAAAAAGGAAAAAATATTGCATTTTTTTAAAAATTGACGCTCTATTTTTGTTTATAGCGCAAAAAATAAAAACCGCAGAGGTGATCAAATACCACCAAAAGAAAGCTCTATTTGTGGGAAAAAAAGGACGCCAATTTTGTTTGGGAGCCACGTCGCACGACCGCGCAATTGTCAGTTAAAGCGACGCAGTGCGGGAAGCTTATATTTTGTCTGGGCAGGAAGGGGGTGTAGGTGCACAGTAGGTAAGTGGTTAAAAAAAATAAAAATAAAAAAAAAATAAAAAAAAATAAAATCATTGTTACTTTACACCACTTTGCTGCTAAAAAAAACCCACAAGGGGTCTTCTATATATATAAAAAAAACATCTCTAGCAATTTACTCAGAATGGTCCAAAAAAATCCAGTAAGCAGCAGATATGTGGATAGAAATGCCTTTTTGATGGAAAAGGTCAGAGTAGAATGGCGAGACTGGTTCAAGTTGTCAAAAAAAAACATGGTAACGTAGATCACCACTCTTTACAACTGTGGTGAGCTGAAAAGCATTTCAGAATGCACAACGTGTCAAACTTGTAGGTAGAGGGCCTTCAACAGCAGAAGACCACATCAGGGTTCACTCCTGTCAGCCAAAAACAAAAAACTGAACATGTAGTGGGCATAGGGGCACCATTATGGACAGATGAACAAAAGAAAAATTCATCCTGGCCTTGTGAATCTTAATTTTTGCCGAGTCAAACAGATGGTAGGCCAGTCAACTGAAGCCCTTGAAATGTGATAGAATGAGAGATTCACTGACATTTCACTGACATATCTTTGGAAATTTCATGATACAATCAGGTCAACTTGGGTCAGAATCCCAAGAGGAATGTTTGTGAAAAGTCGAAACCATTCCATGAGGAATAGAAGCTGTTTTAAAGCCTTACCTACCGTAGTTAGTGTTCGTAATAAATTGTGCAGAAAGTGTATATTTGTTTCAGCTGTGTGCTCAAAGTTGCTCTGTAAACCCCCCAATCCTCCACCTGCCAAAAAACTCATTTTGATGTTTAACTACCAACAAACATGCAAGTGTGAACATTTAATTAAAGTGCCTGGCTATTAATTTGAGGAAAAGATCTGCAATGGCATAATCAATTTTAAAACAGAACCCTCCAATGCAATTCTTTTAAATGCTTTTAAAAAATGTCCTTTATTAGACCTAGTTCAGAACATTTTGAAGCCGCCTTCAATCAAAGTACAGCTTCTCATTAAAACAGAATGATTATTAAAAAGCTTGTATGGCTTCCTCTCGTGAATTATTTGCATTCAGAAATGTGTGCTGTATTAGTTTAAGAGTAAATGCAAATATATCAGCGGGGTCTCTGAGACAGGCTTAATTTTATTATTAGCCACATTTTTTGCATTGAGATTGTTACATCCTCACTATTTTCTTTTACTTTATATTAAAATGTTACTGTTCCCAAAATAAAAATATTTTTTTTTTTCCCAATGGTCTGACTTTTGCATTGTGCTGTAGTTCCCACTTGTATAATTCTGAATGGTGTATAAAAATTGCGTCTTAGCATGGAGGAAAGGAAAGTCTATCCGCGGAGCTATCACCCGCAGAGAACGTGATTATAATGTAGAGGGAGGTACGGTGATTGGTGGACCCAGGCTAAAAAAAAATGTTTTTTCTTGTTTGTGATTTTTTTATCCTTTGGAAAACATGAAAGTGTTTTAATAGGAGGTCTATACACATTTCCTTCCTTCTGTATTACTTCTTAAATATATTCAACAGAAACAAACCATTAGCAAGATGGGAATAGCCGGCCGCTGAATATACCATTAAGCTTGGAATTTGAACATTCATATTGCTTGTTTTCTACCAAAGAATTAATGGACCTTAGTGCTTGCAGTTTATTCTTAATGATATTTTTAAACTCATTCGAATGCAGGTACTTTTTTTCTCCATCTGCAATAATATGTGGACTGCAGTTGCTCTCTCTTCATGTATAGAGTATGTACAAGCACATACACAACTAAATATATCCGTTTGTTGTATATGTATACGTTTGTAAGAAAAATATTCTGATTCTTATATATCTATTGTGACAGTGGACCGACCGTATATTTTTCACCTTGGTTTCTCACCTACACAGGGTGAGGGACTCCAGGATTTTTGACAGATATGGAGAAAGCAAACTTTTAGTTTCTCAGAATCTTAACTAGTCCTGTTCTGAGTTCTGGAGCCTGGAGGCTTTGTAGAGCTTTGGATGGGAAAAATCCTCCATTTCTGGGTCTGCCTCCTTACCTACAAGGCAGACCTTTATTATTAGTCTCAGCTCATAGCTCTCACTCTCTATGCTATGGAAGCCTGCAGCTGAGTGAAAAGGCTGACTGCTGACAAAAAGCTAAATAGCTACATGTACACTACAGCTTCTAAACTTCAGTTTAGAAGCTCTTGGCATTGGCAAAGTTCCTAAACTCAACTCCATAAAAGCCTATGGCCCAGATTCAGAGAGCCATTACGCCTGTCTAACTGGTGTTAGACTGGAGTAATTTCCAATTACGCGCGTTTTCTAGCTAGTTGAAAACCTCAAACCATGAATAGACGGCTGCGGGCTTCAATTCGACTGGATTACGTGTTCATACGCCTTCGGATCTACGCTGCAATAAAATTGCGGCCACTGGGTGGACTTCCCGTCGTTTTCCGCGTCTGGGTATGCAAATGAGCTTTTGCCGGCGATCCCCGAAATTACGATCTTCATTCGCAATCTCTTACGGCACCTTTAGTCATCTTTTTTTTGCGTAACACTATACCAGCTTTTTGCTGCTCTAATATTAGACAGCCCATGTTAAGTATGGCCGTCGTTCCCACGTCGAATTTCTACGTTTTCCGTCGTCTTTTATTTTTTTTGACGTAAGTCGTCCGGGAATAGGAATGTTCGTAAACGACACTACTCAAACAACGAATGACGTAACGACGTGATTTCGCGCAATGCACGGCGGGAAATTTCTGAACGGAGCATGCGCAGTTCGATCGCCGCAGGGACGCGCTTAATTTAAATGCTTCACGCCCCCTAATCTCGTATTTTGATTACGCGGCGAGAAATAGACTACGCCGCCGTAGCGTACGGGCAAAAATCTACCAGAATTCGGTGTAGAGCCTGGTAAAATACGGCAGCGTAGAGTATTTCAATTACGCAGTGCAATATTAAGTGTATGTGAATCTGGCCCTATGTGTCCATACACACATAGAGTTTTACAAGAGTTTAGAAGCTGCTGTGGGTAGGGGAGGTTCAACCTTCCTCAACCTACCTCTACTGAACGAGGAAGAATTACATTCAGGATAAAATTGCAGTAAAATCGTAGCACGGTTTTGCTGCATTTTGCGTTTTCCCGCAGATGGCGGTCAATCTAGTCTGAGTGTACATGAGCCCTAATTGTTTTGGAAACCTAAAGAATTGGATTGTAGGTCTGTAGGATGGTAGTGTCATGAGGGCTATCGACAGGATCACTAGAATATGCAGTGAATACACATATCTGCTCTGTCTTTGTTGCTCCCTTACCAGTTTCAGCAGTTAGGAGTCTGAAGCAACAGTTTGCTACGGGATAGCAAGATAAAGAGTGCTGTCTTGCCTCTTCAGCCATTTAGGAAGCAACACAGGCAAGCAGGTGAATGTTTTTACTCCCCCCTGACCCACAAAGCGATAATTTTCCCCCGATCACAGGAATGCCAGTGTGACCCATAATCAATGTAAGATGTCTAATCCACTGAAGCTGGAATTTGGAGAGAGAACCTCACAGGATCGTTGGGAGTATACTTTCTGAAAATGGTGTTGCGCAACTTCCTGTTTTTCTTTGCATCTTGAATCACTAATCTCATTAACATTAGTAAGTGTTGAATCAGTGGAAATGTCTTAGCACTCTATATTCTACCTTTCTGAGATGGAAAAGATGGTCACCCTTTAGTAAAAAAAAGTATGTAAGCAAAGGACATTCCCTGGTGGAGCAAAGTGCATTTTGGGGAGTGGCCTGGCTGGAGTCCAGGCTGAATTTGCCACTTACCACTATGCCTGGGATGACATGGATGTGCGGTAATAGGGATATATTCCTTCATACAAAGGACATGCCCTGCCATACCTCAAGTTACATGGTTCATGAAGAACTAATAATCAAATTATTGGCTACCAAGTGAAAATTATTATCTATTTTTCCATTACACTGGCTGTTTAAAAAAGAAATACAATAATAAAAAGAATTGTGTTGAAGGTTAAGTGTACTTTAACCCCAATCACAACAGTCATACAATACGGAAGCTGCCCGACAGTACAGCAACTCAAAGGGTGGCAAGCCTTCTATATCTTCTTATTGGCTCTTGCGGTAGTCACACGATTGGGGGCTTGTTCCGCTGACTTCCGCTTAGAAGCCTTGACCGGTGGCTGTCGATGACAGCTCAGTCTTTGCTGGGGGCACGCTCTAAGCACACAACCTCACGCAGTCGTGGTGGCTGGGCTTTAAAACCCACCTTTTTTGTTGTCAAGAGGTTACATAGCCCATATGTATATCTATTTGCCCACGAAAGGGAAAACTGTGCAATACCTGAATGAAAAAGTAAAAGTCTCAGTGGGTAGGCTGTGCTTCTGGTATTCTTCTCAGGTTTTAGCTTTCAGTTTTTGCTGGAGTGTATCTTTAGGACTACAAAATGCAACTCTGCATGTTCCAAGACAGTTGGCCAGAGAAAAAGTTTCTACACTGCTTAGTTTAGAACACACTTTACTTCTTAAATGTGCTTTTGCTTTGTAATATTAGATATTCATACAGACTCAGCATGGAGTTTCGTTTAATGATTTTTCCACACCTGATAATGATCCTGGAGAAAGCAATACTGTGATCACACATTGTATCAAATGCTAATAGCCAAAGAACAATTTAAGCTCAATCAGCTCTGCAGAGGAGCAGACGAGACATTATTCCATGTTTCATGTGTCCTGTTTGCCAGTAGAACTAAGTTGTTTATCAGGAACGCAATTTGCCAAGATAATTCTGGAGAAAATCATGTAGTATGCCATCAATCACAGGGCCGATGCATTACAAAAACTGCAGGGAAGTGTCTGTGGAGGTCATAATAGCCAATCAGATTCCTCTTTTTTTAAATAACTTCTGGGCCAGGGATTCAAGCAGTATATACACGCACACATTGGCATTTATCTCATAATTTGTCAAATGTACATGAAAAAGTATCATAATACAGAAACATTGATCATACATTCATATTATGTTCTGTAACGTTGTCGTTGAATGCCTTTCCTTGTGTTTCATCAACTGTAAATTGCAGTTTTATGTGCTTTTGATAAGTTCTCCCTGGTTCAAAGCACAAGAAAAATGTATATAAAATAGTTCAAACACTGTATAAATGTGTGACTTCAAAAGCATTTATTGTTCACTTACTTCCTTTCTGGCATTCAGATACAAAGAATTCAGAGTTTGTCTTTAAAGAGAGTGTATAGTCTATTCAATGAAATATAGTCAATTTAATTCAATTTCCTAGCTGTACGTGTAAAAAAAAAATGCTTGATGTAAAAATATATGAGGCCATAGCATTAAATTTGGGATGGATGGCACAAATGCACCTTCCAGCCCCGTTGTAGGCAACTTACACCAGCCATTTACCGAGCGGTACAAAGTTTTGGGGGCTGAGCGGTGCACCGAGTGGCATGAAAACTGTTTAGAACAGTATGCACCTAGGCATAAGTGCTCAGAAAGCAGACTGGTTGCATTCCAGGCAATTGTCCCTTGGCACAAACTACCCTAAATGTACTTGCTAGGTGCACCATCCAGTTCTGGCCTAGCCAGTGGCGTAACAACCAGGGGGGCAGGGGGTGCGCCTGACCCGGGCGCTGAGCTGAGGGGGGCGCCAGCGACTTACAGCTCTGCGGATAGTATAGTGAGCGGTTCCTCCACTGAGCGCACAGCCCCCCACCGGTACCTCCCAGCGGCTGGCACGGGCACGCCTGGAAGGATACAGGGGATGCCCTGTTTGACATAACACCGTCAAGCGCTGCGGAGGCTCCAAGATGGCGACGCACTCTGCAGTCCGGCGGCGTCTGCAGGGACTCCCGCTCAGCCAAGCAAGTAAGTGTCACTGGGATGTGATGCAGGGAGAGAATGGTTTAGCAGAGGCAGGGTGTGTGCTGGGGTCTTCCCCAAGTTTTCCCCAGCACACACCCTGCCTCTGCCACAGGCTGAGGCTGGGACTCCGCTGGAGTAGAGTGTTGGCCCGGCCCGGTCCATAGCTTAATAGGGAGCTCCACACTGCAGCCCTGATATCATGTTTATATATGGGGGGGGCGGAAAACAAAATCTGCCCCGGGCGCCCATGACTCTGGTTACGCCACTGGGCCTAGCAGAATATTTCCTCTTGCTAAAGTTTACTTCCCTTCTGCAGTGTTGAACTGGAAAGTGTCCCCAGTACAGTAAAGCCCTGTACACACGATTGGTTTCTCTGATGAAAAAAGGCTGATGGACTGTTTTCATCGGACAAACCGATCTAGTGTGGGCCATATCAGTCTTTTTTCCATTGGTGTAAAAAAATAGAACATGTCTTACATTTTTGCTATGGATAAAAAACGATAGGAAATTCTGATCGGCTGTGTGGAACGCCATTGGAGAAAAATCCATGCATGCTCAGAATCAAGTCGACGCATGCTTTGAAGCATTGAACTTTTTTGGCACGGTTGGAATTTAGTCTGATAGTGTGTAGGCAAGACTGATGAAAGTCAGCTTCATCAGATATCCGACGAAAAAATCCATTGGATTTGATTCCATCAGAAATCCGATCGTGTGTACAGGGCATAAGAGTGGTGAGGAGGATCGCCCTCCAGACAGATGGGAGAAAACCTATGCTTATGGATGGCTGGCACTGCCTGAGCTTTGCAGAAGGACAGTTTGTGCTGAGGGGTGCTGCTGTATAATTTTTTTGTTCCTATTGTATTTTTTTAAGGTTTTTGGGGCTAAAAAAAAAATCCTGGGTTGAACTCCACTTTAACAATGAAATTCAGTGCTAAAACTAAGATTAAAACTGCTCCACTCACTTTCAAACACCTATACTAACTACCCTGTAAAAGGAAGATGCATACACTTACCTATTCTCAGGCACTCATTTCTGGTCACATGATCACCCTGGCAGCTGGCTTCAGGGGAGAGGAGAGAATACCATTAAGAGATGAAATAGTTGGATGGTAACATCACCTATAGGCTCACTATAGGGCATCTGTTGTCAGCTGTCCCCCCTCTCCCCTATAGCTGGCTGCTGGGAGCTTGACCGGATCAGGAGACCTTGAGATAAGGTAAGTATAAGCATCTCCCTTTTACAGGGTAGTTAATGTACATTTTAGAAGTGTGGTGAGATTAAGCTTAGTTAGTACTAGCCTGAAATTTCACTTTAACCACTTCCAGACGGAGGCAGCAGGTTGGCTCTCCTGCACAAATTAGCTATATATACAGTACAGACCAAAAGTTTGGATACACCTATTCATTCCAAGAGTTTTCTTTATTTTCATGACTATGAAAATTGTAGAGCCACACTGAAGGCATCAAAACTATGAATTAAACACGTGGAATTATATACATAACAAAAAAGTGTGAAACAACTGAAAATATATGTCATATTCGAGGTTCTTCAAAGTACCCACCTTTTGCAGCAGACACATCTCTAGAACAACTGTTATGAGGAGACTGTGTGAATCAGGCCTTCATGGTAGAATATCTGCTAGGAAAACACTGCTAAAGAAAGGCAACAAGCAAATGAGACTTGTTTGGGCTAAAGAACACAAGGAATGGACATTAGACCAGTGGAAATCTGTGCTTTGGTCTGATGAGTCCAAACTTGAGATCTTTGGTTTCAACCACAGTGTCTTTGTGTGACGCAGAAAAGGTGAACGGATGGACTCTACATGCCTGGTTCCCACCGTGAAGCATGGAGGAGGAGGTGTGATGGTGTGGGGGTGCTTTGCTGGTGACACTGTTGGGGATTTATTCAAAATTGAAGGCATTCTGAACCAGCATGGCTACCACAGCATCTTGCAGCGGCATGCTATTCCATCCGGTTTGCGTTTAGTTGGACCATCATTTATTTTTCAACAGGACAATGACCCCAAACACACCTCAAGGCTGTGTAAGGGCTATTTGACCAAGAAGGAGAGTGATGGGGTGCTGCGCCAGATGACCTGGCCTCCACAGTCACCAGACCTGAACCCAAACGAGATGGTTTGGGGTGAGCTGGACCGCAGAGTGAAGGCAAAAGGGCCAACAAGTGCTAAGCATCTCTGGGAACTCCTTCAAGACTGTTGGAAGACCATTTCAGGTGACTACCTCTTGAAGCTCATCAAAAGAATGCCAAGAGTGTGCAAAGCAGTAATCAAAGCAAAGGGTGGCTACTTTGAAGAACCTAGAATATGACATATTTTCAGTTATGTATATAATTCCACATGTGTTAATTCATAGTTTTGATGCCTTCAGTGTGAATCTACAATTTTCATAGTCATGAAAATAAAGAAAACTCTTGGAATGAGAAGGTGTGTTCAAACTTTTGGTCTGTACTGTATACGGCAGCTCCTGTAAGGGGAGAGGAGGAGACACAGGGGAAGAGAGACAGATCTTGTGTTCCTACCAAGTAGGAACAGCAATCTGGCCCCTCCTCTAGTCAGTCCCATCCCCCTCACAGTAAGAAACACTCCTAGGGAACACACTTAACCCCTTGATCATCCCCTCATGTTAACCCCTTCCCTGCGACTGACATTTACACAGTAATCAGTGTATTTTTATAGCACAAATTACTATATAAATGTCAGTGGTCCCAAAAAAGTGTCAGAAGTGTCCGATCTGTCCGCCGCAATATTGCAGTCCCGTTAAAAATCGCAGGTCACAGCCATTAATAGTATAAATAATAATAATAATAATAAAAATGACATAAAAATGCCATAAATCAATCCCCTACTTTATAGACGCTATACCTTTTGTGCAAACCAATCAATGTACGCTTATTGCGATTTTTGTTTACCAAAAAAAGATGAAGAATTTTTTTTTTTTAAATTTGGGGGGATATTTATTATAGCAAAAAAGCAGAGATGATCAAGTAGCACCAAAAAAAAGATGTATTTGTGAAAAAAAAAGGATGTAAATTTTGTTTGGGTACAACGTTGCACGACTGCGCAATTGTCAGTTAAAGCGACGCAGTGACATATCATAAAAAATGGCCTGGTCATTAAGGAAGCAAATCCTTTCCGAGGGTGAAGTGGTTAACTATGTATTTCTAAAATGCAACAGGTTTCCTTTAAGAAGCGCTAACAGCTTGTAAACCTTCCATAAAAATACAAATGTTATCATAGTGATAAACAAAGCCATCTTTTGAGACAAGATGTTTTTGATGCAATTTACCCTTTTCATACAGGCATACTCAATAACATATTGATTAATGTCCCGCACCCTTCAGCCCTTTTAACACTAATAAATTAATAAGATAGGCATCCTATAGATCAGATGATAATTTTGTTATAAATCACAAACGTTCGAGGCTGAGATGATTACTGTGAAACCTCAGATTTTGTCATTGTTCCACTTGAAAGCATGCAATTATACTGCCTTAATTGGAGGCACTGATGTATTTTCATCAGGGAGCTTTGTTTGTATTCTAAATAATGAGATCTATGCAAAGGGACCTATGCCATTTTAACTTTGCTGCCTTTGCAGACTTTTTTTTTTTTTTTACATTTTCTTTGTGTTAATAATCTTGACGGTTTTATGGAAATGTGATTCTGACATGTTTGGTTTTGAAAGAGCTACAGTAGTAAGACATTCACATTTCTGCTTTAAATCTTTTTTTTTTCTTTTACCTTTAACATTGCTGATTGTCTTTAATTTCTTTACTTATGTTTAATTACCTTTCTTTGCTACTTTTCACTCTTCTTCACCTTTGCTGTGTCCTTTCGGCCCTGACCCCCTTTTTAACTTTGTATCTATGTAGGAGTCCATTGTATAGATAAATGGCTGTTTAGAATCAACTTAAAGGGTCACTAAAGGACAACATTTTTTTTGCTGAAATGACTGTTTACAGGGTATAGAGACATACAAGTTAACTGATTCCTTTTAAAAATGATTAAAAATAGATAAAAATCAATCATATAATGTGCCTCTAGTTTCACTTTAGTTTTTAAACGGGTTTCATGTTTCTGTGAAGTACAGAAGACACACAGAACAAAAACAAACAAATTCAGGGCAGTGTTTTGTTTTTAAAATGAATCTGATTGGTTCTGAGGAGTTTTAGACATACAGCTTAGACCACAGTGAAAAAACTGCCATGAGATTTTTCATAAGGAGCCAGACAAGCAGGAAGTGTGGAGATCAGAGCAGAATTACAGCAACTTCAAAGCAAAAACGAACAATGAGAACATGAAAACAGTACTGCATTAAAGGAAAGGAAGCTATTTAGCTAAAAAAAATGTTTCCTTTAGTGACCCTTTAAGCTGACTTAACAACTGCTAGTTATGCTCAGTGCAGTTTATAAATAATTTCCAAGTGTCCCGGATCCTGGGATTGTGAACATTGGCTCGGATTCACAAAGCACTTGCGCTGGTGTAAATCAAGTTACGCCGACGTAAGTGCAAATGTGCGCCGGCGTATCTGTGCACCTGAGTCACAAACCAATATACGCCTAAAAACTGGCCACCCTAAGCCGACGTATTCTACTTACCCCGGTCTGCAGCAGGGAACTCAAGCCTACGTATTTTACGTAGGACGTGGGTCTGGCTGGGCGTAGGTTACGTTAACCGCGTACACAGTGATCCGGCGTATCTAAGGCAGTTGTTCCGACGTGGTTGTGAGCATGCGCACGGGGATATGTCCCGTCTCGACGCATACGCAGTTCGTTTTAAATACTTGTCTGGTGCCTGGCCCATCATTTGCATGGGGTCACGCTTCATTAGCAGTGATCATGCCCATTACCAGCCCACTTCCACCTACTTCCACTTACGCCAGCCTGCGCCTTCGAAATGTACGCTACGCCAGCGCAGAGTTGGGAGCAATAGCTTGCTGAATTCAGTGCATGCCTCTCCGCACTGCGCCGGCGTAGTGTACTATGTGTGCGCTACACCGGTGTAAATATACGCCCATCTCTGTGAATCCGGGCCATTGTTTTCTTGTTCAATATTTTATTGAAGTTTTACAACAAAAAAAATACAGAGTATCCATACAATAATGGGCCCAGCCTGAGGGTTAAAAGCAACCCCCAGTAGGGAAACATCATCAAATTTCAGATAAAGTACAATAAATTAATACAGTACGACAGTGAGAAAAGAGCGTCAAAGTGGCTTACATTTAATAAGAAATTAAAAAAAACTGGCCCTGACCAGGAGCAACAAATACAATCTCCTGAGAAGTAAGAGAGACCTAAAATGACTGGAGGGGCCCTCCAAGCTCATGATCCGGTAGGCTATAGATTTCTCGCACAGGTCACCCCAAAGGGATCACGCTGTGACCCGTGCGATCTTCCCAGCCGGAGCACTAGAGCCATCTCACCATTCCCTGTCTGTCTTTAGCATCTGAAGTGTGAGAAACTTAATTGGAGAAGTTGCTCCTGGTGCCGTTGGTGGAGTAAGGTTTGTAGGCACTGGTAACCTTTCCAAGCGATATTCTCACAAAATAAAACCAGTAAGATTATATTAAATCTGTCTATCCCCTCAGAGTAATCTCTGAGGAGGCAACGAAAAACCTTAAAGAGAGAAGGAGAAGATTAGAGAAGAAAAAAAAAGGGGGTGTATCGATATGGCATCGATGGAAGGAAGAGGAAAGAAGAAAGTAGACATCCAGTTTACACCACTTGAGGAGATAAATGACCTGAGTACAGGGGGACTTTGATGAAAGCTGCCCAAGGTTCCCACGTTGCCTCGAACCTAGGCACCCTATCCAATAGTTTTGCGGTAATCTGCTCTTGGGTCATGATCCAGGATATCTTACGTTTTGCAGCCATCATTGAGACCGTGGTTTTCTTCCATGCCCCTGCTATTGTGATTTTTGCTCCGAGGAGCATATAGAAAATCAGGCTTTGAGTGTGTTTGGGGGCGCAATCTATCCTGTGGTTCAGAAGTGCGATAGAAGTGTGCTGTGGGACACCAATACCAGTGACCTTCCGCACCAGGTTGAAAAACCTATTCCAGAAGCCTCTGATACGTGGACAAGTTCACCAAACATGGAGCATATTGCCCACTTGATTACAGTTTCTGAAACACAAGGGGGAGGCAGCTGGGTAGATTCTTGCTAACTTTGAGGGGACGTAGTACCATCTGGTGAGAATTTTTACATTGGCCTCTATAAGACCCGTGTTCAAAATGCCTTTATAAGATTTTCTAACATTGATGTGCCATATATCTGGGTCCTGTGATAGAGGCAGATCAGAATCCCAAGCTTTCGCATAGGGGTTGTTTGTGTTTCATTGGCCAATGAGGCATAAATGATTGAGATCCCACCCCTCTGGTCCATGAGGTTGAAACACCATTGTTCATATGCCGTTAACTTTGGGGGGTTAAGCTCGTCTGACAAAAGTGTGTGTAGGAAGTGCCAGACTTGAGAGAATCTAAATCTATCCCCATCCGGCATGTTTGGTTTTGAAAGAGCTACAGTAGTAAGACATTCACATTTCTGCTTTAAATCTTTTTTTTTTCTTTTACCTTTAACATTGCTGATTGTCTTTAATTTCTTTACTTATGTTTAATTACCTTTCTTTGCTACTTTTCACTCTTCTTCACCTTTGCTGTGTCCTTTCGGCCCTGACCCCCTTTTTAACTTTTTATCTATGTAGGAGTCCATTGTATAGATAAATGGCTGTTTAGAATCAACTTAAAGGGTCACTAAAGGACAACATTTTTTTTGCTGAAATGACTGTTTACAGGGTATAGAGACATACAAGTTAACTGATTCCTTTTTAAAATGATTAAAAATAGATAAAAATCAATCATATAATGTGCCTCTAGTTTCACTTTAGTTTTTAAACGGGTTTCATGTTTCTGTGAAGTACAGAAGACACACAGAACAAAAACAAACAAATTCAGGGCAGTGTTTTGTTTTTAAAATGAATCTGATTGGTTCTGAGGAGTTTTAGACATACAGCTTAGACCACAGTGAAAAAACTGCCATGAGATTTTTCATAAGGAGCCAGACAAGCAGGAAGTGTGGAGATCAGAGCAGAATTACAGCAACTTCAAAGCAAAAACGAACAATGAGAACATGAAAACAGTACTGCATTAAAGGAAAGGAAGCTATTTAGCTAAAAAAAATGTTTCCTTTAGTGACCCTTTAAGCTGACTTAACAACTGCTAGTTATGCTCAGTGCAGTTTATAAATAATTTCCAAGTGTCCCGGATCCTGGGATTGTGAACATTGGCTCGGATTCACAAAGCACTTGCGCCGGTGTAAATCAAGTTACGCCGACGTAAGTGCAAATGTGCGCCGGCGTATCTGTGCACCTGAGTCACAAACCAATATACGCCTAAAAACTGGCCACCCTAAGCCGACGTATTCTACTTACCCCGGTCTGCAGCAGGGAACTCAAGCCTACGTATTTTACGTAGGACGTGGGTCTGGCTGGGCGTAGGTTACGTTAACGGCGTACACAGTGATCCGGCGTATCTAAGGCAGTTGTTCCGACGTGGTTGTGAGCATGCGCACGGGGATATGTCCCGTCTCGACGCATACGCAGTTCGTTTTAAATACTTGTCTGGTGCCTGGCCCATCATTTGCATGGGGTCACGCTTCATTAGCAGTGATCATGCCCATTACCAGCCCACTTCCACCTACTTCCACTTACGCCAGCCTGCGCCTTCGAAATGTACGCTACGCCAGCGCAGAGTTGGGAGCAATAGCTTGCTGAATTCAGTGCATGCCTCTCCGCACTGCGCCGGCGTAGTGTACTATGTGTGCGCTACACCGGTGTAAATATACGCCCATCTCTGTGAATCCGGGCCATTGTTTTCTTGTTCAATATTTTATTGAAGTTTTACAACAAAAAAAATACAGAGTATCCATACAATAATGGGCCCAGCCTGAGGGTTAAAAGCAACCCCCAGTAGGGAAACATCATCAAATTTCAGGTAAAGTACAATAAATTAATACAGTACGACAGTGAGAAAAGAGCGTCAAAGTGGCTTACATTTAATAAGAAATTAAAAAAAACTGGCCCTGACCAGGAGCAACAAATACAATCTCCTGAGAAGTAAGAGAGACCTAAAATGACTGGAGGGGCCCTCCAAGCTCATGATCCGGTAGGCTATAGATTTCTCGCACAGGTCACCCCAAAGGGATCACGCTGTGACCCGTGCGATCTTCCCAGCCGGAGCACTAGAGCCATCTCACCATTCCCTGTCTGTCTTTAGCATCTGAAGTGTGAGAAACTTAATTGGAGAAGTTGCTCCTGGTGCCGTTGGTGGAGTAAGGTTTGTAGGCACTGGTAACCTTTCCAAGCGATATTCTCACAAAATAAAACCAGTAAGATTATATTAAATCTGTCTATCCCCTCAGAGTAATCTCTGAGGAGGCAACGAAAAACCTTAAAGAGAGAAGGAGAAGATTAGAGAAGAAAAAAAAAGGGGGTGTATCGATATGGCATCGATGGAAGGAAGAGGAAAGAAGAAAGTAGACATCCAGTTTACACCACTTGAGGAGATAAATGACCTGAGTACAGGGGGACTTTGATGAAAGCTGCCCAAGTTTTCCACGTTGCCTCGAACCTAGGCACCCTATCCAATAGTTTTGCGGTAATCTGCTCTTGGGTCATGATCCAGGATATCTTACGTTTTGCAGCCATCATTGAGACCGTGGTTTTCTTCCATGCCCCTGCTATTGTGATTTTTGCTCCGAGGAGCATATAGAAAATCAGGCTTTGAGTGTGTTTGGGGGCGCAATCTATCCTGTGGTTCAGAAGTGCGATAGAAGGGTGCTGTGGGACACCAATACCAGTGACCTTCCGCACCAGGTTGAAAAACCTATTCCAGAAGCCTCTGATACGTGGACAAGTTCACCAAACATGGAGCATATTGCCCACTTGATTACAGTTTCTGAAACACAAGGGGGAGGCAGCTGGGTAGATTCTTGCTAACTTTGAGGGGACGTAGTACCATCTGGTGAGAATTTTTACATTGGCCTCTATAAGACCCGTGTTCAAAATGCCTTTATAAGATTTTCTAACATTGATGTGCCATATATCTGGGTCCTGTGATAGAGCCAGATCAGAATCCCAAGCTTTCGCATAGGGGTTGTTTGTGTTTCATTGGCCAATGAGGCATAAATGATTGAGATCCCACCCCTCTGGTCCATGAGGTTGAAACACCATTGTTCATATGCCGTTAACTTTGGGGGGTTAAGCTCGTCTGACAAAAGTGTGTGTAGGAAGTGCCAGACTTGAGAGAATCTAAATCTATCCCCATCCGGCATTCCCAATTTAGTAATACAGTGTTTCATAGTGAGCGGGCCTGTAGTGGTGAAAAAGTGACCTATTCTAAACATTCCCTTGTCAAGCCACCATTTGAAGGCGGTAATATTTAGCCCAGGTATGAACTGTTGGTTATGGAATAAATGGGCTAGGGGCCTAAATGCGGATACTAATTTATGCTGTTTGTGGAGAATGTTGCAGAGCACCAGTGAGTGTGAGAGGGTTGGAGCTAGAGAGGGGGGGGTCTCTGTGAAGGGGGGCACCATAGTAAATAGTCTATCGTGTGGGCAGGAACCGCCTGTCTTTCCATGGACAGCCATTCTGTTTTAGGACCCTTTGAGTAGACTGACGAAATTTGGTCCGACATGTTTCACCTGTTCAGGCTTCCTCAGTGACAAATATACATATATACAGTAATCTACAGAAATAGAGAAACAAAGATGTGAATATCATACCATACAAATTAGACAAAGCAAGCTAATTTAGAGACAATGTCATCATCATCATCAATGATAATGATGACATTGTCTCTAAATTAGCTTGCTTTGTCTAATTTGTATGGTATGATATTCACATCTTTGTTTCTCTATTTCTGTAGATTACTGTATATATGTATATTTGTCACTGAGGAAGCCTGAACAGGCAAAACATGTCGGACCTCATATATACACCAATATGGTGAAATTTTCTCTCTCATATGATCAATTCATATTTTTATAACTTTGTTTGTTAATCAATTGGATAATTTATTAAAATATATTTTTTACATATACAAGCTTTGTCTGTAGTGGATGATCCCTACGGTTTTAGAGTCAATTTACTACAATTGTTTTCTATCTTTATTTTTTCATTACGATACATCCAACATGCATTCGTACAGTCCCATGCCCTATCCCGTCATTGGGAACCATATCTATTTTCTACAGGGACGGTAATGCTGTTGGCTATCTTTCTATATTAATTTGTGCTTGCTCTGTATGTATACTTTTTCCCTGACGAAATTTGGGTCAATTGGGCCGCCTGGAAGTACCACCATAAATTCGGGAGTCCCAGGCCCCCCTGTGTTTTGAGTCGAAAGAGAATCAATCTCCTTGGAGAGACGGTGACCCTGTTTCCCCCAGATAAAGCGCATAATACGGGATTGAAATGTGGTAATAGTCTGTTTATTCACTCAGACGGGTAGCGAACGAAAAAGATAAAGTAATCGCGGCAGGGGGGGTCATTTTTACAGCATTGATCCTGCCCAGCCACGAC
Organism: Rana kukunoris; assembly: GCA_029574335.1. Lineage (NCBI taxonomy): Eukaryota > Metazoa > Chordata > Amphibia > Anura > Ranidae > Rana > Rana kukunoris. The sequence continues at coordinate 199,293,154 of CM056055.1, read as the reverse complement.
AGACCACTCTGAGACCAAACCCTCAGATCCCCTTCTAGTTTTTTTAAACATCGGTGGATAGTTTTTGGAGAATAAACTGTCTATCTTGTTAGTGAGCACAATGCCCAGATAAGGGATAGAGTTAGGGGATAGGGAAAGGGAAGTGGGATTTCAGTAGTTCAACTCGGTTTTGCGGAACTGAGATATTGAGCGCCATGGATTTGGCTAAGTTGACTGTGAGGCCTGATATGGAACCAAATTCTTTAAGCGTTTTCAAGATATTGGGGGTATAGATCAGCGGGCCCGTTCGACGAACGATCGAACGGACGATGTTCGAGTCGAACATACGTTCGTTTCGAACGCGAAGCTCATCCCTACTCCCGGGGATGAAGCCCACCAGGTCTCTGTGGACATACCTCGCAATAAAGCTTTGACAGTCTATTTGCCAGGATTTTCTGCATTATTTTGATGTCATTGTTTATTAGTGAGATCGGGCGATAAGTATTCACGTCCCCGGCATCCTTCCCCGGTTTGGGGATAACCAAAATATAACCCTGATTTCAGTGAGTTGTAGAATCGCGTCACATATGGGGCTAACGTAGGGCCAAATTTTTTGTAGTAAATTCCAGAGAACCCATCTGGTCCTGGGGCCGAGCCCGTTTTTAGAGACTTAATGACTGCTAAAACTTCCTCAGTTGAAAAGGAAGCATCAAGAACCTCTCTATGCTCGTCAGTCAGTTTGGGGAGGGATAAGTCTGAGAGAAATGAGTCTAAGGAAGTTGTGGTCGTGGGGGTACCGTCAGCATAAAGTCTAGAATATAATTCATGGAAGGGTTGCATGATGCGGTCCGGATTTTGGGTTAGGTCACCCTTAGGAGTCTTAATTTTAGAGAGGGATAGGGGTCTTGTCTTGGGACTCAATTTTGCTGCTAATTTGGAACCAATTTTATTAGATTGATAATAAAATTTAGCCCCGGACCATCTGAGATATTTCTCAGCTGCAGTGGTCAAAACAAGGTTAGGCTGAATTCTAGCCGCCTCCAACTTGTTTAGAGAATCAGGCGTAGGGTTACGTTTATGTGCTTTGCTCAGGTCAGAGAATTTTTTGGTCAGCTTCTGGGTTTCCGCTCTTTGCTCCCGTTTTATACGAGAGGACAGCTGTATTAGATGACCCCGCATTACCGATTTGTGCGCTGCCCAAAGTGTGGATGGGGTGATAGACTCATCATCATTCTCTAGAAAATAGTTCTGTATGGACTTTTCCAGAATGGAACAATGTGTGGAGTTGCTTGAGAGGGATTCATTAAGACGTCATTTAACCACTTGCTTACTGGGCACATACACCCCCCTCCTGCCCAGGTGAAATTTCAGCTTCCGGCACTGCGTCGCTTTAACTGACAATTGCGCGGTCGTGCGACGTGGCTCCCAAACAAAATTGACGTCCTTTTTTCCCCACAAGTAGAGCTTTCTTTTGGTGGTATTTGATCGCCTGTACGGTTTTTATTTTTTGCGCTATAAACAAAAAAGAGAGACAATTTTGAAGAAAAATACAATATTTTTTACTTGTTGCTATAATAAATATCCCAATTTAAAAAAAAAACTCATTTTTTTCTCAGTTTAGGGCGATACGTATTCTTCTACATATTTTTGGTAAAAAAAAAAATCGCAATAAGCGACTGGTTTGCGCAAAGTTATAGCGCTTACAAATAGGGGAAAATTTTTTTTTTTTTTACTAGAAATGGCGGCGATCTGCGATTTTTATTGGTACTGCGATGTTATGGCGGACACGTCGGACACTTTTGACACATTTTTGGAGCCATTCACATTTATACTGCGATCAGTGCTATAAATATGCACTGATTACAGTATAAATGTGACTGGCATTGAAGGGGTTAACACTAGGGGGTGAGGAAGGGGTTAAATATGTATCCTAAGTGTGTTCTATCTGTGGGGGGAGGGGGGGTGACTGGGGGGTGACCGATCTGTGTCCCTATGTACAAGGAACACAGATCGGGCTCCTCCTCTCCAGAGACAGGACGCTGTCTCTGTGTAAAATGGCAATGAGGGATCATCTATGAGATCATCTCTCATTCGCCCACAGATCGCATCACAAACGGCCACTCTGACTGGCCGTTTGCCACGATCTGTGATTGGCTGTGTCCAAGGGACATGGCCAACACAGGCCTTCCCCGCGGCGCGCTCTACAGCGCGCGCTGGGAACGCCCAAAGGGGCGGCCGTCAAAAGACGGCATGTTGGCTATTCAGACCCGCGCTGTTGCCGTCATTTGACGGTAGCGCGGGTCTGAAGTAGTTAAAGGTTCTCTCCGAATTCCAGAGAAATGCATGGTAAGGGTTATCATAGAGTGGTCGGAAAGGGAAGTGTCCTTAATCTTGGAAGATATAGCTTGTGGGACATTAGTGGCAGAAATAAAAATATGGTCTATTCTGGAATAGGTCTGGTGTGGAGCAGAGAAGTGGGTGTAGTCTTTGGCGTGAGAGTTCAGTTCCCTCCAAATGTCCACCAGCTTTTGGTAGTTGAGCAACTGTGCAATTTTAAGGCTCTGTCTAGGAGGGCGCTTAGCAGAGGAGCATCCCTTCCTGAGTTTATCAAGGGAGAGGTCGAACGGGAGATTAGTGTCCCCCCCCATATTATGGTCCCTTTCAAATGTGGTTTTAATTTGGTCAACATTGAGTCAAAGAACTTTCCCTGGCCCTTGTTAGGGGAGTAATATGAAACAAGCGTATAGTGTCCACCACTGATCGTCCCCTCTATCACTAGATACCTTCCTTCTGGGTCTCTAACTATTGTCTCAAGGGTGAAGTCGAGGTTTACGAGAGAAACCAATGGCGACTCCCCTCGTTTTGTTCTCGGCGTTGGCCAAATAGAATTGCGGGAAGCGTTGGTGGAGAAACTTTGGATTATAAGAGGAGCGGAAATGTGTCTCTGTAACGCCACTGGCGTTCCTTCCCCCTTAACCACTGCGTTGGTGACTTCCCCACACCTCCGCAGTAAGCTACTCGCGTCATTTCCGGTGCGCTCTGTTGTGCGCTCCACGCTGGAACGCGGAAGTGCGCCCCAGCGATCCGCATCCATTCCCGCGCCGCACGCTCTATTTAAAGCCCCAGGTATGACGGCACGGTGTTCCACTATTTTGTGTGCACCTGCCGTCACCTGGGACCCTTGCAGCCTCCATACAGACCCACCACTTTGGACCTCTGGCCTCAGACCCACAGAGCATCCCTGCTCCCCACCAGCCAGCATCACTTCAGCCCAGTGCTCTTCAGCAAGGAATCCCTATTCCCAAGAGACTACTGCAGCTGTCCAGGAGCTGACACTCTATGGACTCTAGGAAACATCAGAACCGCAAGTAACAGTGTCTAACCATGCCTATGCTAACCTGATTATTAACAAAAGCAATCCTGTGGTCTGCATATTTCCAGTATTGTTTATGTATGATAACCGCAAGTAACAGTATCTAGTCATATCTCTGCTATTCTGAATACTAACAAGGCAACCTTTGTGCACTCCCTATCTCCAGTAATCTTAGTCTCATACTTGTTGTCCTAGTCTAGTATATGCTATTATACCCTGTACCTGAAGTGCAGTTACGCACCAGCTTTTGATACCCGAGTAAAGGTGGCCTGAACCTTCGTGGTATACATCTGATTCTGCTATAGTAACCGTCAGACATTTTTCCTTTGCTTTATTTAAGTTACATTCCTTAATTGATACGGTGCCGCACCCAAGACTGGTTCCCCCGATAGAGGTTGTGATGAAATAAACCCTAAACTTTCTGTTAATACAAGAAAGTGCGGATGTGGTTTAGTCTGAGAAACCTCTCCAACTGGGAAATCCATTAAGTATCATTAAAGAGAGGACAGGATTGTAACATAATAGTGGAACCCATACACACTTAATGGATCCAGCGGAACTCGCCAATCATTTGGTTGCTCTCTCGCAACGAGTTGATACCCTCACCATCACTGTTAATGACCTCCGTTTGGAAAACGAGGCACTTCGAAACCATAATTTTGCTCAACCACGGGATCGACCTGAACCCAAGGTCTGCCCCCCTGAGCCTTTTTCAGGAGACAGGAAGAACTTCCGTCAATTTATTACTTCTTGCCGTCTTATGTTTGACCTACGCCCCCGTACCTACCATTCCGATAGAATTAGAATTCTCACGTTGACTTCGTATCTCAAAGGGGAACCAAGAGTATGGGCTGACGCCTACGTCGAGGAACATGGTGACCTACTAGGAACTTTCAATACTTTCCTTGATGAAATATCCCTCCTTTACGAAGACCCCAACAAACAGCTCAGAGCAGAAAACACCATCAGAAACCTTAGACAAGGTAAAAGACCAGTAGAGGATTACATCTCTGAGTTTAAGTGCTGGTGCCGTGAAACTTTGTGGACGGATATTTCCCTTAGAAACCAATTCCGTATCGGACTTTCAGAACCTATGAAAGATGAACTTGCCCGAGTTGAAATTCCCACTACCCTGGAGGATCTCATGCACCTCTCCCTCTCCATTGACCGCAGACTCAGAGAGAGAAAGGCCGAGCGTATTAATTCATATCAAGCTACGCCACCTAGGAGGTCCAGATCCCCACCAAAGGACATTCCAATGGACATAGCAGCAGTCAAAGGACCACTATCGCCAGAAGAGAAACAAAGACGCAGAGCTCAAAACTTATGTCTTTATTGCTCAGCCCCTGACCACATTGTCCCTACCTGCCCTCTTCTTAAGAGGAAGTCTGAAGGTAACCCCCACAACATTAATAAGATTGCTTTGCCCCGAACTTTCACTAATAACTATGTTTTTCTTACTCTTACTTTACAGTGGGACCAAGATAGTTGCACTGTAGATGCGATGGTTGACACCGGTGCCTGTGGTAACTTCATTGACAGAGAAATTGTTAACTCAAATAATATCCCAAGTGTCTTAAAGCAACATCCGTTGCCTGTTACTTTTATTGATGGCTCTACTTCCTCATATGGGCCAGTACACACTCAAACCTCACCTTTGTTGGTTACCTGTGGCAATGGCCATACTGAAACGCTAGTGTTCGATATTATCCGATCACCCACTTTCCCAATAGTATTAGGGTTACCCTGGTTACTTCTCCACCAACCAATCTTCCACTGGTCTAGTAACTCACTTAAGCTTGAATCCTCTTTCTGCAAACATACCTGTTACCCTGTGTACAGTTTATTTCTCACTACTGAAAACAACAATACTCTCCCTTCTTACTTGTATGATTTTTCGGATGTCTTCAGCAAAACTAATGCAGAGACACTTCCCCCGCATCGCATTTATGATTGTCCGATCGACCTTATTCCAGACTCTACCATTCCTACCGCTCAAATTTATCCTCTATCCCAACCGGAACTTATCCATCTCAAGGACTACCTCGATGACAACCTGAGGAAGGGGTTCATCAGACCTTCCACATCCCCAGCTAGCGCCGCAATGTTTTTTGTAAAGAATAAGGACGGTTCTCTTCGCCCAATAATTGATTACAGGTCCCTCAATAACATCACAATAAAAAATCGGTATCCCCTACCACTCATCCCAGAACTTATTGAACGACTCCAGACCTCCAAAATCTTTACAAAACTGGATCTTAGGGGCGCTTATAATTTAATTCGAATCCGTCCTGGGGACGAATGGAAGACGGCTTTTAAGACCCGCTATGGCTTATTCGAGTACACGGTTATGCCTTTCGGGCTATGCAATGCCCCCGCAACTTTTCAAAGATTCATTAATGATATTTTCCGGGACTTGTTAGACATTTGTGTAGTGATTTATCTTGACGACATCTTGATCTTCTCAGATAATCTTGATGAACATACCAAACATGTACGATGGGTACTATCAAGGCTTAGAACACATCGTCTATACGCTAAACCGGAGAAGTGTGTCTTCAACCAAACCAGTATCTCTTTCCTTGGCTATTAGATTACCCCTGACGGCATCCAGATGGACCGTTCTAAGGTTGAATGTATTCTCTCTTGGCCCATTCCACAGTCCAGGAAGGCTCTACAACGATTCCTAGGGTTCTCAAACTACTACCGTAAATTCATTAAGAATTTTTCAGAGATTGTAAAACCACTAAATTCCTTAACTAGTAAAAAGACACCCTTTACCTGGACAAATCAAGCTCAGAAATCTTTTGATACACTGAAACTCTCCTACACCTCTGCTCCAATACTGCAGTTACCTGATCCACAATGTCACTTCACCGTAGAAGTGGATGCATCTCACTTTGCTTTAGGTGCTGTACTTTCACAACAACTAACCCTATCGGATCCTCTACATCCAGTCGCTTTCTACTCCAGAACTCTAAATTCTGCAGAGAGGAACTACCCCATTGGAGAGAAGGAACTTTTAGCAATTAGGGACGCATTGGCAAACTGGAGACATCTTCTAGAAGGTTCTACATACCCAGTAATGATCCTCACTGATCATTGGAACCTACAACATTTGAAGGCATGCAAGACTCTCTGCTCGTCAAGTAAGATGGAGCTTGTTCTTTGATAGATTTGACTTTCTCATATCTTACAGACCAGGTACCCAAAACCTAAAGGCTGACTCCCTATCCCGCATCAATGAAGATGAGATCATTGAAAGTCCGCCTTCATCTATCATCTCTCCTAAGCGCTTTATTGGAGTCACCTCCTCAATTCGGGAACTAATCTCTCAGAACACACCCACTGATGCCTCCTCCTTGCCTAAAGGAATCTCTAGGCAATCAGATGGTACATATACCTTTGAGAATAAGTTATATGTTCCTCCCAGCCTTCAACTAACACTCCTCAAACAACTACATGACTCTCCACTAGCTGGCCATCCAGGAATAAATAAGACCATACACCTCCTCAAAAGAGATTTTTGGTGGCCCCATTTAGCTAGAATGGTTCAAGATTACGTCAACTCCTGTGTCATCTGTGCTAGTAACAAACTTTCAAGAAAACCCCCCTTTGGTTATTTATCCTCTCTTCCAATCCCTAAGCGACCCTGGCAGGTCGTCTCGATGGACTTTATAGTAGATCTTCCACGGTCAAATGGCTCAAATACTATCATGGTCACAGTGGATTTACTCACAAAGATGGCACATTTCATTCCTTTAAAAGATTTACCAACATCATCTCAGACAGCAACAGCTTTCATTAACAACGTCATCAAGTTACATGGCCTCCCTTCTCAAATCATTTCCGACAGAGGTTCTCAATTTATCTCTAAGTTCTGGAAGGCTTTATGTACCACATTAAAGATTGACCACCGCATGTCTAGTGCGTATCACCCCCAAACAAACGGTCAGACAGAAAGGGTCAACCAGACCCTAGAACAATATCTACGTTGTTACTGCACACACTTACAGGATGACTGGTTCCATCTACTACCCCATGCTGAATTTTCTTACAATAACGCCACCAGCTCTTCTACTAGGTTTTCACCATTCTATGCAAATTATGGTTTCCACCCACAAGCTTTACCGTCCAATATGCAGTCAAACAAAGTTCCTGCTGTAAGACAATACCTTTCAACCCTAAAGGATACCCTACAAATTCTTCATAACAACTTAGAAGCTGCTCAAAGACGACAAAAACGGAACTATGACATTCACAGATCTAAGCCACCTGTTTACAAAGTGGGAGACCTAGTTTGGTTATCCACCAAAAATGTACGTCTTAAAATTCCCTCCAGGAAACTCGGCCGACAATTTACTGGGCCTTTCCCTATTTCACCAAGTGAATGGAAAATCCACCCCTCTTTCCACGTCTCACTTTTGAAACCATGTATACCAAACCCATTCCCCAACAGAGTTTCAAATCCCCCACCTCCAGTTGACATTTCAGGTGAATGTGAATATGAGGTTGAACAAATTTTGGATTGTAGGAGAAGGGGCTCTACTTTCCAGTACTTAATACGTTGGAAAGGTTACAGTCATCTCGAAGATTCATGGGAAGACTCTACACATCTCCATGCACCCCGCCTTATCAAATCATTTCATCAGAGGTACCCTAACCGACCTTCTCCTGCTAAGAGCACTTTAGGAGCGCCCTTGAGGAGGGGAGTATGTAACGCCACTGGCGTTCCTTCCCCCTTAACCACTGCGTTGGTGACTTCCCCACACCTCCGCAGTGAGCTACTCGCGTCATTTCCGGTGCGCTCTGTTGTGCGCTCCACGCTGGAACGCGGAAGTGCGCCCCAGCGATCCGCATCCATTCCCGCGCCGCGCGCTCTATTTAAAGCCCCAGGTATGATGGCACGGTGTTCCACTATTTTGTGTGCACCTGCCGTCACCTGGGACCCTTGCAGCCTCCATACAGACCCACCACTTTGGACCTCTGGCCTCAGACCCACAGAGCATCCCTGCTCCCCACCAGCCAGCATCACTTCAGCCCAGTGCTCTTCAGCAAGGAATCCCTATTCCCAAGAGACTACTGCAGCTGTCCAGGAGCTGACACTCTATGGACTCTAGGAAACATCAGAACCGCAAGTAACAGTGTCTAACCATGCCTATGCTAACCTGATTATTAACAAAAGCAATCCTGTGGTCTGCATATTTCCAGTATTGTTTATGTATGATAACCGCAAGTAACAGTATCTAGTCATATCTCTGCTATTCTGAATACTAACAAGGCAACCTTTGTGCACTCCCTATCTCCAGTAATCTTAGTCTCATACTTGTTGTCCTAGTCTAGTATATGCTATTATACCCTGTACCTGAAGTGCAGTTACGCACCAGCTTTTGATACCCGAGTAAAGGTGGCGTGAACCTTCGTGGTATACATCTGATTCTGCTATAGTAACCGTCAGACATTTTTCCTTTGCTTTATTTAAGTTACATTCCTTAATTGATACGGTGCCGCACCCAAGACTGGTTCCCCCGATAGAGGTTGTGATGAAATAAACCCTAAACTTTCTGTTAATACAAGAAAGTGCGGATGTGGTTTAGTCTGAGAAACCTCTCCAACTGGGAAATCCATTAAGTATCATTAAAGAGAGGACAGGATTGTAACGGTCTCCTGGAGGTATTAACCCTTTTTTCGGCCGCTAGCAGGGGTTAAAACCGGACTGCTAGCGGCCGAATACCGCGCTAAAAATCGCACTGCTATACCCCAACCACGGCTAAAAGCACAATGTGAAAGCAGCCTAAGTCCCTGAGAAGCGCACGGATCGCAGTAGGTACATCCGTTATCGTTTCAGGGAGGCCCCTAATTCTAAAGTTATAACGTCTTGACCTATTCTCAAGGTCATCTTTTTTGTTTAGGGCCACCTCTAGTTGATCCTGGAGGTCTTGGATCCTGGCAGTGTTTTGGTTAATCCTCCCTGCGGCCTGGTCAGATTTATTTTCAACTGCATCAATCCTGACCCCTATTTGTTGTAAATCAGCGTGGATAGAGGAGGTGATCTGGGCAGCTGTCATGGTGGAGAAGTCAGCGGGAGAATGAGGGGAGAGGTGCGGGCCTGTTTCTGGGGATGCTGAGAAGCCACTTCTGGGAGTCATGTGTATCGCCCCCAGGGTCCGGTACAGAAGGGACTCCGTGGATGTCGGGAAGAGCATAGCCATGTGTGGGGTAATCACAGCAGTAAGTCCCTGTGTGGGGGTAGATGTCGTTCCTGCATCCTGATCCGCAATGGATTCCTCCTGGGACTCTGCAATGCCTCGTGAGGTGGCTGCCGCCATCTTGAGAGGTCCGGGCTGCTGTGTGGAGCTTTCTAGCTGGAGGGAAAAGTTCCTCCTCACGGCTCCCGCGTATATCGGGAGTTTCCTTGGGTGTTCCCGGGTCAGCGAGTGAAGGAACCGGCGCTCCAGGCGGGCTCTGTCAGCTGCTACAGCTGACGGGTGATCGGAACAGTGCGGAGCTCTGTGGCTATGCGTCCATCTCGTAGAGCCCCTCGCATGCGCCTCCCGGGCCATTGTTTTCTAGTGCCCATGCACTGTGGGCTGCAATAAAAAATGGCAGCAGGGTGCTAGATTTTGAAGCATTCTCTGATTTCCAGCACAAGGGACTGCAATAATGCCAGAATTGTGAAGCAAAAGTATAGTATAGACTGGGTGAGAGGCAGCAATTCAGGTGCACAAAATCAGGTAAATAACCATCAACAATAACCCTGGGAATTATTATTGTGTCTGCTGAGAGCTGATGTCCACTTGGTGTTATCCTGGGGTGTCAGGGCTGGACGCCTGCTATTTATGAGTGGTTCTTTTCTTTCAATGCACAGAGGCTGCTCAGCTGTCAGCTAATTACCAGCCACTCCTTGTTTCTACAGTGACTCACCTGGGTATCATTACCTGTCTCATTAGTCCAGCTTAGAGTCAGCCCCTTTTGGCTTTTTAAACAGCTTTGCTCATTTCCTCTGTGCCCTTGCAAGGTCTGTGATCTCCAGTGTGTTCCTGTGTAGGGATGAGCCGAACATACCCGCGTTCGGTTCGCACCAGAACCGTCGAACAGACCGACCGTTCGCGTGAAGTCAATGGGAATCGAACGTTCGAATTCAAAAACGCTCATTTTAACCACTTAAGACCCGGACCAATACGCTGGCAAATGACCCAAGGGGTTTTTGCGATTCGGCACTGCGTCGCTTTAACAGACAATTGCACGGTCGTGCGACGTGGCTCCCAAACAAAATTTGCGTCCTTTTTTTCCCACAAATAGAGCTTTCTTTTGGTGGTATTTGATCACCTCTGCGGTTTTGATTTTTTGCGCTATAAACAAAAATAGAGCGACAATTTAAAAAAAATGCAATATTTTTTACTTTTTGCTATAATAAATATCCCCCAAAAATATATAAAAAAACATTTTTTTTCCTCAGTTTAGGCCGATACGTATTCTTCTACATATTTTTGGTAAAAAAAATCGCAATAAGCGTTTATCGGTTGGTTTTCGCAAAATTTATAGCGTTTACAAAAGAAGGGATAGTTTTATTGCATTTTTATTAATTATTTTTTTTTTTACTACTAATAGCGGCGATCAGCGATTTTTTTCGTGACTGCGACAATATGGCGGACACTTCGGACAATTTTTACACATTTTTGGGACAATTGTCATTTTCACAGCAAAAAATGCATTTAAATTGCATTGTTTACTGTGGAAATGACAGCTGCAGTTTGGGAGTTAACCACAGGTGGCGCTGTAGGGAATGTGTACCTAATGTGTGTGTTTACTACTGTAGGGGGGTGTGGCTGTAGGTGTGACGTCATCGATCGCGTCCCCCTATTACAGGGATGACGCGATCGATGCTCCGGCCACAGAGAAGCACGGGGAAGCCGTGTGTACACACGGCTCTCCCCGTTCTTCCGCTCCAGGGACAGATCGCCGCACTGCAACGAATCCCGCGGTCCCGTTCCTGGAGCTTCGGACCGGGTCGCGGGGGCGCGCCCGCGACCCACGGCTGGGTACTAAAACCAACGTATATATACGTTGATGTGCCCAGCCGTGCCATTCTGCCGACGTAAATCTGCAGGAGGCGGTCCTTAAGTGGTTAAAGACCAATATTCAAGTTATTGTTGGAAAACGTCTTTGAGAACCCGGGTCTTGCCCCATGGAAAAAAGATTAAAAAGTGGTCGTTTTTTCAGGAGCAGGACTCCTGAAAGAATGACCTTTTTTAAAACTTTTTTTTCTATTGATACATGTTCCCTCGGGCAAGACCCAGGTTCTCAAAGACGTTTTCACAGGCAAACTATAGACACCCATCAGGTACAATATTTAAAGGAATTTTTCATTTTTTTTTTTTTTTAAGTTAAGCATCATTAAAATCACTGCTCCAGGAGCAGTGATTTTATTGATGCTTAAATAAAATTCCTTTAAATATTGTACCTGCTGGGTGTCTATACCTGTGATAACATCTTTAAATAGCACAATCACCTGCCTGCCAGTAAATTAGGAAGAACTGATCTATCTAAGCTATACAGTGTATAAATATATGTACAACTCCTAGGGATGTATATATATCCTCTACACCTTGTAAATTAAGCTAAACTGACTACCCTGCCTGCCTACTCTTTCTAGCTATCTAAAAAGACAATCTCTCTGTCTCTCTGACTGCTTTTATTAACAAGCCGGAACACACTACACGAGGCCGCCCAGCAGGCGGCCTTATATAGTGTGGGGCGTGTGCTAAAGCCCTGAGCCATAATTGGCCAAAGCCACCCAGGCTTTGGCCAATTATGGCTCTTCGTTTTTTGCGCGCTGTGATTGGCCAAGCATGCGGGACATACAGCATGCTTGGCCAATCATCAGCGTGCAATGCCGCAGTAAATTATGGGCCATTTTGCGTCACTCAAATTTGGCGCGAACCACCGATTTTGTTCGAATTTCGTCGAACGTACAAACAGACAATGTTTGAGTCGAACATACGTTTGTATGGAACGCGAAGCTCATCCCTATTGCTGTGTATGACTTAGCCTGGCGGACTTCTTTTCCGATACCTGTTCCTGATTTTGCTCCTTATTACTCGGACTTCTGGCTTCCTAAGCCTGGCTCATCTCATTACCCACTCAAGCATCCAAACCCTGGCTTCAGTTTTTGACTGAAATGTGTTATTTTTTGTTATTTTATTAAGGGAGGACGTTATTGCATCCACTAATATTATTGCTGGGGTAAATTATTGAATCTGCTGACACCAGCGCTAAGGGATATTACTGCATCTACTGACACCAAAGCTGGGGGTTATAATTGCATCCAGTGACACCAACACTAGGCATTGTTATTGCTGCCACAGTGGGGCTTATATTACTCTAATTTTTTCTTTGAGTACCTCTAGGCCCTACTTTTTCTAAAACATAGCAAAGCAAAGAGAAATGGCTGCCATACTGCAATCCAACACCCATTTTATTGACCATGACCATCTTTGGCCATATCTACTTATTCAATCATGTCAAACAGTTATTATTTTGGAATACAAATAATAGGGATGTTATTGACAAAAGTAGTGGTAAAGTGTTTTCCGATTTTAGGTATTGGGTTTACATCTATTTGAAGCCTTGGGGCTCTGTCCCTTATTCAGAGTTTTGCTTTTTGATTTCCTGTATGAATACGTTTGGAAACCTTTCTAAGTGCTCATACTAACGGCCGACTTACACATTTAAATGTATTTATTCTTCATGGTGTTGCCAAAATACGAACCTTGGCATAAAAAACATAATATTAGTTAAAAGAATAGCCTGTTGTGTCCTTTTCCACACTGTCTCCAGTGCTCAATTTGATTAGTATAGCCTTTCAGCTCCATTGTAAAATAATGCAGTAGATCGAGTAACATAATACTATTATTTTAATGCATAAACACCACAATATGAACCCCTCATGAGCTAAACAATAAGATAATAAGGGAAATTCATTTTGACAATATTAGGGGAACATATTGAGAGACAGAAGGACCTGAACCTTACAGTCTGAAAAGGGGAATTTTAAGAGGGATGAAAAGAGTAAGAGTATGTTGTTTGAATTCATGAAAAGCAATTGAAATGCTATGCCAAACAGATGCATTAGAATGGTACGGTAAAAGTTAGCTTACAGAATCAACAATCAGCCTCAAATATCAGCAATGTAACAAATGTATAATTTTTATTTTTCACTGCCATTATTTTTGTTGCCAAACAGCTTTTACTTATTATATAAATGTGTGTGTTAGTTATTATTAAATTACAAAGTACCTAGACACAGAAGCTCCCTGTGTATGATTCAGTGGGTAGGGCCATTCCTAGCGTGATTTTCACCCAAAGTCCAATCACTCTCAAGCAAAAGCATGGCTCTTCGTGGAAGACGGAGCAATCAGCCTCAAGCAGAAAATTTCAAACATGATGAAAATGTTCCACCACTGCCTTCCCATTGACTTCAGTCAGTCCATGTCTCCAGTGCTATTAAATAAAGCCTCTGATGGAAATAAAAATTTCCAACATCCTTAGATCGACTTCTGTTTAGCAGGAATGGCCATAGATGGGTTTGCCCGGTCCCTGCTGGACAACTTAAAGTGGAGTTCCACCCAAAAATGGAACTTCCAATTTTTGGAATCCCCCCCTCTCTCTGGTGTCACATTTGGCACCTTTCAGGGGGGAGGAGGGAGCATATACCTGTGTAATACAGGTATTTGCTCCCACTTCCTGGCATAGATCACCGTGGTGATTGCGGTGACCTACTCCACTTCCGGTGTCTACACTGTCCTCCCCTGCTATCTTCTGGGAGACACACGGGTCCCAGAAGACAGCAGGGACTAGTGGGGACACGCAGTGCGACTCGTGCATGCGCAGTAGGGAACCAGGAAGTAAAGCCACACGGCTTCACTTCTTGATTTCCTCACCAAGGATGGCGGCGGCAGCAGCTGAGAGCCGACACACATTTTGGCTTTCAGCTGCCGACATCACGGGCGCACTGGACAAGTAAGTGCCCATATATTAATAATTAAAAGTCAGCAGCTGCAGTATTTGTAGCTGGCTTTTAATATTATTAAAATATATAAAAAGGTATATATATATTAAAAGGTGCAGCGTGGTGCGGCAGGAATAACACTCAGTAGTCCCAATGCAATGAAAGACCTTGTATTGAAATAATGCAGAGACAGTTTTCAGATATCCCAATGGCAAGGTAACCCAACCGGGATCACTCCCAGTTCCAACAGCGTGTAGAGAGCAGGATGCAGCCAAATGGACAGCGCCTGTAGAGAAGGTAAGAATGCGACCTGGCTGTCTTTTGCCCAAACAGGCAGGTGTCCAGAGAAGCTGCCTAAGCTTTCCCTTCTCATCAGGAACCTTTCACTGCCACTAGTTCTGCCACCACCAGGTGGGGTACCTGACCCTACTCTACTAACTTGCAAATGCACATAAAACCTGGAAGCCAGGCCCTAAAAAGGCTCTGTCTGACCCAAGATGGCCACCAGAGTCACATGAGGTGGCAGCATCCAATGGGATAGCTTCCCCAGTTAACCAGGAACTATGTTCCTCTTGACTTCCCCTCCAACTGCAGTGCTGCTGCGGGAAAGCGCCACCTGCCATGGAGAAAGTAGACTGCACCTGCCTACAAATATGTAGCAACGAAGGTAGGAGCTGCTGGATTTTTTACGGGCTATCCTGTTCTTCCTACTGGTGACCTGCCCTGTAGCTGCAGCCAGAAACTGACCCATCAATTCTTCAATTATTTTTTTGCAATTTACCAGCTAATCAGTCTATGAAAAGAGGAGTAGGGGTACCCGATACCCAAAAAATGCAGCAAAAATCTCTTCACACAATAGACTTCTTAAGCCTTGTACACACGACCAGTCCATCCGATGAGAACGGTCTGATGGACCGTTGTCATCGGTTAACCGATGAAGCTGACTGATGGTCTGATGTGCCTACACACCATCGGTTAAAAAAACTATTGTGTTAGGACGGGGTGACGTAAAACAAAATGAAGTTCAACGCTTCCAAGCATGCGTTGACTTGATTCTGAGCATGCGTGGATTTTTAACCGATGGTCGTGCCTACTAAGGATTGGTTTTGAGCTATCGTTTAGGAATCCATCAGTTAAATTTAAAGCAAGTTGGCTTTTTTTTAATCAATGGTTAAATAACCTATGAGGCCCACACACGATCGGTTTTGACCAATGAAAACGGTCCATCAGACCGTTGTTCTATGTTTAACCTATCGTGTGTACGAGGCCTCACTTTAAGCTCTAACAGGCATCTTCCAGCACCTTTGTCAAGGGTGAAGTGAACTCTGTGGGCCTGGCAACCTTTAGTATCTTTGACCTTTGCCACTGACTAGACAAAGAGTCTTCAGAACTTTCTCTCAGGCCAGTTTAGGACAGTAGACCCAGGTGGAAGCTATGGAACAAACATTCTATTTTTGCTCTGACTTACTTCTCCAGGCAAAGGGCATGGGAGGCAAATACAGGATCTACCTGGAGATATATCCTAACCAGGCAGTAGCCCAGGAAGCAAGAACTGTACCCAGTCCTTGTACACACGACTGTTTTCCCCAGGCAGAATCCATCCGGTCGTGTGTACGTTTTTCATCAAGGAAACTGTTGAGGAACTTGACGAGCAAAAAAGAGAGCAAGTTCTCTTTTTCCTCGTCAGGAGTCTAAATTGGCTCATCGTGTTCCTCGTCGGGCTGCTTTTCGACGAGAAACTTGAGCGTGTGTATGCTTAGAAACCCATGCACCTTCGGTAAAAGTAGCGTTTGTAATGGAAATAGCACATTTGTCACGCTGTAGCAGACTGAAAAGTGCAAATGTCTCTTACCAAACTTTTTCCTAACATGCAGTAACATAAGATTAGCAAAAGCAGCCCCAAGGGTTGTGCCAGTGGAATCGAACTTCCCCTGCCGTTGTATGTGTTGAAGTCACCGCGTTTGAGAACGAGGAGATTTGGTCTTGACAGTGTGTACGCAAAGCAAGCTTGTCGAGTTCCTCGACAAGCCTAACAAGGAACTCGACGAGGAAAACGATGTGTTTAGCCCGACGAGTTCCTCGGTCGTGTGTATGAGGCCTTATCCTCACCAGGCACAGCATGGGAGGCAATGACCTTTTTAGAAGGTCTCTCCAAATATTTTTTTTTGTTATCCAGCCTACCAGCCTACATCACTTGCAGAAATTCATTAGTGATTGGCTAAGGAAGAAAACATATTTGCAACTCAATACATTAAGATGAATTTATCAAAACTGGAGCAGACAGAATCTGGAGCTGCTGTGTATGACGAACAATCAGCTTCTATCTTTCATTTTCAAAGATTAACTGAACAAGCTGAACATATAGTGAAGAAAAATACCCCAGATGATGTCTTGCTAGATGAAACACTTCGGGACGTACCGCACTGGCACAACACAACTGCGTTCTTCTTGTGATCACATTATACAAAGGCCTGTTTTTATCTACATTGATGTAAGTGCAATACTTTATTTCATACATTTTAAGCCAAGGATTTATGCCCTGTACACACAATCGGTTCATCCGATGAAAACAGTCTGATGTATTTTTTCAATAAATATCCGATGAAGCTGACTTTCATCAGTCTTGCCTACACACCATCAGTTAAAAAAACAATCGTGTCAGAACGTGGTGACATAAATAACAACGACGTGCTGAGAAAAATGAAGTTCAATGCTTCCGAGCATGCATCGACTTGATTCTGAGCATGAGTGGATTTTTAACCAATGGACGTGCCACAGGCGATCGGTTTTTTAACCATCAGATCATTTTAAAACAAGTCCCTATTTTTTTCACCGATGGATAAAAAACATGATGGGGCCCACACACGATTAGTTCGTCTGATGTAAACGGTCCATCAGACTGTTTTCATCAGACGAACCGATCGTGTGTACGTGGTATTATGCTGTGTGGTGATTTTCTTCCCCTGAATGACTCCTTCCTGTTGATTGGTGGAGCAGATGAGTCTCTATTAGTGTTGCTCACGAATATTCGCATTGCGAATATTCGCTACGAATATTGCATATTCGCGAATAACTCGAATATCGCGGCGAATATTCGCTATGGCGAATATTCGTTTTTTTTCAAATTTATTTTTAAAACAGATCACATCCTAGTGATCTCCATCGATGTCTAAAAGCATTGCTGGTATGATTAGAGAGAGACCCTGGGCCGAGTAGCTGATGCAATTCTTTTATGTTGCCGAAAATTCGCATTGCGACTTTTCGGCAACATAAAATAATCGCATCAGCTACTTGGCCCTTCTTTTGCATCAGAGCCAATCAGAATAACTCGAATATTCGGCAAAAGGAATATTGCGCGATATTCCTTTTGCAGAATATTCAAGTTATTCTGATTGGCTCTGATGCAAAAGAAGGGCGGAGAAGATAATCGCGCAATAGGAATATTGCGCGATTATCTTCTCCGCCCTTCTTTTGCCCCCTTATTCTCCTTTCTTTTAAGTAGAGTTAGTGTAGAGTTAGTGTTTAGTGCATATTAGTTTAGTAATACAGGAAATGATCTCCGTTTATGAGAATTTCGCAATCATTTTCGCATTAGTGAAACTTCGCAAAAATTTTTTTGGATAAAATATCACGAATATTCTTCTATATATTCGCGCAATATCGCGAAATCGAATATGGCGTATTCCGCTCAACACTAGTCTCTATATGCTGTGCTTATAACGTTACACTTTCTTAATGCCGGTACTGGAAAGTTTGATTGGCGAATCTGGACTGCTGTACAACCCACATGCTGATTCCTGTTATGCTAAAGACCAGTATTGCTTGTTCAGCTCTCTGCTGCTGGAAGGTAACCCACGTCATTGGTAAAAGTACCCAATTACCTTCCCCTTTACCTTTGATGGTGAATTTGTTTCTCTGCTGAATCGATCACATATCTCTGTTTGGTCGTTTTTGGCTAAAAGTCTGAATATTTAAACAATATTTTGTACTTTTTGCTATAATAAATATCCCCAATTTAAAAAAAAAAAACTCAGTTTAGGCCGATATGTATTCTTCTACATGTTTCTGGTAATAAAAATCGCAATAAGCATATATTGATTGGTTTGCCCAAAAGGTATAGCGTCTACAAAATTGGGGATAGATTTATGGCGGTGATCTTTTTATCGGGACTGCGACATTATGGCAGACACATCTGACATTTTTGACACATTTTTGGGACCATTGGCATTTATACAGCAATCAGTGCTATAAAAATGCACTGATTACTGTAAAAGTGTCACTGGCAGGAAAGGGATTAAGACTAGGGGGCGATCAAGGGATTGATTGTGTTCCCTAGGTGTGTTTCTAACTGTAGGGGGTGGGGACTGACCTAGAGGAAATAACAGATCATGGTTTCTAGCTATTAAGAACTCACTATCTGTCTTTCCTCACAGAACAGGGATTTGTGTGTTTACACACACACGTCCCTGTTCTGCCTCTCGTGCCTGCGATCGCTCATGGCCGGCTGTCATCGC
Organism: Rana kukunoris; assembly: GCA_029574335.1. Taxonomy (NCBI): domain Eukaryota; kingdom Metazoa; phylum Chordata; class Amphibia; order Anura; family Ranidae; genus Rana; species Rana kukunoris. Next base: position 199,274,277 of record CM056055.1, on the reverse strand, counting down.
GACCGCCCGTCATGAGCATTGGCGCCCCCTTGATGTAGCGCGTCTGCTATCCCATGTAAAGGAGCCGCGATGACACGTGGGATCGTGCCGACCTGCCGCAGTATAATGACGGCGGCTGGTTGGCAAGCGGTTAATAGACATTATGGTTCTCAACATGGTTTATAGGAAATTCTATTAATGAATGTTCAAATCTACACTGTCACTCATATGTTTATATTATTACACATGTCACTAGTTACTTAGCGCTGCACTTAAATCCTTACCAAGCTGAACATAAAAGCTGATTGGTTGGCATGTACAGCTGCTCCAGATTTCGTTTTCCCCCAAATTGTTTCCTCTCATTCCCAAATAGAAAGTAGATACAAACAATAAGCCATGAATAAGCACTGATCCAGTGCGAAACGCGTCGGCTGTTCCTTGTTTCTACTGCTGTGACCCTATTTTTGTACATGCTGTCTATTGAATAAAAGACCACCCATCAGGTTTTGGAGTGCGGCTATCCATTTTTCTTTGTCTTCATTTTGCTTAGTGCACCGCCAGCACCCTCGGTATCCTGCACTACCTGTAACCATTTAGTGATCCCACCTGGAGCGGTGACTCCTTTCTCTCTAGATACAAACAATGTCCTTGAAAATGGGAGGACCCTAACAAACCCAAATAACAATGTACTACTAAATGTAGACTAGGGACATTCCAGCGTAAGGTTGGGGCCGTACACATGTTATTAGAAGTAGGAATATGTGGAAAATAAGCAGCTAAATGCTAACTTTCCCACTGGCTGCACTACCAGAATGCCCTTCATTTGCAAAACTTCTTCAAGTGAAGTCTGTAAGGAAAACCATCACTTTTGCAAGTGTCGATCTCCAGGGTCCCCTGCAGAGGTCACAGGTTCCTTCTGCTGACCATCACATCACTGCACATTAGTGGTGAGAGGTTGGTGGGAGGAACCGGTGACCAGAAAATCAACACTTCCAGAAATGTCAGTTTCCCTGAGGACGTCACATGAAGACATGGAGGGCGTTGGAAAGGTTAGTATTTACTTGCTTATTTTGTGAGATGGCGCTGGTGGGCACTGAGAGGGGGCACTGATGGGTGGCACTGATGAGGACTGGTTGGCAGCATTGATAGGCACTGATAGCTGGCACTGGTAGGTGGCACTGGAGGGCACTGCATAGCAACAGCACCTCTCCCTGTTCAGGACCGATGCCCCTCTGTCAAAAGACGGTGATCGAGGAAAAAAAAGCTGATTACCGATTTTCTGTTTACATCACGTAATCAGCTGTCATTGGCTGACAGCTGATCGTGTGGTCAGTGGCCGGAATCGGCAGCTTACGTTCTGTCCAGCTTATTGAAGGAAGGACATCTATTGAGCCTCTCCCGGCAATTGAGGCCCACACTGTAGCCATCATTCAGGTATAGTGTGTGCAGGAGGTGGTTAAACAGGATAAATTGCAATAAAACATGCACATTTTATGTGCAGTTACACTATTCATTTTTAAACTAATACTGCTAGAAAAGAAAAAAAAGATTAAATGTGTTGTGTTTAATTTTTTTGTGTTTAATTGTGTAAGGATTGATATTGTTGTAAGAGAATATCATGAAAAGAAAGCCTTGTTTGTCCTTAAAAAAAAACAAAACTATATATGCATTACCTTGTATTCTTTAGTAATGGCAAAGTTATTGCTGAATAAACAGATCCATAGAAGAAATGTGACTAATTTTTCTCCGACAGCAGGCTAAAACCTGCTGTTAGTTGATGTCGCAGAGATGGTCCAGGCTCTGAAAACTGTGGTCGAGATCCACCCAGATGTCTGGTCCAGCAGCTGGCTCAGCCTCTCAGAGAGTCACTGAGAGCCTGAGCCATCTAGTCCCACCCCCCTTCACAGCTCTGTGCTCCAATGCTAGAGGGGCAGTGCAGAGAGACAGTGATTAACAGTGATCAGCAGTGTTTGATGGCTCAGTTCTTGGTCTGGAACCAGCAAGGGACAGAAGCAGCAGTTGCATCCACCTAAGTGAGTATAATCTTTTTTTCCAGGAAACCCAAATTTCTCTTTAATATAAGGCTTATAAGAACAAATAAAACCTTTCTTGGACAAGGCGCTATTTCCTTGGATTCTAGAAACCAAGTAGCCATTCCAAACAAATCAGTTCTAATCAACCACAATTTTTCTCTTCAAAAGTGTTTATTAGACATGTGCACAGAAAAGTTTTTTTTTGTTCCGTTTCGTATGGTCCCGTCTGTTCGTTTCTGTTCGTTTTTCGTAAGACGCCCGTTTTCCTGTTTGTTCCCGTTCGTTTGTCGTACGACGTGATTTTTTTCGTATTCCGATCGTTTCGTATTTCCGTTACCGTTTTATTTTCGTACATGCGGGATGATTCGTTATTCTGTTTAATTCATGTTCGTTTCTTGTTAGACAATAATTATCGTGAATTTTCGTCAATTTGCATTCTGTGTATCTTGAATGCTTTTCTTTTGTTAGTGTCACTTGTATGTTCATTGTTCAATGACATCTATAACAAAATAATTTCATTATGTATATTGAATGAATTCCTTTTTCTGTTATAGGTGTCATATCAACATACGAAAATAACAAAAGAAACGGGTTCAAATGCAAATCTTTTGTTTGTTTTTTTTGAATGGCCAGAGAGTTAGGCTGGCCATAAATGATACAATTTTCTGTGCAATTTTCTTTAGATTTACCTTCAACTATGTAGCGCAAGGGCCTGCCTGATTGCATACAATTGAAAGTGTTGTTTAGTTTGACCTCATATATGGTTTTTGGTAAATCTAAAAGAAAATTGTACAAGAAAATTGAACATGTATGGCCAGCCTCAGTGAAAGCAGCTTCTCTTTTGTGCAGAATAGTTAGTGAGTACACTTGTACAGTAAAGCCTAATAAACTTTTCTGTGGATTTTCATCTGAAGGGAGATCAGTTGGCCAGACTTTTGAACCCAAAAATGGTTTTCTGATGCAGTTTAAAAACGAACAAATTTTCTGAGAACGATCGGAAAACGATCGTTTTTATGTTTGTTGTTAAAATAGTCTGACCAAGTGTATGGGGCTTAAGAATACTATTGTTAAGCCCCATACACTTGGTCAGACTATTTTAACAACAAACATAAAAACGATCGTTTTCCGATCGTTCTCAGAAAATTAGTTCGTTTTTAAACTGCATCAGAAAACCATTTTTGGGTTCAGAAGTCTGGCCAACAAAAGATTTGCATTTGAACCTGTTTCTTTTGTTATTTTCGTATGTTGATATGACACCTATAACAAAAAAATTGCCTTCAGTATTTTGAATACACAGAAAAAAGAAAAAGGAAATCATTCAATATACATAATGAAATTCTTTTGTTATAGATGTCATTGAACAATAAACATACAACTGAAAACGAACACAAAACGGATTCAAACAAAATACACAATGCAAACCTCTTGATACAGATTTAATTTTCGTTATTTTGCCATTTTCGTTTTGTCGTTTTTTCCCGTCGGATCGTTCGTTCGTATTTGCGGTCGTTCGTTATGCGGCTCATCGGTTATCCCGTCGTTTTCGTATTTTTGTGCTTTACCATTTTCGTATGTACACATTATCCCGCGGGTACGAAAATGAACATTTTCGTACGAAAATAACATTCGTACGAACGGGAATGCACATATCTAGTGTTTATATAAAAAACGCTGAATACCAAACAGATATAAAATATACAAATGAATGCAGCTCTGTATTGATGAATATATCATTTTTTTTATAGAAAACTATTTAAGTGAATTGAATTTTACACCTTTTGGGCCAGATTCACGTACCCGCTGCGTCGGCGTAGCGTATGCCATTTACACTACGTCGCCGCAACTTAAATGAGCAAGTGCCGTATTCTCAAAGCACTTGCTCTGTAAGTTGTGGCGGCGTAGTGTAAATGGCCCGGTGTATCCCCGCGTAAATGAAAGGGGGCAGCTTGTATTTAAATTAAGCGCGCCCCCGCGTCGATCGAACAGCGCATGCGCCAGCCGGGAAAAAAGCCCAGTGCGCATGCTCCAGCTCACGTCGGAAAACGTAGTTGAAACCGACGTGAAAATTACGCGATCGTCACTTACGCAATGCCCTATTCGCGAACGACTTAGTTAAACGACGTTACCGATGGAAAAAGACGACGCTGTCCCGACGCCATACTTAACATGGCATACGACGGACCTTCGTAAACTTACCCTTGATACAGCAGGGGTAAGTTTACGCTTACGGAAACTACGTAAACGACGACGGGATTCGGCGTATCTTGCTCATTTGCATAAGCAAATGAGAAATCGACGTAAACGCCACCTATCGGCCGGCGTAACATTACATTTAAGATCTGACGGTGTAAGATTATTACGCCAGTCGGATCTTAGCATAAATCCAGCGTATCATGTTTTCAGGATAGAAAACAATGATACGCCGGCAGGAAATTCGAATTACGCCGGTGCATCTACCAGCTTGGCACATCTAGAGTGACATTTTAGTCCATTCTATAGCTCATTAGCTCAAGCTCTGCCAGATTGGATGGAGAGCGTCTGTAAACAGCAATTTTGAAGTTCTGCCACAGATGCTCAATTGGATTTAGGTCTGGACTTTGACTGGGCCTTTCTAACACATGAATATGCTTTGATCTAAACCAGGGGTCTCAAACTGGCGGCCCTCCAGCTGTTGCAAAACTACAAGTCCCATCATGTCTCTGCCTGAGGGAGTCATGCTTGTAACTGTCAGCCTTGCAATGCCTCATGGGACTTGTAGTTTCACAACAGCTGGAGGGACGCCAGTTTGAGACCCCTGATCTAAACCATTCCATTGTAGCTCTGGCTGTATGTTTAGGGTCGTTGTCCTGCTGGAAGGTGAACCTCCGCCCCAGTCTCAAGTCTTTTGCAGATTCTAACATGTTTTCTTCTAAGATTGCCCTGTATTTGGCTCCATCCATCTTCCCATCAACTCTGATCAGCTTCCCTGTCCCTGTGGGAAAAAAGAATCAACATGCTGCCACCACCGTGTTTCATAGCGTTTTTGCTTTTAGGCCAAAAAGTACAATTTTAGTCTCATCTGACCCGAGCACCTTCTTCCACATGTTTGCTGCATCTCCACATGGTTTCTCGCAAACTGAAAACGGGACTTTTTATGACTTTTTTTTCAACAATGGCTTTCTTCTTGCCGCTCTTCCATAAAGACCAGATTTGTGGAGAGCACGACTAATGGTTGCCTTGTGGACAGATTCTCCCACCTGAGCTGCGGATCTCTACAACTCCTCCAGAGTTACCATGGTTAAACTTCTCTGATGAATGCTCTCCTTGCCCGGCCTGTCAGTTTAGGTGGGCGGCCATGTCTTTGTAGGTTCACAGTTGTTCCATTTGTTCCAGTTTTCGTTCCATTTTCGGACGATGGCTTGAACAGTGCTCCGTCAGATGTTTAAAGCTTGGGATATTTTTTTATAATCTATAATCTAAACCCTGTTTTAAACTTCTCCACAACTTTATCCTTGACTTGTCTGGGGTGTTTCTTGGCCTTCATTCAGCCGTTTGTTCACTAAGGTTCTCTAACAAACCTCTGAGGGCTTCACAGAACAACTGTATTTATACTGAGAATAAATTACACACAGATAGACTCTATTTACTAATTTGGTAACTTCTGAAGGCAATTGGTTTCACTAGATTTTAGTTAGGGGTATCAGAGTAAAGGGGACTGAATACGAATGCACGCCACACTTTTCACATATTTATTTTGAAAATCATTTATCATTTTCCTTCCACTTCCCCCTTATGGGCCACTTTGTATTGGTCTATCACATAAAATCCCAATAAAATACATTTATGTTTTTGGTTGTAACAGGACAAAATGTGGAAAATATCAAGGGGTATGAATACTTTTCCAAGGCACTGTATGAGTTCAGCTGATTGCTTGGAGGTTGGCTTATAATACAGGTAGGCTTTAGATCAGGGGTCTCCAAAGTTTCTAAACAAAGGGCCAGTTTACTGTCCTTCAGACATTACGGGGGCTGGACTGTGACCATCAGGAGTAGAAAAAGTCCTGACATCAGTGAGGAGGAAAAAAATGCCTTATCGTTTGTTTCAGTGCCTCATCATTGGTGTCAGTGGGGGGGGGAGATTGTGCCCCATTCTTGATGTCACTGGGAAGAATTGTGCCCCATCATTTGTATCAATGGGGTCAATGGGGTTTGTGCCATTGGGAGAAATTGTGCCCCATCATTGGGCCCCATTGTTGGGTTTAATTGAGAGTAATGGTGCCCGATTATTCGATGTCATTGGGCCCCATTGGGAGGAATTGTGCTCCATTCTTTGGTTTCATTGGGCCCCATTGGGAGGAATTGTGCTCCATTATTGGGTGTCATTGGGCCCCATTGGGAGGAATTGTGCTCCATTATTGGGTGTCATTGGGCCCCATTGGGATGAATTGTGCCCCATTATTTAGTGTCATTGGGCCCCATTGGGATGAATTCTGCCCCATTATTGAGTGTCATTGGGCCCCATTGGGAGGAATTGTGCCCTATTATTGGGTGTCAATGGGGCCAATTGTTTGTGTCATTGGGAGAAATTGTGCCCCATCATTTGGCCCCATTGTTGGGTTTAATTGGGAGTAATGGTGCCCGATTATTGGGTGTCATTGGGCCCCATTGAGATGAATTCTGCCCCATTATTGAGTGTCATTGGGGCCCATTGGGAGGAATTGTGCCATATTATTGGGTGTCAATGGGGCCAATTGTTTGTGTCATTGGGAGAAATTGTGCCCCATCATTGGGCCCCATTGTTGGGTTTAATTGGGAGTAATGGTGCCTGATTATAGGGCGTCATTGGGCCCCATTGGGAGGAATTGTGCCCCATTATTGGGTTTCATTGGGCCCCATTGGGAGGAATTGTGCTCCATTATTGGGTGTCATTGGGCCCCATTGGGATGAATTGTGCCCCATTATTGAGTGTCATTGGGCCCCATTGGAATGAATTCTGCCCCATTATTGAGTGTCATTGGGCCCCATTGGGAGGAATTGTGCCCTATTATCAGGTGTCATTGGGCCCCATTGGGAGGAAATGTGCTCCATTATTGAGTGTCATTGGGCCCCATTGGGATGAATTCTGGCCCATTATTGAGTGTCATTGGGCTCATTGTTGGTCCTATTGGGAAGAATTGTGCCCTTTCATTGGTGTCATTGGGGGGTGGATTATGGCCCCAAGGGCCGGGTAAAAGCAAGCAATGGGCCACATCTGGCCCCTGGGCCGTAGTTTGGAGACCACTGCTTTAGACACTCAGTCAATAAAATAAAAGTAGTAACAACTAGTGTTGCTCACGAATATTCGCATTGCGAATATTCGCTACGAATATTGCATATTCCAGTATTCGCGAATAACTCGAATATTGCGGCGAATATTCATATTTTTTCAAATTTATTTGTAAAACAGATCACATCCTAGTGATCTCCATCGACGTCTAAAAGCATTGCTGGTATGATTAGAGAGAGACCCTGGGCCGAGTAGCTGATGCGATTCTTTTATGTTGCCGAAAATTCGCATTGCGAATTTTCGGCAACATAAAAGAATCGCATCAGCTACTCGGCCCTTCTTTTGCATCAGAGCCAATCAGAATAACTCGAATATTCGGCAAACGGAATATTGCGCGATATTCCTTTTGCCGAATATTCGAGTTATTCTGATTGGCTCTGATGCAAAAGAAGGGCGGAGAAGATAATCGCGCAATAGGAATATTGCGCGATTATCTTCTCCGCCCTTCTTTTGCCCCCTTATTCTCCTTTCTTTTAAGTAGAGTTAGTGTAGAGTTAGTGTTTAGTGCATATTAGTTTAGTAATACAGGAAATGATCTCCGTTTATGAGAATTTCGCAATCATTTTCGCATTAGCGAAATTTCGCAAAATTTTTTTTGGATAAAATATCACGAATATTCGATATTAGCGAATATTCGCGAATATTCTTCTATATATTCGCGCAATATCGCGAAATCGAATATGGCGTATTCCGCTCAACACTAGTAACAACCCATAATCTGATATTTAAAATTACTGGTAATTTTTTTTTTTTTTACTTACTAGGGGTATAGGAAGGCAGTGTACCTTCTTGGACTTCCAGTAAGGATACAATGAAATAGTAAGCACAAATGCTTTAGTAGTAATCAATAGCTTGAAAGATCATTTGCTTGCAGAGCTTGCAATCTAATTTCAATTAAAAGGGCTTCATTGTACACATGTCTCTTGTTCCATAGGGACAATCTCTTTCATATAATGTCTGTCTGGAAGAATGTACTTCACATATTGGGATTAACCTTCCATATTTTGCCTAGTAAGAGTGAAAGTGAGACGTACTCCGGGGATTAAGTGATTTTAAGCTCACAGTCACTCATTGATGGAGATTCCTGGCAAGTGTCCATCAGTTACCAGGAAACACTTCAATTCAAGCTGTGTCAGCAATTTCTTCTCCAGTGTCCATCTAGGATGGGAATTACAGGAGTCCGATGAGTACATAGAGCCAGAATGATCCTATCTAAATATAAAGGGACAGGCAATACAAATACATGAGATCTAGCTTCAGAGCCAGTTCAGGAAACAAGTTAAATCAAGAGTACTACCAACACTATACAGCGATTCCATTGCAGTCAGATTCAGCAGGCTTTTCTGTGTGCTTCTGGGAAGGATGGTTACTTATTGGACACATGCTTTTGTACTGATCTGCCTTTCTTTTTACCCACTTCCATACCGAGCACTTACGCACCTTCCTGCCCAAGCCAATTTTCAGCTTTCAGCGCTGCAGCACTTTGAATGACAAGTGCGCTCATGCTGCACTGTACCCAAACATTTGTTTTATCATTTTGTTCCCACAAATAGAGCTTTATTTTGGTGGTAGTTGATTACCTCTGCGATATTTATTTTTTGCGCAACAACTAAAAAAAGACCGAAAATTTAGAAAAACATTTTTTTTCTTTTTTTGTAAATAAGTACGTTTTCTTATTCAAGTATGGGCACTGATATGGCGGCACTGATAGGCGGCACTGATAGGCGGCGCTGGTATGCGGCACTGATGGGCAATTATAGGCGGCACTGATGGGTACTTATGGGTGGCACAGATGGGCACTGATAGGTGGGCACTGGGCATGGATGGGCACTGAGAGGTGGCACTAATGGACACTGATGGACACTGAGGGGTGGCACTGATGGCATTGCTGGACATCACTTCAGTCAGTGCCCATGTTGCCAGTCAGTGCCCATTTGTGGGCACTGATTGGCATCTACTGTGCTATTTTTTTTATTGTTTTTTATTGTTGCCTATCATTGCTTTATTGTTGTTTTATTGGATCCTGGCGGCTTTCCTGGTGGTCCAGTGTGGGCATCCGAGGGGGGGCTGCGCTGATTGTTTAAACAATCAGCGCATACCCCCCTGTCAGGAGAGCCGCTGATAGGCTCTCCTCTACTTGCGTCTGTCAGACGCGAGTGAGGAAGAACCGATCAACGGCCCTTTCTGTTTACATCATGATTGGCCGTGATTGGACACGGTTGATCACGTGGTAAAGAGCCTCCGCCGAAGGATCTTTACCGAGATCAGAGATGCAGGGTGTCAGGCTGATACCCCGCATCACCAATCGCCGCGCTGCGCGCCCCCACTGGAGCGTGCTAGCATGTTATCCTGCTGGACGTCAATAGAATTATGGCATTTTTGTTATTATTATTTTTTTTTACTAGTAATGGTGGCAATCTGATTTTTATTGGGACTGCGACATTATGGCAGACACATCGGACACTTTTGACCCATTTTTGGAACCATTGACAATTTTACAGCGATCAGTGCTATAAAAATGCACTGCTTACTGTAAAAATGTCACAGGCAGGGAGGGGGTTAACACTAGGGGGCGATCAAGGGGTTACATGTGTTCCCTAATGTTTGTTCTAACTGAAGGGGGGATGGGACTGACTAGGGGAAATGACAGATTGCTGTTGTTATCAGTCATTTGTCTACTCCTAATGATTTGGAACAGCGATCGGTCTCCTCCTCAAGTTAGTCCCATGCCCCAGAGTTAGAAACACCTATTAGGGAACACATTTAACCCCTTGATCGCCCCCTAGTGTTAATCCCTTCTCTGCCAGTGACATTTACACAGTAATCAGTGCATTTTTTTAGCACTGTATACATGTTAATGGTCCCAAAAAAGTGTCAAAATTGTCCGATCTGTCTGCTGCAATGTCACAGTTCTGATAAAAATCGCTAATCACTGACATTACTAGTGCCGCCTACACGTGCCCACCAGGGCTGCCTATCAGTGCCCATCAGAGCCACCTATCAGTGCTCATTAGTGCCACCTATCAGTGTGGCATATTAGTGCCACCTAATGAGTGACCATAAGTGCCACCTCATTATTGCAACCTATCAGTGCCCATCAGTGTCGCCTCATCAGCGCACATCAGTGAAGGAGAAAAATTACTTATTTACAAAATTAACTGACAGAAACTAAGAAAAGCAATTTTTTTTCTAAATGTTCGGTCTTTTTTTTGTAAAAAATAAAAATCCCAGCAGTGTTTAAATACCGGTATTTGTGTGGAAAATCTCGCGCCAATGTGGGGGAGGGGTGAGAAAATTAAAATAGAAAAGCTGCTCCCTGGATAAATCAATGGGTTGAATTATAACAATTGTGTGCGTGGAATAGGGGCGCTAAAAGAAAATTGAATAAATAGGTGAATAAATACAACCTATCCCAATATAAACATAAATCCTTATTGCAAACTATTTATAAAATGTGCAATTTACATATAAAGTCAATGGTAATGACAACACCTGCAGTGAAATAGTGTGCAATTACATATAAATAAGATATTGTTGAACAATATACAATATACAGTGAAATGTATAGTGACCATAAATAATATTAAAGTGCTCCGTGCTCAAAATCCTTGTGGTAGGTTCCACCTTCACCAATGGGACACCTCAAGTGGGGATGGATGGCTCCTTACCAGATGATGTTGACCTAAATTAAGGTCAATAGAGCTTGGGTAACAACACCTTTCACATGGGGATTCCAATGTAGTTTGACGAGTATTGCAGATGTCATAAAGAAAAAGGAAGAACAGCTCCCATAGTGTAAAACTATTTATTAAGATGTAAAATTACAAATACACAGTGCCAAGTGGCCTCTTACTTGAATAAGTGCCCGTATCCCGGCACTGAGGCTGTAAGCTTGTAAGTATGGAGAGAGAAGCGAAAACCGGCGTGCGTTCCACTGCAGTGCGCGAGGAAACCAGATAACCGGATGTGAATAATCAATGCGTGCCCAGGTACCGCCTCGACGTACGTTTCGATATGATCGTCATCAGGAAGCGTACCTGGCGCACGCTAAGGGCTATTGATATAGGCCTGTCAATCACCAGATGGGAGGGGCAATACGATACTACAACAGCCTCTGTTCCGGTTGTGGCAGCCATACAATAAACAATCGTGACACAGAAATCAAAAAGCGCGTTCGCAACCATTTGCAGTATGCAAACGTAACCGCAGATTCGAAATACAAAAACATACTCAAGTGGCAAACATATCCCCAGATATTAAATAACAGTCCGTAGATACAAATGAGTAATGTCAGTCTCCAAACCACAGTTTAAATAAAAAACAAGTGTGCATATACATGTAAATGAAAATGCATGAATATTAACTGGGTAGTACCATCCTACAGTTAATATTCATGCATTTTCATTTACATGTATATGCACACTTGTTTTTTATTTAAACTGTGGTTTGGAGACTGACATTACTCATTTGTATCTACGGACTGTTATTTAATATCTGGGGATATGTTTGCCACTTGAGTATGTTTTTGTATTTCGAATCTGCGGTTACGTTTACATACTGCAAATGGTTGCGAACGCGCTTTTTGATTTCTGTGTCACGATTGTTTATTGTATGGCTGCCACAACCGGAACAGAGGCTGTTGTAGTATCGTATTGCCCCTCCCATCTGGTGATTGACAGGCCTATATCAATAGCCCTTAGCGTGCGCCAGGTACGCTTCCTGATGACGATCATATCGAAACGTACGTCGAGGCGGTACCTGGGCACGCATTGATTATTCACATCCGGTTATCTGGTTTCCTCGCGCACTGCAGTGGAACGCACGCCGGTTTTCGCTTCTCTCTCCATACTTACAAGCTTACAGCCTCAGTGCCGGGATACGGGCACTTATTCAAGTAAGAGGCCACTTGGCACTGTGTATTTGTAATTTTACATCTTAATAAATAGTTTTACACTATGGGAGCTGTTCTTCCTTTTTCTTTATGACATCTGCAATACTCGTCAAACTACATTGGAATCCCCATGTGAAAGGTGTTGTTACCCAAGCTCTATTGACCTTAATTTAGGTCAACATCATCTGGTAAGGAGCCATCCATCCCCACTTGAGGTGTCCCATTGGTGAAGGTGGAACCTACCACAAGGATTTTGAGCACGGAGCACTTTAATATTATTTATGGTCACTATACATTTCACTGTATATTGTATATTGTTCAACAATATCTTATTTATATGTAATTGCACACTATTTCACTGCAGGTGTTGTCATTACCATTGACTTTATATGTAAATTGCACATTTTATAAATAGTTTGCAATAAGGATTTATGTTTATATTGGCATAGGTTGTATTTATTCACCTATTTATTCAATTTTCTTTTAGCGCCCCTATTCCACGCACACAAGTGTTTAAATACCACCAAAAGACAGCTCCATTTGTGTGAAGAAAATGGTAAATATTTAACATGGTTACAGTGCAGCATGACCGTGCAATTGTCATTCAAAATGCGACAGTGCTGAAAGCTGAAAATATGCCTGGGCAGGAAGGGGTTGAAAGTGCCCTGTAGGCAAGTAGTTTAAAACATCTATTAGATGGGGAGGGGGGGGGGTTTCTTTTTGGGCGGACAGGCCCTTTAAAACTCTGCAGAACACAGAAATCGGTTGTTTTTCTTCCTAAAACTAGGTAACCTTCTTTTATTTTCTATATTTTCTATTCTTTTTCTCTATTCTATTATTTTCTATTATGTTCTATTTTACTATATTATATTCTATTCTTTTATGTTCTATTCAATTATATTCTTTTCTATTCTGTTCTTTTATTTTATATTATTTTTTATTCTCTTTGGAAAGTCAAATTCAATTTGAAAACGATTAGATTTTCGAAAACTATTCTAATTTAGTTAAGCTATGAGTAAGCATCGCACGATGTGAAACATGTCAGCCTTTTTCCCTTGTCCACATCTTCCTTTTTGACTGCATGAACTTTGGTTGTTTTTCCAATTGAATTTTTGTTTTTTATGTTCTGAATAAAGACTTCGGCCCAGATTCACAGAGCGATTACGCCTGCGCAACAGGAGATGCGCGTGCGTAAGTCTAAATGTGCGCGTGCGTTTCGTTGCGCGGCATCCCCAGAACGAGATACGCCAAAAATTTACTTTTTTTTGTCCCGCGTAATTTCGTTAGACTGGCGCATCCGTCCGCGCAAAAGTGCGATAGACACACCATTGATTTGCTAGTCAAATATGCTAATGAGGGACTTACGGGGATCCACAAAACAACGTTGGGGTAGCGCAGGCGACGCAGTGTGCGCAACAGCAAAATGTCCTGTCTAAAATTAGAGCTGATAAAAGCTGGTCTAAAAAAAGAAAAAAAGTCTAATTGTCAGATAAAGCAACACTGTTAGTGAGGAGTTCAGCAGTCACACGTGTTGCTCAACAATCTGTATGCCAACATGCCAGGGGCATCGTCGCACATAGCTATACTACTGACTTTAGATGAACAAAGAAGGAGGAGGGCACGGAGGAGGGCACTGAGGAGGGCACGGGAGATGTTTTATTTTTTATTTTTATTTGCTTATATAACATTTACAATTTAATCTAATCTAATACAATATTCTTATCTGATACAAGCCCCTCACTCTTCACTTGATATATCACACACGCATAGACATCTTTGGCATGGGTGATTCTGAGGTGTCTCGCATCTTCAGATTCACCCCTCATGCCATCCTGGAATTACCACAACCCTGCAGGATGACATCACCAGCCCAACACATGGCACCACCCATGACACCCATGACAGCTACATATACAATCAGAGCCCCATCCCCACAGATTTCGAACAGAACATGTATGGGGACAGCTGGCTGGTTGGTGAGTGACATGGGTGGCAGGCATGACTATCCCCTCCCGTGATGCACACCTCACAAGTGGCACATGCATGACTAACATCCTCCTGTCTTTTCCCTTCAAGGTGACTCTGCATATGCACTGGTACCCCACCTCATGACAGCTCACATTATGCATCTTTGCACGTTAAACACACACATTAATCATGGCACAATGAGAATGCATGCATGCACACCACTGTGGTCCCTAGCACACACACCCCACATCCTCATCACATTGGATTGGCACCAGTCCACCATGCAGGACTTGTGAGCTGCAACGCCATGCCACGGCTCCAATTATGTCACTGTACATTCATACACCATTCACACAGACCTGGGGATCACTTCTCCACCACAAATGAGGGTGACACCCCTTTTCCCGCAGGAATATCACCCCCACATTCCAAAATCATACACAAACAGAACCAAAAAAATTAAATAAATGACGAGCAAAAAAAAAAAAAATGCCCAGCAAAAATATAATTTAAACAAAATAACAACAAAGAAAACCCATAAAAGACAAAAAACACTCTGCAAAACAGTCCCCAAATATCTCAAAGACACGTCACAAACAAACAAAAGCACCTTGCTGTAGAGGGAGGGATACAAAGGGATGTACTTTTGCAAAGGAAGTGCATTTGTGTCTGTCTATTTATGCTGTCTGCGTAGTTCACAAAGTTGCCCTAGTCCATTTCCAATTTCACTGATTGCGCCGCTCCCGAGTTGTGAGCATGCGCACAGCGGAGCTGACCATGGTCTCCTTCAAGCGCGCATGCGCGAGCCGGCCGGCCCTTCATTTGCATGGGGTCACGGCTCATTTCAATGTAACACGCCCACGTCCTTCCCAATTTGTATTACTCCTCCTTACGCCTCGGAAAAAAACGTTACGCTTGCGCAATTTCCTGCGCAAAAGCTACGAGAATCGGGTGATTACGCGGCTACATTGCGCAAGTCTAACGTAAAGGCGGTGCGCTACGCCGGTCCAATAATGCGCCGATGTACGTGAATCTGGGCCATCGTTTTTTGAGGATTTTTCTTTCATCCCATGCAAATTGTGCACAGCCAGCACCCCTTTGATTCGTTGGGACGGAAGCAACAGGGATTAATAGTTTTTCAGAGCGGTATACTTTTCTATTCTAATTTAGTCTGAAATTCTGTTTTATTATTTTGGATTTGTTTAAAATTTATAATATTGTAATTCAGAAATTCAGGTACGTCCAAATTTCCGAATAACAAAAAATTGGGCAGAATTTCAGTTCGGAACGAAACAAACCACACGTGACAACCTGGAGTTCAGCTTTAGAAGCATCTATTAAGGGGGGGTGGGAGATTCTTTTTGGGCAGACAGAACCATTAAAATTCTGCAGCATGCAGAAAACAGTTTTATTTCTTCTTAAAACTAGGTAACCTTCTTTTATTTTCTATTCTATCCCTTTATTTTCTATTCTATTTTTCTCTATTCTTTTATTTTCTAATCTGTTCTGTTTTACTCTATTATATTGTATTCCTTTATTTTCTATCTATTCTTTTCTATTCTGTTATATTTTTTTCTATTCTGTTCCTTTATTCTCTATTCTATTTTATTCAGACTTGATTTGAAAACAATTTGAATTCTAAAACAATCAAAATTTTGTCCAAAATTCTGTTTCGTTATTTTGTATTTGTTTAAATTTGATAATATTGTAATTCAGAAATTCAGGTACATCTGAATCTCCGAATAACAAAAAATTTGTCAGAATTTCAATTTGGAACGAAACGAAACGCACATGACTACCTGGAGTTCAGCTTTAAAAACATTTGCTCCCATACTCGCCTCCAGGACTTCTTCGGAGCCTCTCCCATCCTCTGGAATTCCCTACCCCAATCTGTCAGACTGTCTCCAAATCTATCCACTTTTATGCCGCTTACACATGACTGTTTTTCGGGGTTCTAAAAAATGACGTTTTTAATGGTCTAGATCTAGAAGAACTACAGGTTCGTCATTAAAAGGCCTTGCCTACACACGATTGTAAAAAAAAAATGCTCTAGCAAAGTGCGGTGACGTATAACGGCACTATAAAGGGGGAAGTTCCATGCGCATGACGCTACCCTTGGGGCTGCTTTTGCTGAATTAGTGTTAGTAAAAGACGATTCGCGCTTTTCAGTCTGTTACAGCGTGGTGAATGTGCTTACTCCATTACGAAAGCTAGTTTTACCAGAACAAGTGCTCCCGTCTCATAACTTGCTTCTGAGAATGCGCGTTTTTTTCACGTCATTAAAGTGCACACACGACCATTTTTTACGACGTTAAAAACGATGTGAAAAACTAGAGCATGTTCGAAATTTTTAATGCCCATTTTTTACATCATGAAAAATACTCTGGAGCCTACACACAATCATTTTTAATGACATTAAAAAAAATCTTTTTAGAACCCAAAAAACGGTTGTGTGTACGCGGCATTAGGTGATCCCTGAAAACGTTTCTCTTCAGAGAAGCCTATCCTGCCTCCAGGTAACAACTAGACATGTACACACTGAAATATTTTGTTTAATAATTCAGTTTTTTGTCCGAAAAATACATTTATTTAGTTACTCCCGAAATTCGTTTTTATTTATTTCGTTTTTCGTTAAAAAAATGCATTTGTCCGAAAATCGAAATTAAGGTGGAATCTGTCATTAAAGGCTTATGGTGTCTGTCGAATGTTCTAAGAAAAAAAAAAAAGAAGATTCGATAGAATCTTTAAAAAAAAAAAAATTGACTCTTCATGTCTCTCTATATCGAATCTTCATGTCTCTCTACGTCGAATCTTCATGTCTCTCTACGTCGAATCTTCATGTCTCTCTACGTCGAATCTTCATGTCTCTCTATGTCGAATCTTCATGTCTCTCTATGTCGAATCTTCATGTCTCTCTACGTCGAATCTTCATGTCTCTCTATGTCGAATCTTCATGTCTCTCTACGTCGAATCTTCATGTCTCTCTATGTCGAATCTTCATGTCGCTCTATGTCAAATCTTCATGTCTCTCTATGTTAAATCTGTCATTGAAGGCTTATGGTTTCTGTCGAATGTTCTAAGAAAAAAAAAGAAGATTCGAGAGAATCTTTAAAAAAAAAAAAAAAATTGACTTTTCATGCCTCTCTACGTCGAATCTTCATGTCTCTCTATGTCGAATCTTCATGTCTCTCTATGTCGAATCTTCATGTCTCTCTACGTCGAATCTTCATGTCTCTCTATGTCAAATCTGTCATTAAAGGCTTATGGGCCCAGATTCACGTACATCGGCGCATTATTGGACCGGCGTAGCGCACCACTTTTCCGTTAGACTTGCGCAATCTAGCCGCGTAATCCCGCGATTCACGAAGCTTTTGCGCAAGAGATTGCGCAAGCGTAAGGTTTTTTCCTGAGGCGTAAGGAGGAGTAATACAAATTGGGAGGGACGTGGGCGTGTTACATTGAAATGAGCCGTGACCCCATGCAAATGAAGGGCCGGCCGACTCGCGCATGCGCGCGTGAAGGAAACCATGTCAGCTCCGTTGTGCGCATGCTCACAACTCGGGAGCGGCGCAATCAGTGAAATTGGAAATGGACTAGGGCAACTTTGTGAACTACGCAGACAGCATAAATAGACAGACACAAATGCACTTCCTTTGCAAAAATACATCCCTTTGTATCCCTCCCTCTACAGCAAGGTGCTTTTGTTTGTTTGTGACGTGTCTTTGAGATATTTGAGGACTGTTTTGCAGAGTGATTTTTGTCTTTTATGTGTTTTCTTTGTTATTATTTTGTTTAAATTATATTTTTGCTGGGCATTTTTTATTTTTGCTCGTCATTTATTTAATTTTTTTGGTTCTGTTTGTGTATGATTTTGGAATGTGGGGGTGATATTCCTGCGGGAAAAGGGGTGTCACCCTCATTTGTGGTGGAGAAGTGATCGCCAGGTCTGTGTGAATGGTGTATGAATGTACAGTGACATAATTGGAGCCGTGGCATGGCGTTGCAGCTCACAAGTCCTGCATGGTGGACTGGTGCCAATCCAATGTGATGAGGATGTGGGGTGTGTGTGCTAGGGACCACAGTGGTGTGCATGCATGCATTCTCATTGTGCCATGATTAATGTGTGTGTTTAACGTGCAAAGATGCATAATGTGAGCTGCCATGAGATGGGGTCATGAGATGGGGTACCAGTGCATATGCAGAGTCACCTTAAAGGGAAAAGACAGGAGGATGTTAGTCATGCATGTGCCACTTGTGAGGTGTGCATCACGGGAGGGGATAGTCATGCCTGCCACCCATGTCACTCACCAACCAGCCAGCTGTCCCCATACATGTTCTGTTCGAAATCTGTGGGGATGGGGCTCTGATTGTATATGTAGCTGTCATGGGTGTCATGGGTGGTGTCATGTGTTGGGCTGCTGATGTCCTCCTGCAGGGTTGTGGTAATTCCAGGATGGCATGAGGGGTGAATCTGAAGATGCGAGACACCTCAGAATCACTCATGCCAAAGATGTCTATGCATGTGTGATATATCAAGTGAAGAGTGAGGGGCTTGTATCAGATAAGAATATTGTATTAGATTAATTTAAATTGTAAATTTTATATAAGCAAATAAAAAAAAAAAAAAAAAACATCTCCCGTGCCCTCCTTAGTGCCATCCTCCGTGCCCTCCTCCTTCTTTGTTCATCTAAAGTCAGTAGTATAGCTATGCGCGACGATGCCCCTGGCATGTTGGCATACAGATTGTTGGGCAACACGTGTGACTGCTGAACTCCTCACTAACAGTGTTGCTTTATCTGACAATTAGACTTTTTTTCAAAATTTAGACCAGCTTTTAGGTCCTCTAACTTTAGACAGAACATTTTGCTGTTGCGCACATCGCGTAGCCTGCGCAGCAACTGCGTTTTTTTGTGAATCCCCGTAACTCCCTCATTAGCATATTTGACTAGCAAATCAATGGTGTGTCTAGCGCAGTTTTGCGCGAAGGGAAGCGAAGGTCTAACTCAATTACGCCGGACCAAAAAACGTAGATTTCTGGCGTATATTGTTTTGTGAATCGCGTGCAACTATACGCACGCGCACATTTAGACTTACGCACGCGCAACAGCAGTTGCGCACGCGTAATCGCTCTGTGAATCTGGGCCATGGTGTCTGTCAAATGTTCTAAGAAAAAAAAAAAGGAAAAAAGATTCGACAGAATCTTTAAAAAAAATAAAATACAAATTTGACTCTTCATGTCTCTCTATGTCGAATCTTCATGTTTCTCTATGTCAAATCTTCATGTCTCTCTATGTCGAATCTTCATGTCTCTCTATGTCGAATCTTCATGTCTCTCTACGTCGAATCTTCATGTCTCTCTATGTCAAATCTGTCATTGAAGGCTTATGGTGTCTGTCAAATGTTCTAAGAAAAAAAAAAAGGAAAAAAGAAGATTCGACAGAATCTTTAAAAAAATAAAATACAAAATTGACTTTTCAAGTCTCTCTACGTCGAATCTTCATGTCTCTCTATGTCGAATCATCATGTCTCTCTATGTCGAATCTTCATGTCTCTCTATGTCGAATCTTCATGTCTCTCTACGTCGAATCTTCATGTCTCTCTATGTCGAATCTTCATGTCTCTCTATGTCGAATCTTCATGTCTCTCTATGTCAAATCTTCATGTCTCTCTATGTTAAATCTGTCATTGAAGGCTTATGGTTTCTGTCGAATGTTCTAAGAAAAAAAAAGAAGATTCGAGAGAATCTTTAAAAAAAAATAAAAAAAAATTGACTTTTCATGTCTCTCTACGTCGAATCTTCATGTCTCTCTATGTCGAATCTTCATGTCTCTCTATGTCGAATCTTCATGTCTCTCTACGTCGAATCTTCATGTCTCTCTATGTCAAATCTGTCATTGAAGGCTTATGGTGTCTGTCAAATGTTCTAAGAAAAAAAAAAAGGAAAAAAGAAGATTTGACAGAATCTTTAAAAAAATAAAATACAAATTTGACTGTTCATGTCTCTTTATGTCGAATCTTCATGTCTCTCTATTTAAATCTTCATGTCTCTCTATTTAAATCTTCATGTCTCTCTATGTCGAATCTTCATGTCTCTCTATGTCGAATCTTCATGTCTCTCTATTTAAATCTTCATGTCTCTCTATGTCGAATCTTCATGTCTCTCTATGTCAAATCTGTCATTGAAGGCTTATGGTGTCTGTTGAATGTTCTAAGAAAAAAGAAAAAAGATTAGACAGAATCTTAAAAAAAAAAAATACTCTTCATGTCTCTCTATGTCGAATCTTCATGTCTCTCTATGTCGAATCTTCATGTCTCTCTATGTCGAATCTTTTCTCTCTATGTAGAATAATATTGGACTAACAGAGTTAAGGTTAGGCACATTCCACCAACGAAAATAAAGCATTTGTTTATGTCGGATCTTTCGGTTTTAGTTTTCTGTGCTTTCGTTATTGTTTGTTAAAACGATAACGAAAATACCTGAAATTCGGACGAAAACGAATACACATGTCTAATAACAACTGTACTTTAATTTTCTTCATCACCCCCCCCCCTCCCAGCTATTACCCTTTTGTATCACTTGACCCTCCCTTTTAGATTGTAAGCTCTAACGAGCAGGGCCTCTGTTTCCTCCTGTATTGAATTATATGGGAACTGTACTGTCTGCCCCAACATTATAAAGCACTGCAAACTGTTGCCGCTATATAAATCCTGTATAATAATAATAATTAGAGGGGGTGGGAGCTTCTTTTTGGGTGGACAGAACCTTTAAAACTCGGCCGCACACAGAAAACGGTTTTATTTCTTCCTAAAACTAGGTAACCTTCTGGAACACTGTATTATGACATTGCTCAGATGTTCTCCAGCGCTCTGTGCCTCTCTGTGAAACATGTTGCAATGTTTTGGTCAAAGTTCTGAAATGTTCAAATGGAATCCCCAAAGAAGCAGAGCGTGTTGTAAGTGTTACAAGAATAGCCTGAGGGAAGAGTCTCTGCCACAGCAAATTCAGCTCCTCAGGAGAGGAAGACAGTGCGCTTTGTCTTATACTTGTTGAAATGAAATGAACTTACTTTCCTCTAATAGAAAATTACATTCTTCATCTTACAAGTTAGTGGAAGCGATGACACTGACTCGGAGCTCTAGGATCTGGATCTAGGCTAATTGTTAGGTCTAAAACGTACTTATGCAAATGGATTCCAAAATTTTTATCCAATTAATATGCCATAAACTTGGGGATAAGACTTTTTTTTTTATTAAACTGTTTTTTTTTTTTTTGACAGATGAAATAAAAGAAGAAATATAAATAATTTTTGAAACTGAACTCCAGGCAGGTATACCGTGCATCCGGAACGTATTTACAGTGCTTCACTTTTTCCACCAGGGATAAGGGGAGCATTAGATAGGTAGCTCGATAGGTAGGAAAGATAGGTGGGGGGGAGGGATGACACAGTTGTGTTGAATAAGCAGATGGTCACATGTTAACAATACATGTATGTCGATTACAGTGGAACCTCGGATTGCAAGTAACACGGTTAACGAGCGTTTCACACTGTACAAGCACTGTATTTTTAAAAACCCTAACTCGGTTTGCGAGTGTTGTTTCAGGCCAAAGTGGTGTGCAGTCCCGCGTTTGGCCTGAGATGGGGGGGGCGCCGGAGCCGGGCGGAGCTGAACATCGCAGATCCCTGCCGATCAGTGCCGTTAGGAAATGCTCAGAAAGACATGGAAATACTCAGTTCCCGAATCTTTCCAAGTTTTGCGAGGTAAGCCGAGCTGTTCTCTGGCCTTTCTAGCTTTTTTCGAGGCTCTCCAGCGCCCCCCACCTCTGGCCACATGCGGTACTGCATGCCATTGAAGTCAATACGGAACAAATTATTTTAGTTCATATTGACTTTAATGGGGAAATTTGCTTTGATATGCGAGTACTTTGGATTACGAGCATTCTCCTGGAATGGATTATGCTCATAATCCATGGATCCACTGTAATTAGGTAGTTTAGAGTGCAGTGTTTGTAGTGGGTCAGAAGATGCTAGAGTTGAGGTAGGTTCACCATAGAAAGATAGATTTATCATAGAGAAGTAGTAATGGTTATGTCAAGGGGTGTTGCTTGCTCCCAACTCCTGGTTATTGTAAAGCCTCATACACACGATTGGACTTCCATCGGACAAACCCATGGAATTTTGTCTGAAGGGCGTTGTCCATGAACTTGTCCTGCATACAGATGGCAGAACTTTTTCAGTCAATCTACACAAAACGACATTGTTTTTCAGCTCTTTAGCACCACCCTTTGGGCAACTTCTGCTTATGTTGGCTGATGGTTAGCATTGGTTCTGAGCATGCGTGTTTGTACTTTGGATTTTAGTCCGATGGACTTGTGTACACAAGATCAGATAATCCGATGGAACACATTTGTTGTCGAACAATTTGAGAGCATGGCTATCCAACATTTGTTGTCGGGAATTCCAACAACAATTGTCCGATGGAGCATACGAAAATTTGTAATTCAAAAATTGAAAAATTTTGAATTTCAAATTTTCAAATTTCTAATTTTTCGAATTTTTAAATTTCTAATTTTTCGAATTTTCAAATTTCTAATTTTTCTAATTTTCTAATTTTTGCATTTTTCGAATTTTCACATTTCGAATTTTTCAATTTTCGAAATTTTGAATTTCTATTTTTTCAATTTTCGAAATTTTTCAAATTCTGAAGTACGAAAATTTGTAATTCAAAAATTGAAAAATTTCGAATTTTCGAATTTCGCATTTTTGCATTTTTCGAAATTTCAAATTTCGCATTTTTCAAATTTCGAATTTTTCAAATTTTTAAATTTCGAATTTTTCAATTTTCGTATTTTTCAAATTTTCAAATTTCGCATTTTTTGAAATTCCGAAATTTCTCATTTCAAATTTTTCAATTTTCGTATTTCAGAATTTTAAAAATTCGAAATTTTAAAATTTCGAAATTTTAAAATTCGAAATTTCGAAATTTTAAAATTCGAAATTTCGAAATTTTAAAATTCGAAATTTCGAAATTTTAAAATTCGAAATTTCGAAATTTTACAATTCGAAATTCGAAATTTCGAAAATTGAAAAATTCGAAATTGAAAAATTCGAAAATTTTAAAATTCGAAATTCTTAATTTCGAAAATTGAAAAATTTGAAATTTCGAAATTTGAAAAATTGAAAAATTCGAAATTGAAAAATTCGAAAATTGAAAAATTCGAAAATTGAAAAATTCGAAATGGAAAAATTCGAAATGGAAAAATTTGAAAATTGAAAAATTCGAAATTTCAAAATTCGATATTTGAAAAATTTGAATTTCAAAATTCGATATTTGAAAAATTTGAATTTCAAAATTTCGAAAATTTCAAAATTCGAAATTTAGAAAATTTCAAAATTCGAAATTTGAGAAATTCGAAATTTGAATAATTTGAAATTTAGAAAATATCAAAATTCGAAATTTGAGAAATTCGAAATGTGAAAAATTGAAAAATTCGAAATTTGATTGTCCACTTGACACATCACCTGGCCACGTCACCTGCCACAAGTTGTGGATTGTCCACTTGCCACGTCACCTGCCACAAGTTGTGGATTGTCCACAATGCAATGCAAGCAATTACAGTTTAGTTTTTTTTAAATGTTTTTTCATCATTTGCCATCATTTTTGAGATAAACGAAATCGCGGCAAAACGCCGGTATCGCGTTTTGCCGCGATTAGCGGCGTTTTGCCGCGATATGCGTCTGAAACGCGAAAACGCCATTTTTCTGCGTCTGAAAAAACAAGCCTAAACTCAACTGCCTCTAACCTCAAAAAAACATGAATGTGTGCATGGACACATAGGATAACATTAAATGTGTTCAGGGGCAGTTGAAAAAAAATGCCCAAATGCCTCTGAACTCGAGTTTACCAGCGTCTCGTGTGCATAACAGGTCCCATTTGTGAGTGTTGCTGTTAAGCTTTTGCAAGGCAAAATTACCCAAATTGAATTGAACCCTATCTCAGTTATTGCTACATTTAAGGCCACGTACACACGATCGAACATGTCCGCTGAAACTTAGACCAGTTTTAGCGCACATGTTCGATTGTGTGTACGGCTTATCGGACCATTTTCCAGCAGACAAAAGTTTCTAAACATGCTTATAAACCTGTCCGCGGAGTAGAGCAGCCGAGCCGCCCGAGCCAATCCTTCACTAAGCGATGATGTCCAGCTTGAGTCACTGTCAGGGGCAGGCGAACCTTAGTAATCCTTTATGTTACTGCGCACTTCCTGTATATGGATTCATCGGGAAGTGTGCGGGTATTCCGTCACTTCCTCGATGCCGCAAAGTCTCCTGGGAGCTTTTGTCATTGTTCCCAGGAGACATTGCGGAGGTCTGCCGCGAGTTACCGCGGGATTTAGAAAGAAGTTCTATGCGGTTCCATGCGGTTTAGTAATTATGTATATAAGAGTATAATTTATTTATTTTTTTGGTAGGGGAGTGGATCTTGGGTGGGGAGTTCCCACACTTTTTCCCCCAGGACTTGACCCCTGATACCGGTACACATTGCTGATACCCAACAGCATCTGGAGGTGACTGGAAGGCAGAATGCAACGAGGCACTTCGCTCATGAGAAAGGACTCCTGCCTGAGACACAAGCTACAGCCCCTTTTCTGCCCTTCCTATGCTAGGCACTCTGTCCCAGTCCTAGCCACTCTGCAAAATGCATGCCAACACTGCCCACACCAATGATGGCCGCAGAAGTCAACCAGAATAGCAGCGTTTAATTGGACAGCTGCTCTCCTGATGACATCAGAGGAACATGGCTTCTCCTTGCCCTTCATTCACTCACTGCATGGCAGCTGCCACACAATGCTACCTATACAGGGAGGCCAAACTGCACCTGCCTACAAGTGGGAGTCAAGTATCAGCAAATATTGTCTGTATAGTCTAGTCTGCAGACAGAAATTATGAGAATTCCCATCCCTCTGCTCTGTATCTGCCTAACTCCCACTCTCCGCACTCTTTTTTCAAAATATTCAGCAAGCGTACTGTAGTGACGTATATCTCTATATCTACAAAAAGAATGAGGTAAGATAAGGTTAGCAATAAGGTTTGCTAAAGTCCTTGAGATGCATGTAGATATAAATGTTTTTTTACCACAAATCCAGAATTATATTTTAATTTCAAGTGGCTTATGTGTGCTGTAAACCTCAAACTCTGGATAGCTGGAAGGTCACTGACATGCTGTTTTAGATCTCTAGAGGTGCAGATATTTTTTTGCATAATGCTTGTAACTTGGAAATGGTGTGGTCAAATAGCAAGAAAAAAAAAAAAAAGAAGAAGCGCTCTTTGATTCTGTAAGAACTAGCTCGTTATGTCTGAGGCATTTTACACTGGCTTAGAGAGGAGAAAAAAAATCACCTGTTACAATACTTGCTCTTGCTGCCTCAAGAATTTCAGTTAATAAAGAGAGCGCACAGGGGACTCCGGTATAAAAAACACTACTGAGAGTACAAATGCTCAAAGTGATGTATAAAAAGAGCAAAATAAATAAATTCAATGGACCAGAAATGAGGATGAAAGAAGCGATAGCACAATGGGGGAATAGGAAGCGGGGAAGTAGATTAAATTGACTAAGGTCCATTTCAGCAAAACCGTATAGACATGTAAATGGAGAATCATAGGCATAAACGCTGAAATTAGCTATACAGGCATGCTTTGTGGGCAGGAAATTAGTCTATTTTTTTCTGGGTTATTTATATTCAAGCCTTCAGTGGCAAGCTGTGAATCTGGGGAGATTGCTGAACTCAAAGTTTTAAGGTAAGCGTTACGGGCTCCTCAAACTTATCAGAAGGCACATGATCGAAGCATTCGTACATGTGATAGTTCCTACATGTGCCACATCAGTATGTACTGCCGGGGAAGGTTACTGCAACTTCTGAAACATAGAAAAGGGCACACTGTAATACGAAATACTGTACACAGTGGCATAAAAGTGGAAGAAAAAACTAACTCTTAGGCCGCATACACACGAGGAGACATGTCCGCTAAAACTGGTCCGCAGACCAGTTTCCACGGACATGTTCGATCGTGTGTACGGCCTAGCGGACAGGTTTCCCGTGAACAAAAGTTTCTAAACATGCTTAGAAACTTGTCCACTGGAAACCTGTCCGTCGGACATGTCCGATGGTTAGTACGCCCAACCATCGGACCGAAATCCCGCGTATGCGTCGAATTGATTTGACGCATGCGTGGAAGCATTGAACTTCCTTGTTTGAGCACGTCGGTGTCGTCTACGTCACCACGTTCTCTGTCCGCGGGGATTTTGGTCTGATGGTGTGTACACACATCAGACCAATATATCCCCTCAGACAAGTCCGATGAAAACTGACCTGTTTCATCGGACATGTCTCCTCGTGTGTACGCGGCCTTAGGCCACGTACACACGATCTGTCCAAACCAATGAAATGGACTGAATTCCAGTTTCAACGGTCCAAACCGACCGTGTGTACGGCCCATCGGTCCGTCGTCCTTCGGACCAAAGTTTTAAAACTTGCTTTAAAATCGGACTAATGGACGCCTGACCATCGGTCCAAACCGATGGTTAGTACGCAAAAGCATCGGTTCAAAAACCTGCGCATGCTCAGAATCAAGTCGATGCATGCTTGGAAGCATTGAACTTCGTTTTTTCAGCACGTCGTTGTGTTTTTAGTCACCGCGTTCTGACACGATCGGTTTTTGAACTTATGGTGTGTACGCACATCGGACCATCAGGCCACTTCAGCGGTGACCCGATGAAAACGGTCCGTCGGACCATTCTCATCGGGTTGGACCGATCGTGTGTACGCGGTCTAACCATCAGTGACGCCGGGAGAAATTTTGGGGCCCCTTACACAGCTTCAGGCAGGGGCCCCACTGGAGCAGAGAACCGGAGGGGTGACACCGCGAATTGAGGTGGGGGGAAGACTTGGGGTGCTGCCGAAAAAATACAAATACAAATAAATACCTGGGGACCATCAAGCCCCTTACAGGTGTACTGCCTATACCCCCCCCTGATGGCGGCCCTGCTAACCATTCTTAAAAATGCAGCCCCCTCCACCCCACCTAAAACCTATCCTGCATACCCTGTATAAAAAAAATATCTGTGTACTTACCTATTTTTAATCCACTCTAGCACTCTTACCACTCTAGAGTCTAGTGACTCTATTTGTGGTAAGTGGTCACCAGAATCAATTATATACTATGGCCCAGATTCACAAAGCGATTACGCGTGCGCAACTGCTGTTGCGCGTGCGTAAGTCTAAATGTGCGCGTGCGTATAGTTGCACGCGATTCACAAAACAATATACGCCAGAAATCTACGTTTTTTGGTCCGGCGTAATTGAGTTAGACCTTCGCTTCCCTTCGCGCAAAACTGCGCTAGACACACCATTGATTTGCTAGTCAAATATGCTAATGAGGGAGTTACGGGGATTCACAAAAAAACGCAGTTGCTGCGCAGGCTACGCGATGTGCGCAACAGCAAAATGTCCTGTCTAAAGTTAGAGGACCTAAAAGCTGGTCTAAATTTTGAAAAAAAGTCTAATTGTCAGATAAAGCAACACTGTTAGTGAGGAGTTCAGCAGTCACACGTGTTGCCCAACAATCTGTATGCCAACATGCCAGGGGCATCGTCGCGCATAGCTATACTACTGACTTTAGATGAACAAAGAAGGAGGAGGGCACGGAGGATGGCGCTAAGGAGGGCACGGGAGATGTTTTTTTTTTTTTTTTATTTGCTTATATAAAATTTACAATTTTAATTAATCTAATACAATTCTTATCTGATACAAGCCCCTCACTCTTCACTTGATATATCACACACGCATAGACATCTTTGGCATGAGTGATTCTGAGGTGTCTCGCATCTTCAGATTCACCCCTCATGCCATCCTGGAATTAACCACAACCCTGCAGGAGGACATCAGCAGCCCAACACATGGCACCACCCATGACACCCATGACAGCTACATATACAATCAGAGCCCCATCCCCACAGATTTCGAACAGAACATGTATGGGGACAGCTGGCTGGTTGGTGAGTGACATGGGTGGCAGGCATGACTATCCCCTCCCGTGATGCACATCACAAGTGGCACATGCATGACTAACATCCTCCTGTCTTTTCCCTTCAAGGTGACTCTGCATATGAACTGGTACCCCATCTCATGACCCCATCTCATGCCAGCTCACATTATGCATCTTTGCACGTTAAACACACACATTAATCATGGCACAATGAGAATGCATGCATGCACACCACTATGGTCCCTAGCACACACACCCCACATCCTCATCAAATTGGATTGGCACCAGTCCACCATGCAAGACTGGTGAGCAGTAACGCCACGTCAAGGCTCCAATTATGTCACTGTACATTCATACACCATTCACACGGACCTGGGAATCACTTCTCCCTGGTCCTGGGGAACCCTTCTCCACCCAAATTGAGGATGACACCCCTTTTCCAGCAGGAATGTCACCCCCACATTCAAACATCATTCACAACCCAAAAAATGCCAAAAATGTCAGCAAAAAAAAAAAAAATGCATAGAAAAAAAAAAAATGCATAGAAAAAAAAAAAGGCAGAGAACAAAAATAAAAATGCTTTCAAACCAAAAAAAGGGGGAAAAAAAAATTAATGCCCTCTGCCTGAGCCACGCCTGGGGCGCCCCCGGCCACGGCCCCGGACCCTCAGGGGAGACGCATGGGGGAGGGGAAAAGCCGGGGAAGGAGGAGCAGCCCCTGAGATCTGCCCACCTGGCGGCCTGCCCTCCAAGGCCACGGCTATTCTGTCCAGGGCAGCACCAAGTGTTGCCGTGTTGCCCTGGATAGCCTGGGTAAGGGCCCTCACATCCTGCCCAACGCCTGCTGCTGTAGTTTGCAGGTCATTTAGGCAGGTTGTGGAGGCCCGGGAGTGGGAGTCCAGGTTACCCAGCCTATCGTTGATGGAGGACAGGCTCTGATCCACCCGCCCCATAGTCTGGCAGAGCTGTCTCAGAAGGCGGGTCTGGGTGGCCAGGTTCCTTCTCAGACTGGCGGGCAGGAGATTGGGCGCCCCCCTGGTGCTCTGGGATGACCTCCTGGCTCCAGCTGATGGTTGTGGCCGGGGAGAAGGGGAGGCCCTTGTGAGGGGAGCCATGTTGGGGGAGGAGGGGGGGGGGCTCCCCCTTAGGGAGGGCAGGCTTCTTGCAGCCAGAGGGGAAGAGTCCGCAGAAACCAATTGTCCAGTGCCTGCCATGGACTCCTCCTCCTCATGATTCTCCTCCTCCTCATGATCGTCCTCCGCATGATCATCCTCCTCCTCTTGTTCCTCCTCCGCGGACTCTGGCCTTGTTGGGGGGGCCTCATTAGGCTGCTGTCCTGGCATTGGAGCGGTCAGGCCAGATGGCCCTGCACCCTCCTGCACAGCTGTGGATGACACAAACCATTCACAGGTTGGAGGATCCACACACTTGCCACATATTCCCTTTCACCCCCTCCCCCACACATGCTACACACCTGAGAGAAATAAAAACCTTACCTGGCACCGCGGGGACCGGACTTGTGTCAAAGCCTGGCAGGCCCTCCACTTCTTGCCGGTGAAAGGTCAGGGCCACCACACGCTCCGTCGCTGTAAATCTAATCCGGCATGGTGGGCCCCCTCCTGTGCCCCTGGCATGGGCATTTATTGCGGCCATTTTTTTTTTCACCTCACGCCGGAGGTCATTTATTTTCTTTTCAATCCCAGACCGGGTCCGTGTCTCCCCCTCCCCCGATGAATTGACCTGCTCCGTGATCATATCCAATATCTCCCTCCTCCTGGCCGTGGTGGTGGTGGCACTCTGCGGGCCGTGGAGAAAACGCCCATACTCGCTAATGGCCCGGGCAAGAATTCTTTTTTCCCCCCACTGTAAAATTAAGCTTTCTTTTTCTCTCTGTCATACTTCCAAACAAACTCACTAGCAGTCACCAAAAATCTGTCACAAATACAAGCACAACCAATCAGACAAGAACACACACAAAGAGAAAAAGAACACCCAAAAATCACACTAGCACTCAGCAAGAAACAGTCACAAAAAAATCAGATGAAAAAATAAAGCAAGAAAACAAACGCTCAGAAATCTATCAATCAAACAAACAGTCTCAAACAATTATCAAAACTCACTTTCACAAAAATACCAACAAGCACTAGATCACACAGAACACTAATCTGACAACTACAAAACACACTCTAACGAACAACAGAGCAAAAGCACTTGATTCAATGGGAAGGGACACAAAGGGATGTACTTTTGCAATGGAAGTGCGTTTGTGTGTGTCTATTTATGCTGTCTGCGTAGTTCACAACGTTGCCCTAGTCCATTTCCAATTTCACTGATTGCGCCGCTCCCGAGTTGTGAGCATGCGCACAACGGAGCTGACATGGTTTCCTTCACGCGCGCATGCGCGAGTCGGCCGGCCCTTCATTTGCATGGGGTCACGGCTCATTTCAATGTAACACGCCCACGTCCCTCCCAATTTGTATTACTCCTCCTTACGCCTTAGGAAAAAACATTACGCTTGCGCAATCTCTTGCGCAAAAGCTTTGTGAATCGCGGGATTACGCGGCTAGATTGCGCAAGTCTAACGGAAAAGTGGTGCGCTACGCCGGTCCAATAATGCGCCGATGTACGTGAATCTGGGCCTATATTACAGCACCAAAGTCCCCATGATAACATAGAAAGTACTGAATAGAGGAGATGGGACCTTTTAGGTGCAATTAGTATTTTCAATAAAAACACAGTTTCTTCCCCTTGCCGGTCAGCTCATGCTGATATACGTTGGCAAAGTGGCACGTTCCCACATCTTTCGTCCTTTGGGGAAATTTTGCAACACTTCCTGTCCCGGAGACATAACTGGAAGTGAGAGGACATTTCTCCACAGTGAGAATTTTTTTTTTATACAACTGTCACTGGAACAGATTCAAGCTTTTTCCTCAACTCTTGCCCTTGTGGCAACCCAATATTTTGGATTTCCCATTATTTGGCAAGAAAAAGCTGAAAGGAACTCTAAAGCTGCGTACACACGATCGGTCAAACCGATGAGAACGGTCTGATTTGAACAAATCTGTCTGCTGGGGACATATTGGTTTGATTGTGTACACACGATCAAACCAAAATCCCCGCCGCCAGACGACGCGGTGACGTGGCGGTGACGTTGACGCCGCCACGTCACAGCACCAGGAAGTAAAACACTTTCGCGCATGCGTCGAAACCATTCGGCGCATGTGCGAGAAGACATGTCTGCTGGTTAGCGTACTAACCAGCAGACATGTCGGGCGGACGGGTTCCCAGCCCACAGATTTCAAAGCATGCTTTGAAATCTGTCGGGTGGCCAAATCTGTCGGCTCGCCCGTATACATGGTCAAATCTGTCTGCTGGGACGGTCGGGCCGACCGTTTCCAGCAGATAGATTTGATTGTGTGTACGCGGCCTTAGGTTAACAGATGAAGCTGTCTGATGTGCCTACACACCATCAGTTAAAAAAACGATTGTATCAGAACGCGGTGACGTAAAACACAAGGACATGCTGAAAAAAATGAAGTTCAATGCTTCCAAGAATGCGTCGACTTGATTCTGAGCATGAGCGGGTTTTTAACCGATGGTTTTGCATACTAACGATCGGTTTTGACCTATCGGTTATCAATCTATCGGTTAAATTTTAAAGCAAGT
This sequence comes from Rana kukunoris, assembly GCA_029574335.1. NCBI lineage: Eukaryota > Metazoa > Chordata > Amphibia > Anura > Ranidae > Rana > Rana kukunoris. Next base: position 199,242,392 of record CM056055.1, on the reverse strand, counting down.
TTTATTTTTTTTAAATGCTTGCGATGGTTAAATAACCTGAGGGCCCCCACACACGATCGGTTTTGACCGATGAAAACGGTCCTTCAGACCGTTGTCCTCTGGTTAACCTATCATGTGTACGCGGCTTTAACCATCCCATTTTACTATCCATGCAAAGTAAAAAATAAATAATGTTGACTGTAGGTATAGAGTTCAACTCACACTGTCATAATGGATCAGCTTTCTGTTGTAGGGTAGCAGTTCAGAAAAGCCACCACATATGGCTGCAAATATTTGATATATGTTTGACTTTTGTTCTAGCAGGGAAGTCGTTAAACACTAGGTGGCGATCAAGGGGTTAACTGTGTTTCCTAGGGAGATGTTTCTAACTGTGGGGGAAGTCTAGTAACTGGAGAAGGAGAGAGATTGCTGTTCCTAATCACTAAGAACAGCAGATCTCTCTCTCCTCCCCTGACAGAACACGCATCTGTGTGTATACGTTGAAAGATCCCCGTTTTGTCTCTCTCAAGAGCGATTACAGGTGGCCACCGGCCACACGCACCGACTCTGGTGTCACACCGCAGGCACACGCGCATGCCCCTCCCCCCAGAGTTTTTACAGAGGCCGTACAATGATGGCGATTCGCCCAGGAGAGCCAACATGCCGTAGTACAACTGTGGCTGCTGGTCTCAAAGTGGTTAAACAGTAGTGAGACCATCTGTACGCTTATATGTGGCAGCTTGGCGTTAAAACCCTCAGCCACCCTGCCACATTTACGTGTACAGCCAGTGTAAAGGGACTAAAGGTACAGCAATGCTCCAGGAGTCCAGCTAAAGATCTCCACACCTGAAGTGATTGTAAAGCTCCCCATTTTTTTAAATTAAAATAATAAACCTGTCATACTTACCTGCTCTGTGCAGTGGTTTGACACTAATTTAGGAATACCCTACAATATCATACAAACACGAGTAAACTAAAGTGATCTTTTTGGCTCCTGTTTATAGCGTGACCATATTGCCGTTCCGTTATGTATAGGTTTCTTTTTTTTTGCTAGCATTGTTCTGTGCAGGAAAAAACAGAGTGTTTTTTTATAGTGACATTACAGCGGCTGGGATATTTTTCCTCGGTGTACGGAGAAAACACAGCACACATTATCGTGTCTACACATCTTGTTACTGTTAATAACACATTAGTCGTCACAGCAACGGAAAAACTCAGTTTTACTGTTTACTGCGCGTCAGTCCCGAGGTGAGAAAGCTTAGTGGGCTCTCTGCGTCCATCTATTTATACCCCTGACTAAACTATCTTATATAACTGTACTTCAGACAGAAATCACAAGAAGGGCAACTGTGGAGAGGGAAAACGTGCAGATGGAGAGAACAGGCTTCTGATTTCTCAAATCAACCTGTTGGGTTTCCAATAAAGTATGGAAACATGGTAATTTGTTGCTAGGGGTAAAAGGCCTGCCCTTTCCTGACCCTGGAGGTTGAGAGTGTAGGGTAGTATGCTCCAAACTGTGGCCCTGGGGCCGGATGCGGCCCTTTGCTCGCTTTTAACTGGCCCTTGGAGCACTATTCCTTCCACTCATACAAAAAACTATTATGCCATCTGACACCAACAACGGGGTACCATTTCTTCCACTGACACCAACAATGAGGAATAATTTTTCCCACTGGCATCAAAAATGGGGCACTATTTCTCCTTATGATATCAACAATGGGGCATTATTTCTCCCCCTAGTACCAAATGTTTTGATGTTTACTCCCACTGGCCACACCGGCCCTCCTAAAGTCTGAAAGACGATAAACCGGCCCTTTGTTTAGTAAGTTTGGAGACCCCTGGTGTAGGGTAAAATACTGTATGTTTGACTATGACCCCACTACCGACAAATGGACAATGCCAACACCTACAACTGGCCTTTACAGCAAGGAGCACATAGAAGGGAGGCACATGTTATACAAAACCAAAGCAAATTCCCAGCTCAACTTTTTTTTCGACCAGTGGCGGCTGGTGCTGTATATTTTGGGTTGGTCAGTTGGTTGGTCGGCCTGTCACTCAGTCAATCCCCCCATTGCTTGCTTGTCCCCCACCAGCCTTAAACTTACCCAATCTAGGTCACAGGCAGCTTCAACTCCTTTCTGTGTCTCCTCCTCCTCGGCGTCAGGCTCCTCCTCTAAGCGGCTTCACCCTGTATCTCTGACTTCTCGGTGGCTTCCTCCTTGTCGGCTTTTCTTCTCCTTACCTCTGCAGCCAATACAATCGCTTAAGACCCCCTTCCTGATTGGCCTGGAGGAGAATCAGGAAGACAATAGCAAATATTAATTCACTATTGTCACACAACTGGGTAGACTCAGGGTGCAGTGCTCTGATCCTGGAGCCCACCCTTTTTTTAAGCCAATTAGAGCCTCACGGTCTAATCATGTGCTTGAAAACATTAAAATCCATGCATCTGGCACCCTGCATGTATATAAGGGGCTGGGGTGCATGGATTAAGGGGTGGTGCCCCTGCGCTCCGTATGGATGGGCCACCACTGTTACCAACTAGCCTGCAACCCACCAAATTATCCCATTAAAACAGTATGCGTTAAAACAAGGGTTTAATTTTCTGATATCGAAATTCAGCTCTTCTGTTTGCCGAACTACCGATTGAACTTCATTGATCTCAGCTTGTCATACGTCTTGTATGTCACCTCGTTCTTGACGGTCGGAATTTCAGACAAGATTTGTGTGGCCGTGTGTATGCAACACAAGTTTGAGCCAACATCCATCAGAAAAAAACACAGTTTTCTTGTCCGAATTTCCGATTGTGTGTACGGGGCATTAGGGTCCATTGACACCTGCTGGTGTGTGCGTTATGCCTTGTATATTGTGAGCATCGGTGTGTTGTGAAGGGTGCTGAAATGCCTTGTTTCAACACATCGCTTTGTTTACTTTTTACTGCTTTTTACTTTACAAAAGTGACACCAAACGATTCAATAAACGTTATGCACTGCGGTGCAGTGAGTTGCGATGCTTATAAAAATGCATATGTTTTTCCATTTCAAATGCCACTTTATGCAACAACATATCACCATCTGTCCAGACAATATGATCACCTACTGACTTGGCAACATCCACAGACAGCTTAACTCTTTCACAAAACACAAGTTGAATCCAACGCATTGGATTTACTTCTACAAGGTGGCCGTTCTGTGCAGAATCATTTATATATATATATATATATATATATATATACATACGTGATTCTGCACTTCATGGTAGGGGGTGGGGGCGCACCGCTTCTGGTGATCGTCGGGGGAAAACTTCTATCACATACACTTAGTAAAAGAAACTCAATTAGTTCCACGCAAACACTGGCTAGGCACACAGTTAACCATTTGATAGCCCTAGATTTTTAACCATTAGTACAGTAAAAGTAACACAGTGAAAAAAAAATTCCTGGTCGTGAAGGGCGTAAAGCTTCTGGTGGTCTAATGGTTATAAAGGTGAACTTATCCTTTAACCAATAGGAGCCCCAGGCCATTGTATATTGAGGGCCACAAGGTGGCTCTACAATGGCTCTACACTGCCGGGAGGCATTGTAAACACACAGATTCATGTCCTGTCAGGGAGAAGAGACCGATGCTGTGTCCCTTGTACATAGGGACACAGATCGGTCACCTCCCCCAGTCAGTCCCCCTCCCCCCACAGTTAGAATCACTAGTAGGGAAAACATTTAACCCCTTCCTCACCCCCTAGTGTTAACCCCTTCCCTGCCAGTCACATTTATACAGTAATCAGTGCATATTTATAGTACCAATCGCTGTATAAATGTGAATGGTCCCAAAAATGTGTCAAAAGTGTCCAATGTGTCCGCCATAATGTCACAGTCCCAATAAAATCGCAGATCACCGCCATTACTTGTAAAAAAATAAAAAATAAAAAAAAAACATAATAATGTCCCCTATCTTGTAGGTACTATAACTTTTGCGCAAACCAATCACTATACGCTTATTACGATTTTTTTTTTACCAAAAACATGTAGAAGAATACATATCGGCCTAAACTGAGAATTTTTTTTTTTTTAAATGGGATATTTATTATAGCAAAAATGTAAAAATATTGGGGTACATTCACGTAGAGCAGCGTATATTTATGCCGGCGTAGCGCATCGTCTTTACGCTACTCCGGCACAACGTTAAGAGGAAAGCATGCTATTCTCAAAGAATATGCGCTCAACGTTGCGCCAGCGTAGCTTATAGTTGTCGGCGTAAGCCGACGTAAGTCAAAGTAGGTGGAAGTGGGCTGGAAGTGGGCGTGATATATTATAATGAAGCGTGACCCCATGCAAATGATGGGCTGAGCTTCAAAAAAAGGAACTGCGCATGCGTCGGCTCTTGGACGCATCCCAGTGCGCATGCTCACATTTACGTCAAAATATCTTCCTAAGATACGCCTACGACGTGAATGTAACCTACGCACAGCCCTATTCATGTAGTACTACGTAAACGGCGTACGTGACGTAAAATTTTACAGCGTCGTTCCCTGGCCCATACCTTTGCATTACCTGTGCCTTATATAGCAGGGGTAACTTTACGCCGGACGTAAGCCTTACAAAACGGCGTAGATTACAGCGACGGGCGCAAGTATGTTCGTGAATCGGAGTATCTTGCTCATTTACATATTCCACGCGTAAATCTATGGAAGCGTCCCTCGCGGCCAGCGTAAATATGCGCCCAAGATTTGATGGCGTAGGACACTTAATCGGTCGGATTAAGCCAAAATTCAGGCTTATCTAATTTCAAGAATAAGGCGCATAGATACGACGGCACATCCGTGGACTTACGAGACGTATGAGGAGATACGTCGGCGTAAGTCCTTTCTGAATCCGGGCCATTGTGTTTTTTTCAAAATTTACGCTCAGTTTTTGTTTATGGCGCAAAAAAAAAAAAAAAAAAACAGAGATGATCAAATACCACCAAAAGAAAGCTCTATTTTTGGGGAAAAAAGGCATCAATTTTGTTTGGGAGCCACGTCGCTGTGCAATTGTGAGTTAAACGACGCAGTGCCGAAAGCTGAAATTTCGCCTGGGCAGGAAGGGGGTGTATGTGCCCAGTAAGCCAGTGGTTAAATGAGTGTTAACGTTCTGCAACAAAGGCACATTTTTTTTTTAAATCATCATCAAGCGAATGCCAGAGGAAAATATTGTAAGCTTGCCAACTATAAAAATGTCAACATATTGGCAGATGAATTTGCCATACTCTTCTCTTTTTTGGTTGTTGGATCCCCTGATTTGAGTTAGCTATCCATGCCGGAATTCAGGCCCTAAAATCCATATTTATTCACAAACACTCACCTAATGATCACAGAACACCTTCATTGCACATGTACTTTCCAGGATTAAGTCCAAATCTACATACAGCGTGTCTCTTATTGCCTCATGACTCCAGTCATTTACATTCCACAGGAAGACCTCATGTGAGGAGGACAGGAAACTGGCCAAATGTGTGTGCCAATACTCACCTATTTCCAGGTAACAAACTTTGATAGCAGAAGCTTCTCAAAAACACTGCAATGGCCTCAACAACACTTTAAAAAACACATTACAAAATCAAACTAATTTTAATGCTTTTTTTAATCAGGGTTCCATGGAACGCTAAAGTTCCTCCAGAGGCTGCTTTAAGCTGTGGCTGATTGAACTGCCATCTGATGGCGCCTGCACAGTTCCAACACCAATGCCATTTGGGGGATGGGCTACCAGGAACATGACAGAGATCACTGTTCCTGATGACTGGAAACAGTAAATCTCTCTCATGTCATTAGACAGAACAGGGAAATACCTTTTTTACATAGGTAGTTCCCCCGTTCTGCCTCTGTACATGTAAAGCCGTGTACACACGATCAGTTCAAACCGATGAAAACGGACTGAGGTTTGTTTTCATCGGTCCAAACCGATCGCGTGTAGGCCCCATTGGTCCGTTATCCTTCGGTCCAGAAACAGATGGCTTGCTTTAAAATTGAACCGATGGACGGCTAACCGATAGATCAAAACCGATCGTTAGTATGCACGAGCATCGGTTAAAAATCCACGCATGCTCAGAATCAAGTCGACGCATGCTTGGAAGCATTCAACTTAATTTTTTTCATCACGTCATTGTGTTTTACGTCACCGCGTTCTGACACGATCGGTTCATGAATGGATGGTGTGTAGGCACATCAGTCCATCAGTCAGCTTTATCGGTTAACCGATCATGTGTACAAGGCTTTATACTTCCCTGCTCTGTGCAGTGGTTTTACGCAGATCAGCCCTGATCCTCCTCATATTGGGTCCCTTGCTGGTGCTCCTGGCCCCTCCCTCCTGCACCCATAGCAAGCAGCTTGCTATGGGGGGACCCGAGCCCAGCCCCTGCTCTGTGTGTCCATTCAGACACAGCGCCCACCCCTCTCTCTCCTCATGCATTAAGGAAAACAACTTCTGTCTCAATAACCACTTTAAGGATGCTATCCTGAAGATGGGTCACCAACCATTTTACACCATGACCAATTTGCCTGTCTTCAAAGACCCCAAACTGTATGGCAAATTCTTTGACTTCTTAGCCAATGAACCAAGTGCCTTAATATAGGGTGGGTGCTAGCTATGGGGGCAATCGAGCAGGCTATTCACACGTAGAGTATGACTCTCTTCATTGATTTACTGGCTGTGATTGACAGCAGCAAGGGTCAATGGCTCCTGTTGCTGTGTTGCTGGATCAAGATGGGGCTCAGGTAAGTATAAGGAGAGGTGGAGCTGCACTCATAATTTTTTTTTCCCTAAATGCATATAATGCGGCAAAAAGCCTTCTGCCGTTAGAATCACTTTTTGGCTGCCTGATTTTCCTTCTCATCTAGTCATGTAAGCATTACGCTTATTTGGTTCCTAGTGCCTGGGGGCTGAATTAAGGAGGCTATCCTGAAGAGTCCCCAACCATTTTACATCATGACCAACTTGTTTGCCTTTAAAGACCCCAAACTGTATGGCAACTGCTTTGACTTTGTAACCAATGAACTAAGTGCCAAAGTATAGGATGGGTGGTTGGGAAGTTCTCCCAATTTCTTTCCAACTGGAGACGCCTCGACTCCTCCCTCTGCAGCTCCATTGGATCCCTCTTTAAGCCAGCTCCTGTCCAACTATTTAAGTAGGTGACCTTAATGTGACTCTGTCAGGGATCGGATGGGAGACTTGGCAAGGTTCAGCGGCCTGGAGTAGACTGTGGTGAGCTGAGCAGGGACAAGTAACAGCCAGGCGGGTAACCAAGAGTTAACAGCAACCGGGAACATAGACAGGAGCAAGGTCTCAGGGATAGCCAGGTTTGTCAGCAGGCAGGCAGTGAGGTACCAAATCATAGACAGAGCCAGAGTCAGGAATGGAGCGGGGTCAGAGATGGGCATTAGTACAGGGACAGAACACAGAGCCAAGGTCAAGAGCAAGCCGGGTCTAAATACTGGGAGGACACACAGGATCAGAGCAGGATTCAAGAACACAGCTGAAGATCAGTCAGCAAAGCACAAGAGCCCAGACTCCCTTTAAATAGGCTGTCTGGCGCCAAAAGGAATTAAGCTCTGGCGCGCATGTGCACGCCTGTGTGGCATTCTATGGCAAAGGCTATGTGCTTGCGCACGTCTGTGTGCAAAACGTCTCACAGGAGTTCCCTGGCAAACTTGCTTCTTCACTATTTAACCTTAAGGCTACCTGATTTTCCTTCTCACTTAGTCATGAAGGCCCTACGTTTATTTGGTTCTTCCTCTATTGCTTCAGGACTATCTCATCTACTTTAATGTAGGTGCAGGACAATTTTAAGACTTCTATATATATTGCATTGTTTTTGTTTTGTTTTTTTGTTATAAAACATTACTTTTTCATTTGCAATACCTCTAATTCCTTTTCTCTATTGCTCTCTAAAGAGTATTCAGGGCTTTGGAATATTTTCTACTTCTAAGTGCATGACATTGTATCACATTGCTCGATGTGAGAGATTTTTCAAGGAACTGTCTACACTCTTCAATCAGCGACACCTTTATGACATTCAAAACACAACTCAACTCTGTTTCAGTCACTCATACACTTTGACACATGATGACATTGTTCAAGGCTGGCCCGCAGTCAAGAAACTGCCTATCACTTCTTCTTGAAGGGGGGCTTTGGGATTATTATTTTTTTCATATTTTTCAAAAATAATTGAATTTCTTTAAGCTCCTGGCATTGGATTAGTAAGATACTACATTTTACCAAGTATTACAAGAACATAAAAAGCAACTCTAGTGGAAAAATCAATACCTCTTTTCACACCGTTATTATGATGACTGTCTAACTGTATTTTGTTTTCTTCCTCCGTATATTGTTTTTTTTTTCATCATAGTATATATCATGTCTCTATGGAATATACTGTATAGGTTTTTATCTAAATACAGCATTAAGTATTTTAGTATAATGTCACATAATATACTGTGCGTGACAACTGACATGTATAATGCTTAGGTGTAAGCATATCATTCTGTGCTAGCTAACATGTGTCACCTACCAACATCCTGCAGAGAAGGATCCTTAAACTTGCATAAATAAAACAATTGCAATAGATAGATCCATAGGCATGCACATGGGGTGTGGCGGGTGTGCCTGGGTACACCCTAATCACCCTGTGTGACGCAGATTCCCCCAACTGAACGTCCACCCCACATCCGTGGCAGCTCATGCTACAGAAAGGGACTGGGTGGGGAATCTCTGTGCTCAGTCCCTTTATCTTTCAATACCCAATGGAGCCCCTAACAAATTGTAACAAAATAGTAATAAAAAAAAAAGAAATGTAAAAAAAATAACAGAATAAAATAGTAATAAAAAACCAAACTACTGATACCAATCTCTGCCCTACTGCCACCGTCCACTGCTCTACTGTAGAGCTGCATGATTCTGGCCAAAACGAGAATGACCTTTTTTTTTTTGCTTAGAATAAATATCACGATACTTGTAAAATCTTTTACATTATACAAAACAAATTGGACTAACTTTACTGGTTATTTTTTTTTTTTTTTATTCATTAAAGTATTTTTTTTTTCAATTTTTTTTCAATGTGCAAATACAGTGTGACATAAAATATTGCAACAAGTATATATATATATAAAATGTTTGGGGGTTCTAAGTAATTTCTAGCAAAAAAAAAAAAAAAAGATTTTAACTTGAAAGCAACAACTGTCAGAAAAAGGTTTGAAGGGGTTGTAAAGGTAAAAATGTTTTCCTTAAATAGCTTCCTTTACCTTAGTGCAGTCCTCCTTCACTTACCTCATATTTCCATTTTGCTTTTAAATGTTCTTATTTCTTCTGAGAAATCCTCACTTCCTGTTTCTTTTGTCTGAATTTACACACAGTAATGTGAGGCTTTCTCCCTGGTGTGGAGAAAGCCTCTTGAGGGGGGAGGGAGCGAGCAGGAGTGTCAGGACGCCCACTAACACTCCTTTCTCTATCTGCAAAGAAGAGAGTGTCCTGACTTGCCTGCTCGCCCCCTCTTCACTTAAGAGGCTTTCTCCACACCTGGGAGAAAGCCTCGCATTACGGTGACAGAAGAACAGGAAGTGAGGATTTCTCAGAAGAAATAAGGACATTTAAAAGCAAAATCAAATAATGAGGTAAGTGAAGGAGGACTGCACTAAGGTAAAGGAAGCTATTTTTTTTTACCTTTACAACCCCTTTAATGTTTAAGTGGTTAAACTTTCCTAATTTACATACAGAAGTAGATTCCTTTGATGTAAAAGACAAATTGATACAATGTTTACACTTAACATTCCACTGATAAAGAATGTTGTAAAACTTGGCAGACTGCCCGGACTTTGACTTTTGAAGGTTGAGAGCAGAGAGCAGAGAGAATTCTCTGCATACCAAAGATTGGGAAACACTTTGTCAAGATCTCAACGGGGAAAAAAACACAGTAACGATTCTTGAAGTTTATTCGTGGAGCTCTACTCTAATGCTATAGGCTGAGCACGTATATGGATAAACCTTTTAAGCCAGACATAGATCGTTCAAATGCTAACCCTGCTGATTCGATTCGAAACATGTATGAGCAGGCTGATTACACCCAAGGTGATCGATTAATCAACTTTGGTACAACCAGCATGTCCGATTCTTCGTGAGATTATTACCAGAGGTTATAGCCGCTAGTGGGAGGGATTTCCGTACCAACACTGCCTGCTGAAATCAATTGATTTTCTTTCCTGCGAGAAAAGAAAATCACCCTATCTATGCCGAGCTTTAGGTCTATCTGTTCATATTGTTCTACATTGTTTTGTCTTGTATCCACCCTGATGAAATGAGGAGTTGTTACATACATAGTTCCAAAGTTTATAAGGTTGAAAAAAGATGCAAATCCATCAAGTGTGTGCTTTTATGTTAATATTACATTGTATGCGGTGGTCGTTCAGGTGCCTATCTAAAAGTTTTTTGAAATTATTGATGCTCCTCGCTGAAGTTGTGAATCACCAAAATGTGACAGATCTACTTATTGATCTTTTCGCAAGATCAGTGCTCTCTAAACTGTGGCCCGGGGTCGGATGTGGCTCTTTGCTTGCATTTCTCATTTTCCTTGGAGCACTATTCCACCAATTGACACCAATGATGGGGCACCATTTCCCCTAATGACACCATCACTGGTATCATTTCTTCTCCGTTGATACCAGAAATGGGGCACTGTTCCTCCCATTAAAACCCAATGTTAGGGCACTGATGTTTGGGCATTTTCTGCTCCCACTGGCCACGGTCCCGTCCACCTTAAGCCTAAACAACTGTAAATTGGCCCTTTGCTTAGAAAGTTTGGCGACCCAGATCAAGATGAATAAATATTTAGTGGACTTTCATAAACTTGTGTTGCACTCATCCTTCACACTATTTTTGGACTGCTCCAGGGACCCATAAGAGTTCCCCCATATGGTAGAGATCTGCACCCCAGGTTACCCCAGGTTATATTTGCCTTTGGACCCAGCACTCCATCAACACCCATTTCATCTGACACAAGGGGTGATCTTGTACACAAAGTGTGTTATTATTCAGGTGTGCTTAGGGCAGCCTAGTGGATATGTAAGGTCTGGAAACTCAGGGGTGTGTGCTTTAAAAAAATGTTGCCCTGTGCTATGCCACTTTGGCAAAAAATGTTAGGACTTTTTCAATTACGTTTAATAAAAGTTGCATCATGTCCCAATTTGTGAATTTTAGAACTGAAAAATCTAGTGGTAAAGGAAACCTAAAATGCGAGCTCATACTTTTATGTCCAGTTGTGGTGTGTTAAAAAATATGTAAACCCCGCATTTCATATTCCTGATATGTCCCTGCTGTACCATGTACTTGTATGAAAAAGTATCCTGTTCTCATTGTATTGCTTCCATTGTGTGAATTCCTTAGTGATGCAACTTCTTCTCACTGGCTGTCAAATGCTCTCTAAAGAGCAAATCAGATTGCTCTTCAGAGACTGGCATCTGAAACCTTGCAGTAATTTCATGATTTTCAGGGGGGCCCTTATTAAACGGAGTGGATTGTGCACAATAGAAGGGGGGCTAACTGCTGCAATCTGAAACTCTGATTGCTTCTACTGTGCTGATGCTGAGGCTAAACAGCAGGGACACTGTCTGGGCATTTTGCCAGGATGCTCTGGGGGGGGGGGGGGTTTGAACACCCATGACCTCCCCCTTATCTACGCTCCTGCTTAGTGATTGGGTTAGCCTTCATTCTAATTTTTTTTACAGGTGGCTTATTTAGCGCCAACAATTTATGCAACGCTTGACATATTTCTTATATATTCTCATCAGTCCCTGCCCTCAAGGAGCTTACAATCTAAGGTCTCTAACTCACATTTATACATACACATATTAGGGTCAATTAAGATAGGAGCCAATTCACCTACCAGCATATCTCTCTGTGTGGTTGGAAAGTACCCACGCAGGTTCAGGGAGAAGATGCAGACTCTGTAAAGGTAGTGTTGAGGTTGGGCTTCGAAACAACGACCCTAGTATTGCCAGGTGGAAGCGTAACTAACCACTACATCACTGTGCTGCCCCCAGCTCACTCTGGCTTTACCTGCCAAATGCTATTTCTAGGTAAGTGACTCAAAAATGACTGAAACCCAAAAGAGTCAGGCAGATAATATTTTTAAAAGGAGGAAGCCAGTGGCAACCTACCCTCGTGATAGGCTTCCTTTAAAATATTTTTGGGTAACCTTGATATTTATAGTCAGCACTGGAGTGAATCAGAATTGTTAAAAATTCTCTACAAGCACTGCGGAATACATCAGAACCACATGAATAAAATAAAAAGACGTCTCTTTATTTTTTAGCATTTCCTCTCTTCTAGCCTTATGTTTCTGTCCAAAGCTTGCAATATAAATACAGCACAGTTTTTTTATTGAACTATTCGCATGTATTTTTATGGGAATATAATAATGAGCACAAGTAAATAGATGGCAGGAACTTTCTGTTCCTTTGTGCCTCTCGCATACGAAAGAGTGACAAGGGAAGGTCAAACTCCTGTGATTTACAAGGAACTAACCAAACTGAAATTGATTTATATATCCTGTACTTCCAGTCACTGTCTTCTGTGTACAGCTGGGCCGAAAATAGTGAAAACTCAATGAAAAGATTAAAGTCTACCTGTCATTCATACTCCGTTGTGGTGGCCATCTTGGGTGACTAATCAATAATCAGCTGATTAGTAAACTAGAAGCAACATTGTGCCTCACACAATTAGTGCTTAGATTGATATTAAAACGTATTTTTATTCTTATTTTTGCACAGGCTGTATATATTTCCAAATGTTTTGTACAGTTTGCTCATGACAACTTTCATTCTAACACTTTTATTTTCTTGCTGTCTCAAGTAGTTGTTATACCACTGGGGCCTACAGAAGTACAGTGATGTCCAGGGATCTTCTGCTTTAGTCTATAACTGCCACACAACTCATGCATACTTGCATACTACACCATCCCCCTGGTCCCATGGCAGCACCAACCCATAATTGACTGGGAGTGTGCAATTCTTCACCTACAATTCAGCTGAATATCCGGGGCCCATTTAGCTCAGTGATCCAGGTCACCTGGTGTGTATTCCACCATAGAGGGGTTTGCTCCACCCCACCAAGAGAGGAACCTCTTCTCTTGACCATTATAGTGTTGAGCGGAATACGTCATATTCGATTTCGCGATATTTCACGAATATATAGAAGAATATTCGTGAAATATTCGTTAATATCGAATATTCGTGATATTTTATCAAAAACATTTTTTTGCAAAATTTCGCTAATGCGAATGCGAAATTTCGCTAATGCGAATGCGAAATTGATTGCGAAATTCTCGTCAACACGCGAAAACGGAGATCATTTCCTGGATTAATAAACTAATATGCACTAAACACTAACTCTACTTACACAAACTTACATGACTAAACTAAAGCTAATTTTTTTTTGTTTTTTTTGTTTTTTATACACAAAACACAGAAGTGCAGAGAAAGTATTCACGAATATTCGTAATACGAATATTCGCATTGCGAATATTCGGCAACATAAAAGGATCGTCTCAGCTACTCGGCCCAGGGTCTCTAATCATACCAGCAATGCTTTTAGACGTCGATGGAGATCACTAGGATGTGATCTGTTTTAAAAATAAATTTGAAAAAATACGAATATTCGCAATATCGAATATTCACAGCGATATTCGATTTATTCGCGAATACTCGAATATGCAATATTCGTAACGAATATTCGCAATGCGAATATTTGTGAGCAACACTATTGACCACCACCACTGCCGAACCATGCCGGTTTACACTATATACATTGGCCCGGATTCACGGAAGCTTTACGCCAGCGTATCTAGAGATACGCCGTCTTAAGTACAAATGTGCGCCGTCGTATCCCTGCGCCGATTCCCCAAGCTAGATACGCCTGAAAAATAGGCTTCTGCCACCCAACGTAACTTGCCTATGCCTGCGTATCTTGGGCGCATAGTTATGCTCGACGCCCCATTTCAAATATGCAAATGAGGGAGATATGTCGATTCACAAACGTAGATTCGCCCGGCGGAAAAGATACGCGTGCGCAGTTCCTTTTTTTGAAGCTCAGCCCATCATTTGCATGGGGTCACGTTTTATTTTAATATATCACGCCCACTTCCAGCCCACTTCCACCTACTTTGACTTACGTCAGCTTACGCCGACAACTATACGCTATGTTCTTTGTGAATACCATGCTTGCCTCTCAACGTTGCGCCGGCGTTGAGCCTAAAAAAGATACGCTATGCTGACTGAAAGATGCACCGATCTACGTGAATCCGGGCTATTGTGTTCAAGATCCTATCTACTAGCAATAGTGTAACATGTTAGGAGTTGCACCTGCCTGCTTGTGCGCAGGACCCAGCTTATTTCCATGTAGTTATCACATGCAGCTGGGTCATCACCTCAACATACAGGTTGCAGGGCAGCCTAGGTATCTCAACCCACCCCATACCCACATGGTCTACAAGTAAAACAATAAAGTAAAGGATCTATAGCACCTTCCTAGCATAGGACGCTAGATAGATTTAGTTTTTGGCTTTATCTGCAATCAAGAGGCAGTGATCGTTTGTCCTAGTCTGTTCAAAATTTCACAGGCTTGGAGTTTGCTTGCTTCCCCCTGACACTGGAAAAAGCTTCCAGAGCTTAGGGAGGGAGATGTATATTAACCAGATAATACCTGGATAGGAGTGTTCAGAAGGGGGCTGGAAAGGTGATGGAAAGGTGATAAATAGTCTGAAACCATCCCCTAGACTGTATTATTGGAGGCGGTGTGAATGAACTGGTGCCTTAATTGGTGGGCAGTCTCTGTACTTTTAGGGAAAAAACTGGCAATATCAGTGACCCCTATGGTGATAGCGCTGAAATTATTTTACAAAGCTGCACCGATAAATAAATTCTACTGGTGCCCCTTGACTGCATAGGCTATTATCTGGAAAAAGGTGAACTTAGATTTTAACTACTTGCCGACCAGCTGCCGCAGTTCTACGGCGGCAGGACGGCTCCCCTGAGCGAGAGCCGTAGCTCTACGTCGGCTCCCCTGAGCGAGAGCCTTAGCTCAACGTCGTCTCTCACAGCGGCCCCCGCTCGCCCCTGTCTCCCGTGCGCGTGCCCGGCGGACGCGATCGCTGCCGGGCACATGCGATCGCTTGTTACAGAGCGAGGACCGGGAGCTGTGTGTGTAAACACACAGCTCCCAGTCCTGTCAGGGAGAGAAATGCTGATCTTCTGTTCATACAATGTATGAACAGAAGATCAGAAATTTCCCTCAGTCAGTCCACCCCCCTCCATAAAGTTAGAAGACACCCAGGTTACACATTTAACCCCTTCCCCGTCCCCCAGTGTTAACCCCTTCACTGCCAGTGGCATTTTTATGGTAATCAATGCATTTTTATAGCACTGATCGCTATAAAAATGTCAATGGTCCCAAAAATGTGTCAAAAGTGTCCGAAGTGTCCGCCATAATGTCGCAGTACCGAAAAAAAATATTAATAAAAATGCCATAAAACTACCCCTTATTTTGTAAATGTTATAACTTTTGCGCAAACCAATCAATAAACGCTTATTGCGGAAAAAAAATTCACGAAAAATATGTAGAAGAATACGTATTGGCCTAAATTGAGGAAACATTTTTATTTTTTTATACGTTTTTGGGGGGATGCTTATTACAGCAAAAAGTAAAAAATATATATTTTTTTCCAAAATTGGCACTCTATTTTTGTTTATAGCGCAAAAACTAAACACCGCAGAGGTGATAAAATACCACCAAAATAAAGCTCTATTTGTGGGAAAAAAAGAACACCAATTTTGTTTGGGAGCCACGTCGCACGACCGCGCAATTGTCAGTTAAAACGAAGCAGCGCCGGGGGTTAAGTGGTTAAGGTAATGGCCCAAGAGTGATACATGCAGGCTTCATCAGAGGGTTTATAATTGCTGCATCCTCCAGTGGGGATCAGGTATCGCATATTACATGACTGAGGTATATGGACGCGACAAAATGGCATTTTGGACAATTATTTTCAAGTGTGCTACAGTATAGATGGTTGGTTACACTGCTGCATTTGATGACAATTCATCTAAAGTTATTATTATGGGTTTAACCACTAGCCGACCAGCTGCCGCAGTTATACGGCGGCAGGTCGGCTCTCCTGCGCGAGAGCCCGTCATCCTACGTCGGGACTTTCGCGGCCACTAGGGGTCGCGTGCGCGCCGCCGGCGGCCCGCGCGTGCGCACGCCCCCCGCTCACCCCCGAGTCCCGCGCGCGTGCCCGGCGGGCGCGATCGCCGCCGGGCGCACGCGCTCGTTCGTTACAGAGCGGGGAACGAGAGCTGTGCGTGTAAACACACAGCACTCGTTCCTGTCAGCGGGGGAAACGCTGATCTTCCGTTCATACAATGTATGAACGGAAGATCAATGATTCCCCCTAGTGAGTTCACCCCCCCCCACACAGTAAGAACACACCCAGGAACACACTTAACCCCTTCCCCGCCCCCTAGTGTTAACCCCTTCACTGCCAATGGCATTTTTATAGTAATCCAATGCATTTTTATAGCATTGATCGCTATAAAAATGCCAATGGTCCCAAAAATGTGTCAAAAGTGTCCGATGTGTCCGCCATAATATCGCAGTACCGAAAAAAAAACGCTGATCGCCGCCATTACTAGTAAAAAAAAAAATATTAATAAAAATGCCATAAAACTACCCCCTTTTTTGTAAACGCTATAAATTTTGCGCAAACCAATCAATAAACGCTAATTGCGATTTTTTTTTACGAAAAATATGTAGAAGAATACGTATCGGCCTAAACTGAGGGAAAAAAATGTTTTTTTATATCTTTTTTGGGGATATTTATTATAGCAAAATGTAAAAAATATTGCATTTTTTTCAAAATAGTCGCTATATTTTTGTTTATAGCGCAAAAAATAAAAACCGCAGAGATGATCAAATACCACCAAAAGAAAGCTCTATTTGTGGGAAAAAAAGGACGCCAATTTTGTTTGGGAGCCACGTCGCACGACCGCGCAATTGTCAGTTAAAGCGACACAGTGCCGAATCACAAAAAGTGCTCTGGTCTTTGGACAGCAATATGGTCCGGGGCTAAAGTGGTTAATGACACAAAATATGAAGCTTTAGAACTATTTTAATGCATTTATGGCCTCAAACACTATTTTAAAATAGACCTGACACATACTAAGTCAAGAAATGTCTGCCGAATGTGATTCCAAAATTTGACTTTTCATGTAAAAGTCTTTCTTAGTCACACCCCCTTTTACATCCTGTGCTTCCCAATTGGTCAGTGTGGCTACCTATCACATTTCAGAACCAATAGGTATCCAGAGGAAACTGGAAAAGTCAAAGTGCTGTCTACAGTTTTGAGTCTACTGACATAATTTTCCACTGAAGATGGCCTTTGCTTATGTATTTTTTTATTTTATTGTATGCTCACCAATAAAAGCTAGGGTTTGTGCCAGGCTGTGTTCTTTAATAAATTAAGGAGTTTTACATCTCCATGAACTATTAATGAGCCAATTAAATTTATGGGAGGGTATATTTTGGAAGTGGTGATGGAGGATCACATTATCCATTCTAAAAGTCACTTGAGAGATCACATGACCATGCATTTCTACTCTAGTCCTCCAACTGTTGCGGGCCACCAGTTGATAATGGGGCTTAGTGCAAGAGTGTTCTGGCAAATGAGTATGTTTAATCTGGCAAAACACGTCTAAAAACGAAAACGTATTGTATTACTGAGGACCAAAATATAATTTTCATTGTCGTTTTGAAACTCATTGTCTTTATTTTTTTAACGAGACATTTGAGATGGCAATTATCGCGCTTGCAATGAAAATATGTCAGTCAAATGCTATGACGAACAGTATTTGTGTTATAATAAGTATTTTATTAATTTCCAATTGGAAGTGTTGTTATCCTCTCCTCCCCTAAAGTCTACATTCTTCTATCATGAGATAATGGGTGGGATTTAGAGAAAGCAAAACTCTTATGTGTCTCCAGAGGAACATCGGACGGAGACTCCAACCCATAATGCTGCTGGGCAAACCATTCTATATCATAATTCTCTGTCTCTGCTTGCCAGGAGTACAGAGAAACCTGTAAAAAGTAGAGTTATGTTATCTTTATAAATACTTTTTTTACTAAAAAGTTACTGGTGTTTTTTATGTGTTTGTGCCAGAAATTTAGCACACATTTTCAGCACAAATAACTGTATGTATTATATCTTTATCAAATTAGAAAAAAATCCCTTAGTCCTAAAGCCTCTTTTTTTAAGAAACATATTGATACACATATGTAGCACCCTCTTAGATAGGTGCTAGGATTAGATAGGTAGATTTGGGTGTTGGCTCCCTGTGTTTAGTGGGGCTGTGTGGTTAATTCACTGTAATCAGTGCAGCTGCAATTGATTAGTTAGGTCTGGTCAGTGTTCTCATCTGCTGCCAGTCTGATAGCTCCCTCTTTCCAGTAAATTGTAGAACACTCTGGATCATAGGTGTGGAGCTATGCAGATGACAGTATGAATATTTACAGTATCTCACAAAAGTGAGTACACCCCTCATATTTTTGTAAATATTTTATTATATCTTTTAATGCGACAACACAGAAATTACACTTTGTCATGAGGTGCCATGTTGAACTTTCAGTGACCAGTATGAGAGAGTGAGAGAAACAACACCAAATGTAACCCACCTGCTCCCCATTCACACCTGAGACCTTGTAACACTAATGAGTCACATGACACCAGGGAGAGAAAATGGCTAATTGGGCCCAATTTGGACATTTCTACTTAGGGGTGTACTCACTTTTGTTGGCAGAGGTTTAGACATTAATGACTGCGTGTTGAGTTATTTTGAAGGGACAGCAAATTTACACTGTTATACAAGCGGTACACTCACTACTTTACATTGTAGCAAAGTGTAATTTCTTTAGTGTTGTCACATGAAAAGATAATAACATATTTACAAAAATGTGAGGGGTATACTCCATTTTGTGAGATACTGTATCTAACCCTGGCCAATTCCAGGGAGCAGGGCCTTGAAGGCTGCTGGGAGTCTGTATATATTATTCAGGACACTGAGCTCTGGGTCTTTTACTATAGAGGATCAGTCATGCCTGGAGGGCTGCTTTTTTCCAGGGCCGTGCTGCCATGTGCTTGCTGTTTGTGAGGCCTCAGGTAGGTGACCTGAGAGCCTGGGTGTTAAAGCTGCAGAGAACTGACTGAGAGGCTGTCTGCTGAAGATCTAGTCTGGTATCACTGGAGAGTTTGGAAGGAGCCAACCAACTGCTCCTGGACATTTTGTGAGTACAAAATTCCGTGAGATATCTTAGAGATATTTGGGCTGCTGCCACCCCTCTGTGATAGAGCGTCAGTGTATGTTTGCTAAAGGGGACATTGGCTGGTGTCCTGAAGAGCTTAGTCTGGCTAGTTCTCTGTGAAGGGACTCTGCTCTTGTTGCTCCAAAGAAGGAAGTCTGCATTTGACTTCTTCCACTACAAAGCCAAGTTCACTGTTTGCTACAAGCAAGCTTCTGCATCAGCTTTTCCGAAAGAAGTTCTCTGTCCTCAACGTGTACATTGTTTCTGTTTTTGGAGTATCCCACTCAATTCCCTCAACCCTATCCAAATTCTCTAAAAATAAAACCAACAAACCACACCCTTGGTTATTGTGGAAAAGTGTGGCTGAGATAATGTGCCTGGCTGCATGGCAATCCACTGGTGAAGAACCTGGGCAAATTTCCAGCAGCTTCGTCTGGAGTGAGCTCTACACATATATGTAGCATAAGACAATAACTGAATACTTTAAAAAGGTCCACAAACACTAACAATGTGATCCTTTTTTCTAGAAAGCCCCCTAGAGTCTGGGTTGTTAAGCCAGTTTGTGGATCTACAGTGAACCAAACAACCACCTTGCCCCCCCCCCCAGTGTCTAGTGCAGTCACTTATCAGTTACTATAGTGGTCCATAATCACCAAAAAAGTGAATCAGTCAATTTGATTGACCGTCTAGGCTCTGAGGAAAAGGGTACACACTTGAAACGCGTCAGCCATTTGAGATATCGTCTGATCCCCTCAACATCAGGTTCGGTTTGCAGGTGTCTAGAGACGCAGTCTGACCAATTGACAAGCCTCTTTTACATGTTTGTTTGTGAGTATAAACATTGTTTAATGCACA